>OY978221.1:40229289-40758627 GCA_963854785.1 Vaccinium vitis-idaea | reverse complement strand
CTACAACCACGGACCAAATTAGCATAACCAGTTTAAGAAAACACGACCAGTTCAGACACCATTCAGCAATGACAACACTTCCATGTCATGCTTTGAAGTAGCTTCCATGACAACACTTCCCATGTCATGTGCACTCAAGAACTTCCATGACAACACTTCCATGTCATGTGATTTTTAAGAACTATAGCAACACTTCCATGCCACCCGTGCTTAACAAAAATCACTAAGCTTAATAATCAAGATACTAGACTGAAACGCGTGTCGTTGCCACCACTATAAGATAATCCAAAACTCTTATAGAGCTACTCTCTTAGACATGCTACTAGTGCTAGCACGAAAAATATAAATTCTATAGTAAATAAGAACATGTCTTTTTAGAAAGGCATAAGCTATGTCAAAGGGTACCCACCTCATCGTACGATCCCGTGAGCCAAGTCTCTCGCTCACCTTTTAAGCACACTAGATGAATCTCTGGCTTCGTTAACACCTAAAACACAATTTTCATTTGAAAAGCCATTAATCCCTGTTATTCATATATAACACGCAAAAAGATATAAATGCTTCCATCAAATTTCCATATAAACAACACTCATATATGGCAAATTCTCTAACCCTTTCAACAAGTGAAAATATGTAGAGGAGCATCATAACTAGGCAAAGCATTTAAAGTCTCCTGTGAAGTACTTATGTTCTAAAGCATAGTAGGAAATTCCGACTCTACGATCAAGTCAAGTTTATCTAGAATCAATCACAAGGATTTCTAGAGAAACTTTTCACATTGAAACTAGACATAACAAGCAACATTCTCACCAAAATTCGTACATTTTAGACATAGTTACGACCTCCAAATGATTTTTCCCAAACCACCCAATCTGCTGTAAGTTAGAAGTTAAACAGTGACACACAAATCCAAAAACTTTACCGAGAACTCAATTGAAGTCCAAATGATCTCCAATTTGTGTCAAGACACGAAGACACTTCATACTTCTCTCTCTAATTTCCCAGATTTAAATCAAGACAAAAACCCCATCAAACAACAAGCAAAATAAGTTGACATTCTCAGGAGTTAAAATCTCAGCAGGTACTCATTGTTTTTTACAAATTCACCACGAGCAAGATTCTAGATGCAAGCACCTGAAATTTAATACACATGAACTTCACACCTTGAAATACAAACCCTAAAAATATCAGGTCATTCGGAGAATGAAAACCAAGTCAAATAAATCCCCAAAGTCAGACTGCAGGACACTTTGGTTCAGTTTTCAGCAAACAGAGGCTGTCTTAGAAATTCGCCAAAAATCGAATTCTCAATATTTTTGAGTGATTCCAAATCCCAAATGATCCTAACTTCTTGTAATTTGAAACCCATATAAACCCAAAA
Organism: Vaccinium vitis-idaea; assembly: GCA_963854785.1. Taxonomy (NCBI): domain Eukaryota; kingdom Viridiplantae; phylum Streptophyta; class Magnoliopsida; order Ericales; family Ericaceae; genus Vaccinium; species Vaccinium vitis-idaea. The sequence goes on along the minus strand of OY978221.1, from coordinate 40,757,246 downwards.
CCATATAATCAATTGAAGAAGACAGAAATAGACTAAAAACGCAGCTTTTCATGCTGCCCAGAAATTCAACTTCAAAATTCTATTTTGTTTCTAACTCTGGGATTACCCTCAGAAATCATGAACAAAACTAATCACCGAACATTATATCGTCACCAATTTGAGAGAATTAGGGCAATATATAACTTTCTCAACTTAAAACCATATCCAAGAAAGAATCCCTAACTCTAATGATAAAAACCTAGGAGATAAGAGAGTTTTAGGGAGATTCTTACTCTTAGAGCCAGCCGTTACCCCTCTTCTTCCTCTTTTCCTCCTCCCTCCTCTCTCTCTCTCCCTCCCTCCCCTCTCTCTTCTTTCTTTATAACGTAGAACACTTCAAGCTTATCCTTTTTTTTTTTCTTTTATCAGATGTGTGAAGGGAGAAAAATGAAAGACACCAGGATATGTATCCTATTGACAAGTGTTTTCAATTAAGTTAATTTTACTTCTTCCCCTTCACTTTAGTAATTTAAAGTCTAACCCCACAAGATATCATTTATCTACAATTAACCACATAACATGTCCTAACAATGAGAGGGCTCACAGCAAGGCTCTAGTGCTTTGGCACGGGAACCCGTCGACCGAGCACCTCTCAATGGGTCACCGAGGCGACTCTTCACAACACCGTTCTTCGCAAGTCTCTGAATCTAGCGCTCGTTCATTGTACTCTCAGTGTCAGCATCTCATGAGACGGTTTACTATTTTGAAGACGGACAGTACAAAACTGATCTATTTGCGAAAGGATCCAAGAGAGGCCGCCCTAATCGAGCGCTCCTCTAGCCAGCAACGTCATAAGACGCCCCCTCGCCAAACAAACTTTGCCGATCTCCGAGTTCGTGTGGAGCATTTGAAGAAGACCTCTCCTCCAGAGCCAATTTAACTGACATCCTAGACGGAGGAACGGGAAGGCGTCACGCCCACTGAACCGAAGAAAAAGCCTACCATGACGACATTGGGGGGAAGAGGAAGGGAAAAAGAGCACCAAGAAACGGTCTCCATTACCGAGACGACAAAGTGGCACGTCACAACGAGCGTCACCATGACGGACATCACCACTCTTACACCGAGAAGCGTTCCCAGACCAGTGATGAATTGCAGTACCGCATCTTCCTCCTCGTCCGAGTGTGGATGAGCGTCTTAAGTAGCTGGCCAAGTCTCCGTTCTCGAAGGAAATCTCCGCGGCTATATTGCCAGCTGGATTCATGCTCCCGAAATTCAACCGTTACGACGCCCTCACAAACGCGTACAACCACCTTATTTACTTCAGGCAGATTATCAACCTTTACACCACGGATCAAGCCATAATGTGCAAGGTGTTCCCGACGAGCCTGGGAACTCTCGGGTCCCTCTGGTTCAACAAGCTTGAGGAAGGGTCCATTGGCAGTTACGAGGCTCTAGAGAGAGCTTTCTTGTCTCGATTCGTAACAAGTAACATACAGAATAAGGAGGTAGACTCCCTTCTCGGGCTAAGGAAGCGTCCAGATGAGACTCTGTGCCAGTACGCTTCCAGGTACTGGGAGATGTTTCACCAAGTCCACGGCTGCAATCAGACCCTTGCTGCAACCCACTTCAAGCATGGGTTGGAGAGCAAGAGTCCCGTCTTTATAGATCTGATGCTACACCCGCCGAAGAACATGAATGACTTGATGGAACGGATCAACAAGTACATCGTGTTGGAAGAGCTCTTAACCGAACGAGATGCACCGACTTCCAACTCCACTATTCCAAAGGTTATCCATGTCTCGGGTAATCAGAAGAAAGCGGTGAACACTATTAAGACAGCAGCAAAGAAGCCTCTGAAGGCGAGCGACTTCGTAGCAGAACACACGGTTTTTACCGAGCCAATTTACATGCTCTTACGGAAGATCGAGAATGAAGGGTTCTTTCGATGGCCAGATCACAAGATGGGAACGCACGATAAAACCAAGGACAAGAAGGTCTACTGCACATGCCACCGAGAGCAAGGCCATTACACCACTACCTGCAAACCGTTCAAGGTGTACTTGGAGTCCATAGTCTCGGCGAGAAACCTGGACACATACATTGACCAGGAGAAGACCCTGGCTGTCACGCCCCGTCCCGAAACGGCACCCGTGTGGGCCCGTGTCGGCGCGGCCACGTGGCATTCCAACACAAAACCAAACAACACCTGTTCAAAAATCTCAGAATAAAAACACAGCGGAAGACTTCTAACATATAAATAAAAGTGTATACGACACACCACAACACAAATGCCAAACAACCGACGACTTATTTACAATACATGTAGTTCAAGTACTCAAAGTCCTCTTAGTTTCAACTCAATACAAACCACTACTAGTTCAACTAAAAACAAACTAACTAATTACCCAAAAAAAAAAAAACAAACTAACTTGGCTAGCTACGTCACTCGAGGCTAGCCCAAAAAGGAACTCCAAAACGACCACCGATAGTGGACCCACCCAAAAACCACCTGCTATCTGGCAATCAAAGGAAAACCAGGAGTGTGTGAGATATAGAATAAATTCAATAAAACATAGCTGAAGTACCCATCGATCAACAACAAGTATATAATCACAACACATGCAGTGACACGTCTGCCACACTCTACGTATCCTAGGTCACTGTGGGAGCACACCCCGCTCGCTGTCACTGGTAATTAGGCGGCACAACGTACTCGCAGTATTACCCAATCCACAGCCCCTTCGCAGATACCATCTTTCAGACACACATATGCATATCAAAAGCTAAATCATCAACTAGCATGATACACCAACACTACCACAACCAAATCCTATTGAAGATAGTCATATCAAACACACTCACCTGAGAATCGACCGAAGTATGCCAAACTATGGTTTTGGCACCTCCCGATTGACCGGCTCTTTACCTAGCCACATACCAACCAATATCAGTCTATAAACTTTCACGGATGTCTCACATATAATCAAAGAGATAACAATGTAACATAAATAACTTATAAGGTCATCACAATTGAAGACAAGTCAAGACACCACGACACTCTAAAACTAGTATGAAATCTAATAACCAGCCCATCGTATCTGGACTATCATTTCTTACGGGTTCTGAATTAGGACATGAGACCACCACCACTCAAAAGAAGACTTTCGGTACATCAATATCGATATAAAATTTTCCCTAATCGAAGCCCGGATGACCAAGATATGCTTGTTTGAAGTTACACAAAAAGAAGCACAAAATTGCAGGTTCAGCAAGTACACCAACTTCGAATCAAAAAATGCTATTACCTAGAACAAATCAAGGCACAAACTATACATATTCTTGAAGGTATACGAGTCTAGTTTCATAATCAAAAGACGGATTGAAATTCAAAGCTTCCTACACAAAGTTATGGCCTTTCCCGTAAGACGCGACAGTGCTGCCTGCACTGCGAATTCACTACCACAGTCTGGTAAAACATTTTTCATATTTTCTGTATTTCGAATTAAGCTCTGAAATTTTTACACAATACAATAGACTCATGGACAAATCAACTGTAAAAATATCAAAAATTAACAAGCCATTTAAGTACCCGAAACAAATTCGTGAAAACAGGTCTAAACCCAGATTTATAAACCCAATCAGTGGGTTATAACCAAAACCCACGAACTCAAGAGTTCTAAAGCTCCAAGAACTGAACCCAAAGTCTTAAACCAACTGAAAATAATCCATCTAGGGCATGCAATCAACAAAAAATTAAGGAATTGAAGTACAAAGAAGTGTGAATTTACCTAGTTTAAACTTCAAATCAAACCAAATATGAAGCCCTAAGTGGTTTCTTCCCTTCCTCTCCCTTTCTCTTCTTCCACCGCTCTCTCTCTCTCTCTGATGTTCAAGAACAGAACAAGGGAAAAGACAAACGTAGATATTTTTCTTGTATCTTCCCTAATTACACTATACCCCTCAAACTAAACACCCCTAATGGTTTTAGCCCATAACACCTAATCAACTTAACAATGCGAATTAAATGTTATTTATCCGGGACGGGTATTACACTGGCTCTGGCTCAGAGCCAGGGAACAGCTGCAACTGGTGGTGGCCAGGAGGAAGTGGTGATAATGCACGTAATACATGGCCCGGTAACGCGAATGATGGAGTTTCGGATCTACAAAGAGATTGATCAAGCCACAGCAGCATTGGAAGTGCTCTCGGTGAAACAACCACCAAAGCGAAAGTTCCCAACCAAAGGCTCTCAGTGGACGATTACGTTCACCGAGAAGGATTTAGAGGACGTTCAATTCCCTCACAATGACGCTCTCGTTATCACGCTCAAGGTGGGAAAGGCCAAAGTGGAATGAATCCCTGTGGATCAAGGAAGTGCTGCCGAGGTAATGTACTATTCGCTTTTCAAACAATTCGGATTCACATCTAAGGACCTCAAGCCTGCCGAGGTCCCTCTCATCGGCTTTAGCGGTACTCCTGTGTACCCGCTCGGTACAATCACCCTCCCTGTTATCGCTGGTTCTGTAACACAACAAGTTGAATTCATAGTCGTGAACTCCCCGAGCCCTTATAACATTATTCTCGGTAGAAATTGGCTCCACGCCATGAAAGCTGTGGCATCTACGTACCACTAGGTGCTACGATTTATTGGGGCAGCAGGGAAACAAGAAGATATCCGAGGCGACCAAATTGCCTCGAAGAAATGCTACATTTCCACCGTCGGGATGGGTGGAGGTGCCTGATGCACCACTTTTGGAGGACGTCGGTAGGCCCGCTGAGGCAAAATCTATGGAAGACCTCGTCACGGTACCAATCAATGAGGATGGAAGCCGTTTCTTCCTAGTCAGGTCTTCTCTAACCGAGGCCGAAAAGGAGGAGATGGTGACTTTTCTCAAGGCAAACATTGAGGTGTTTGCCTGGACTCCGTACGAGATGCCTGGGGTTGATCCGAGCTTCATCAAACACCAGCTTAACGTTGACCCCTTGAGACACCCAGTTATTCAGAAACCGAGAAGCTTTTCCGCTATTCATGCCGAGGCAGTCGAGTCGGAAGTTGACAAGCTACTGGAAGCCCGAACAATTTAGGAGGTTCAGTCCCCAAGAAGAATGGAAAGCTAAGGGTCTGCGTGGATTACACAAATCTCAATGACGCCTGCCCGAAGGACTGTTTCCCAGTCCCTCGGATTGATCAACTCGTTGACGCCACGGCAGGACATGCTCGGTTGAGCTTCATGGATGCATACAGGGGCTACCACTAGGTGTTTATGGATACAGAAGATATGGAGAAGACAGCTTTTATCACGCCAAGGGGTCTCTACTGCTACTGAGTCATGCCCTTCGGGCTTAAGAATGCCGGGGCCACCTTCCAACGGATGGTGTCTCGGATGTTCAAAGATCAGCTCGGGGACACGATGGAGGCATATATCGATGACATGGTGGTGAAAAGCTTACAGAAGAGAGACCACATTGCAGATCTCTCCAAAAGTTTACTATACTGAAGAAACGCAGACTAAAACTCAACGCTGAGAAGTGCTATTTTGGATTGGGTCGGGAAAATTTCTCGGACATTTGGTCACCAAGAGGGGTATTGAAGCTGATCCGAGTCAAGTCATAGCAATACAGCAGCTCATTTCACCAAGCACAATTAAGGAAGTTCAAAGACTTACAGGAATGGCAGCAGCTCTCAACCGCTTCATCAGCCGTTCGGCGGATGTGTGTCGTCCTCTTTTTCAATCAATCAAGACAAGCAAGAGGAAATTCCAATGGACCGAAGAATGTGAGAAGGCCTTACAACACTTGAAGACCTATTTGTCCGAGCTGCCATTGCTGGAAACACCTCGGGAAAACGAAGACTTGTTCATCTACCTGTCTGTCTCCCCACACGCTATCAGCTCGGTGCTCGTAAGGGCAGAGAGAACCGAGCATCGACCAGTATACTACGCAAGCAAGACTTTGACTGGAGCCGAGACATGGTACCTGCCCCTTGAACAGGTTGCTTTTGCTCTCATTACTGCGTCTCGAAAACTGCTCCCCTATTTCCAGGCTCACACAATCATTGTTCTCACCGAGTATCCTCTGAAGGCTTTGTTCCGAAGGGCCAATCTCTCAACGAGAGTTTCAAAGTGGGCTTGTGAGATAGCCAACTTTGACATTCAGTATCGCCCAAGAACAGCCATTAAGGCGCAGGTGTTAGCCGACTTCATCGTCGAGCTAACACCAGGAGCAGAAAAACCAAAGGAAGACAAACCCAACCCAATCCCTCCTGAGCAAGCTAGTGAAAACCATGATGCCACCGTGGCAATCGAAGATGTGACCAAGGAGGTCTCAGAGGGAGACTCAGCCACTCCTGTAGTTGAACAACCAGAACAAGCACCTCTACCTGTGGAAGAGAACCGAGTCACTCTTGTCTCGGAAAGAGAACCAAGTCAACCCGCAGAAGAAGACCAAGCAACCGTGCTCTACTTGGCATATGTTTCACGGCAATGCTTGGAAATTGCACGTAGATGGAGCTTCAAACCAGCGAGGAGCTGGAGCAGGTGTAGTTCTAATCTCCCCCGAGGGAGTCATTCACGAGAATGTAATTACAATCGAGTTCCTTGCCTCTAACAACGAGGCCGAGTACGAAGCATTAATCGTTGGTCTTCGACTAGCCGAAGCAATGGACGTGAAGACCCTAATGGTTTACAACGACTCTCAACTCGTTGTAAATCAATTCAATGGTGACTACGATGCCTAAAGATGAAAGAATGGCTAAATATCTAAGCATAGCCAGAAGTTTATCTGAGCAGTTTGACGAGATTGAAGTACACCAGGTGGGCCGAGAGCACAACGCCCACGCCGACGCACTTGCAGGATTAGCCTCAGCATACAAAGCCTCCAAACAACGAACTATCTCCTTCGGCACAATCTCAACTCCGAGCTTCGAACCACCTCGGACGCACATTCTGAACATCGAGCTCGGACCAAGCTGGATGGACGAATTGGTATTTTATCTCTGAGACGACAAGCTACCTGAAGACGGACGAGAAGCCCACCGGATCAGATGCAAGGCCGCAAACTACTGGCTACCTCCAACTGGTTCCTTATATAGACAATCTCGAACTGGCCCATATCTCATGGTGGTTCATCAGAACCAGGTCCACTCAATACTCCAGGAGCTCCATGCCGGTAGCGAAGGCTGCCACTCGGGGGGACGCTCCATTGCCCACTGAGCCATCACTCAGGGGTATTGGTGGCCAAAGATGAAGGAAGATGCTGAAGAGTTTGTTAAAAAATGCCACAAGTGCCAGTTGTTCAAGCCAATAATCCACCAGCCAGCCGAGGACCTCCAACCGATCACCAGTCCATGGCCCTTCTCCCAGTGGGGTTTGGACATTGTTGGGGAGCTCCCACTTGCTCCAGGAGGATTTCACTACCTTATAACTGCTACGGATTATTTTTCTAAGTGGGTGGAAGCCGAGCCTCTGGTTTTCATCACCGAGGCAAATGTGAAAAATTTTCTATGGCAAAACATCATTTCTCGGTATGGAGTTCCGTATGTGATTGTCTCGGACAATGGAAAGCAGTTTACTGAAAAACAAATGAAGGAGGTGTGTGACAAGCTCAAGGTACGTTTCTTCAACTCCACCCCTGTTTATCCTCAAGGCAACGGCCAAGCCGAGGCGTCTAACAAGATGGTCGCGGCTGGACTCAAACGAAGGCTAACTGCAAAAAGGGGGAAACGGCCGGAGGAACTTCCTCACGTTCTGTGGGCATTCAGGACTACTCTGAGACGTTCCACCGAACAAACTCCTTACTCTCTCGCCTACGGTGTTGAAGCCGTTATCCCTATCCAGAAGGGGCTACCTACAATCTGAATCGAGTACTTTGATGAAACCACTAATGACACGGCCTTAAGCAACGACCTGGACTTGGCCGAGGAAAAGCGCGATGCAGCTCGGGTAAAGTTGGTAGCCTATCAACAAGTGGTTGCTAAGGGATATAACAAGACGGTTCGGCTGAGAACCTTTTGCCCTGATGACTTGGTTCTTAAAAAGGTTATAGACAAGAATAAGAAAAAGAAGTTGATGCCCAATTGGGATGGCCCCTACCGAATCATTAAGAAGGTGGGGAAATGAGCATACCAGATCGAAGACATGGATGGGAAGTTCGTCGATAAGCCATGGAATGCTTACAACTTGAGAAAGTATTATGCTTAAGGATGTCATTCTCGGATGTAGCTTTTCACAATTAGAAAAATCTTGGAAATTTTTTCGATGTACTACATTCTCGGAAGACTATCAATGAAAAGCCCTTTTTGATCTCAAATGTTATCTTTCATGTATTAATCGTGTCTCGGTATCTACCAAACGGCTTCGGCCAAGGTACAACCCCAGACATGGGTTCATCCCATCAGACCTCTCGGTCTAACTACCGAGCCAATCTAACGATTGCCCTATCAATCAAATCATTCAAACACCTGTATGGTGGTACCAAACACGCTTCGGTTAAAACGTCCGAGCTGGTTAAATCTTCCCTCTTGTGGGGGTATTGATTAAACGATAGACTCGGTTACATGCACCAAGCAAAACGAAAACACCCTCTTCTTGGGGTATTGATCAAGCTAATAACTTATTCTCTTAAGTTATAAAACAGACCCGGTGCGATGCTCCGAGCAAACCATCCTCTTGCTAGGTGTGGACGGTCGACCTCCCACACGCCGGTTTCAGATTTGATTTGAAAATAGAGTCGCCACCCGGGTTTTTGGAAAATGGTTTAGGACCCGAGAAACCAATTTGAAAATGATTGATAAAATGATTCATAAAACGATTTGAAAACCAGAGATTCGTTTTGGATTCGGGAGCCAGGTTACGAACGGGGAAGGGTTTTAATGCACCCCGTTCGCCCGATTAAAAATCGGTCTTTACTAAACATTTGTGGGATTTTTAGAAAACGCTTTAATGCCGAACTTTAACAAATAAACACTTAAATCAAGCAAAGCAGACGATAATAATGAAAAACAAGTAACTAGTATGTAATTTACAGTAAACACACGAAAATCCAAACTTCAAACTGTTCATGCAAGGCACTGTTCAAAATTTCGGATTTTACCAGAAAAGTGTGCCGTGCGGTACAAAAAGTGTGCCGTGCGGCTCTGTTCATCGATCAAACGGTCAAATTTTCAAAGAAGTACCGTACAGTACTCCACGTGTACCGTGCGGCACAGTAGGAGTACCGTGCGGTACAGTTGGCTGCACAACAGTTTAAAACTTTGGTTTTCGAAAAGACTGAAATGAAGCACATACAAGGCATGGAATACGGTAAAAATTAGACTACTGTGAATGGGAAAACAGTGTGTTTAAGCACGGAATGTCCCTCCTCATTGAATCGCTCCGTACGAGGCGATGTTCTCACCGTACGACGCGACCGGGAGGTTTGAAATCAAACTGGTTTTATTGTAACATGGGCATACCAAGCATGGAGATGATATTGGAGATCATTCCATACTTGGTATCCCTCCCCTCAGGGTACCAAACTCAAGGAATTTGGCGAAACGGGTTTATACCTTGGTTTCGAAACTCTCGGATTGAACGTCTTCTTGAACTTCTGAATGTGGTTTGAGCTTCCTCTGGATTTCTACTTCACTCTAGTACAGCAGTAAGGATGCTTGGCTTTTAGAACTGAGGAGATATGGGACGACTATGACATGGTTTCGGGACTGAAACAGGGTATTCGGTTTTCCGGATGGATTTTCTTGGGTAGAGCTTTGGGGGTTATTTCTGGAGATGGGAAATGAGAGTGGTAGATGACTTAGGGTGTGAGTAGAGTTATGGGCAGGATTCAAGAGGGGTTTTCAAGGTTTTTCCTCATATCAATTCATGGGAGCCGATCGGGTATATATAGGCGAGGGAAGAACTTGGTGTACACACAAAGATTATGGGCTATGGAGTAGCCTTTTCCTTCCTCAAGAAAAGATGATTACACCAGGGTACAAATCGTCAACAAAGGGAGCTGCTGGAACTCTGGAAAAGTAAATCTGATGTCTGACAGTGTCGTACGGCACACAAACTGTACCGTGCGGTACACCAACTGTGCCGTACAGCACACTTCCACCGCCAATATCCAAAAAGCATGTCGTGCGTGATTGTTGAAGCTTCGTGCGTGAGAGATGAGTGCCGTGCGACACTATTGACTTTGTAGACTTGAAGAGTTTCAATCCGAGAGGCTTTCCGAGCGTTTCTTTTCATCATTGGGGATAAAAACATGTATGGGGAGCCTCATTTTGGGGTGTCTACACTAGGGGTATTGTTTCAATGATAACATACTTCTAAGATAGATAATTGACTCGGTCAACCGAGCAATCTAAAACTCCATTAAGGGGTATTGAAATCATTTTAACATCTTACCGAGACATGTTCTATATTTGATCCGAGCCACCGATATTACTCTCGGATCGCAACAGTTGTGAAAAAATTTCTCAATTTTTACAAGTCTTATAATGAACATTCACTTATTCCTAATTGACTCAGCAAAATATCCGAGAAGATCTGTTAATTACTTCTGATAGGCTTTCATGCCTTAGTAAAATCCTTGGACATTCATCCCAACTTAGGCCAGGGGTATTTTATCGCCCTAAGCCGAGATGAATGGGGGTAGTACTATTTATCTCCGAGGCGATCATTCAAGCATAATGAGAAAGAAAAATGAAACGACTATTCATTTAACCAAACATTCATCCATCCAAATTTCAAAAACTTAGTATCAACAAACGTCAAGCATCAAAAACTATCACAGACGGCTCGGCATAAAATTCCACCGAGCCGTGTCCAAGATTGCTGAAGAAATAGTTCGGGGGAAGAAAGAGAGATTGTACCAACTACCAAATCACCACAACGGTCTGGCATATAATTCCACCAGCCGTGAACAAAACAAACCACAGAAATTGTTTTGGGGGGGGGGGGGGGGGGGGGGGGGGAGATATTGTTTAAACAAGTTCGTAAAATCAAGGACCGCGACACTAAGCGTCCTTCCCTAGCTCTTCATTACCGGTGTTGTCTCCACCCTCGGCAGTCTCTTCAGCTTTCTCCTCTCCAGCTTCTTCCTCTTCACCTTCTTCTTCCTCCTCTTCCGGAGGGATGTCGATCTCGGGAAGTGCGACTTCAGGAACTGCACGAAGGTCGGATTCGGTATGGACGCTGGCTGCATCAAGGCCGAGCCCGTATCCCTTAGCAATCCCTCGGAAATAAAAGATTCGAGCACCCCTCCTGAAGCCCATATTTTTTATTTCCTGCACTTGTCCTCGGTAATATTCAGCAACTTTCACCTTCGCTTCTTCAAACCCAGCCGAGTGGGCCATAATTAGTGCCTTCTTGTGGGCCTCATCCTTCTCGGACAACTGTAGCTTCAATTCTCCCATCTGCCTTTATAGCTCTTCCAGCTCGGAAAGCTGAAGCCTAGCTACCGCCAGCTCATCCTCGGTTTCTTTCTTCTTCGAAAGAGCATCCTTATGCTTTGTCCTCAAAGTTGAGTAGTTTGAAGACAAACTCACCACCTTCTTATGGTAACCGAGCATGGACTGGCTGGTCTGAAGAAGTTGTTTAAGATAACGGGAATGAGTTATGCAAATTCAAGTTAAAAAAAAAAATAGTCTAGATATAGAAACTTACAAGAGCTAAATGGGAGGTTCTTTGACCCTCCCGATCAAGTCCTGGATTTGGGTTCTGTGAGGGTCAATCTCGGATTCCGAGCTCACCTCGATGGCTTCAACAGACTTCCCCTTGTTTGACGATCTTTTTCTCTTTCTACTCGGTTCGGCCCGCTCGGTTTCAAGTTGTTCCTTAGACTTCTTCTTCCTTTTTTGGAGATACGAAGTGTAGGTAGGCTCGTACCCTAGAAGGCATGCGCGTACCTTTCTTGTATGGGGATCCAGTAGGCAGCTCGGTTGTTGTCATCGTTCTTGGCCTTCAACAATCTGGCAGTGACAGGAGAAACCTCTGCAAAGCAAGAACGGAAACAGTTCAGTAACCAATGGTAAATGACAGATATACATGTTAAGGAGAAAAAGCACAAATTCGTAAGGAAAATTAACCTTTAGTAATGTGTAATCTCGGGACAGGATAAGATCCGTCATCCTCCGGACTAAATTCGAAGTTACCCCTAACCTCAACAAAATCATTAGCAAAGGGGTCGGAATCCGGGAGGTGATCAATTAGATATGGCCTTGGATCCTTTGGGGTACTCCGTAGGGAAATGTACCGACGTGCGGAGGGACTGTTCCGAGAGACGCTGTAAACTCCTACCAAGTCACTAAGGTTGAAGATCAAACCGAACTTCTCCCTGAGCACAAAGACTCTGTTGATTATCCGGAACGAATTGATCGCCAGGAATCTTAGATTTATTTGGTACTCGTGGAGGAATTGGCGGAGAAGTAAGTTCATGGGAAACCGAACCCCTCCTTCGGTAATGGCTATGAGAGGGAGGGTGATGTGGTTGTCTGAGAAGGAGATGTTGTCTTGAGAAACCAAGCGGATTTCGACGTCACTCGGTATATGATATTCCTCACAAAAAGCTTCGTATTCTCCTGGCTCCCCACTGAAGAAATGAAGGTAGGGATTGACCTCTTTCTCGGAAGCTTTCGCTTTAGGGGGCCGAGCCTCTTGGGTTTGAGTTTCGAGGGAGGGATTCTAGGCAGCATGGGTTCATAGAAGGACCCGGAGTTGTTTGCCCTAGGCCGGCAGACCTCTATAATTTGAACATCAGGGACCTGGACCGAGGCGCCATTTCCGCCTCTATCCCCTCCGAGATTGACAGACTCGGTGTGGTCACTCCTTATCTCGCCTTGGTTCACCGAGTCTTCGCTCACCGAGCGAGGGTTTGGAGGAACGTCTACAGGATTGAGGGGCCCGAACCCTTCATCCACTGGCCCAATATCAGCAAACGCATCTCGACGTCGGAACCGAGGACCGCCTGACCAAGACGGAAACTATAGTAGTCCCAACTGTGTACAGGGGATTCGGGACGGCTCGACCGGTTTGAACTCCCGGATGATAGGACTACTGGCTCCAGGGTTGCCGAACCTGACAAAAGTGCACGAGTGAAAAAATACAGTTAGCCTCATGACTGATGGTGATCTAAGCTACGGTCTGCGTACCTAAGTGGCTAAAATGATCTCGGATATGTTCTGTCTCGAGTTACTACACCTAACCGAGATACATACGTTTCTCGGGGATCCTAGGCGAGGGAAGGACTAATGATGGCTCGGGTTTCATCTCGGTCATGGTCCGGATCCCTCGTCTCCGGTTGACAAACAAAATTGAATCCTAGAACCCAAGGGTTGGAAGATCAAAAAGTGACTCGAAGGGACGCGAGGTTGTTTCTGATGAAGAACGCGATGAACAGTGAACAAGTGTGTTCAACTGTTCATCATAGTTTCTATAAATTCCTCAACAGATCAAAAACGTTTTTCACCAAATAAAAATTTTAGAAATCGTCTACAAATGACAAAATGATGAAACAACCAACGATTAAATGAGAAAAATCGTCAAGTTTGAGAAGAAATCCTTACCTCTGATACACCGGGAAAAAGTGGCAACGGTGGCGGAGATGAACTGGTGCGGCGGTTCCCGTCAATAAAGGGCGAAAAAGAGGATGAAACGCGGTGGAAAGCGGTGGCGTAGAGGCTGAGAATCTCAATCTTGATTTTGCCGAAGAAAATGGAGTCACAGAAGTTTCGAGTGCAATGAGAGAACGAAAGTAAACCTTTCTCTCTCTAGATCTTCTGCTTTTATAGGGGAGACATGGGTTTAAATGACAGCGCGGGAAATGAGGACTCGTCTAGCGGTGCGGCCGATGTAGTGACCCGTGGCATTGATTGAGACGTGCATATTTACCTTCTGCCGTTTCACATGGGCACGTCCTTTCGTGCCTAAACCGTAATCCATGTAACACTTTCTTGATCAATCCGCAGCCACCACGTGGTGCAATCCGGAACGGTCTGCGAAGCAATCAAGGCTGGGGCTCGGGTTGAAGATATGCTACGGAACGAGCCCAATCTTCTCGGACACGCTCTTTGTACGTCTCGGGTTAAAGAGGCGGCCAACCAGCAACTGTCAACTTCTTTCTCGGAACCAAGTATCTCGGAAGAAGTTGAGGGGCTATTGTAGTAGGCCGAAAAATAACATTCAAAGGGGTCTCGGGCTGCGAGCCAAGAAGGTTCAAGGTCTAGGTACGGTACCAGGGCCTAGCATTAGAGACATACATGATGGGCCGTCCGAATTGGGTCTATCCAAGACATACCGATGCCTCGGCCGGGATAAGCTATGAACCGGGTGAGTCATCCGAGACGGATCGTATCCGAGATAGCCCGGAAGGATGATCCGAGATATCGGTGACGTCCTTTATGACGTCACTCGAGGCGGTTAACGTTCGTAACAAACTTGGGAAGGCACATGTGCATGCTACAGCTGTCCCTACGCCAGCATGACGGTACCCAAAGCGGTTACGCTACGTGCCCAATTCTGATTGAAGGACGCGTGCATATGATGATTACAGTTCTGGCTCGTGATGCTAGGTGACGTCATTCGAGCCAGAATGACTGGTTTGCCCACTTGGAGACCCTATAAATATGAACCGAAGGAACCCTAAAGAGGTACACACAACACTTTCTCTCTCAACTCTCACATTTCCTCTGGTACTTCCTTCTTCGATCACTAACTAGACCGTCGGAGTGCCTTCCCTGGCCACATTCCGGTCAGGTAGGGTGCTAACGACGTGTGCTACGTGTGCAGGTATACCAAGAGGTTCATCCATCACCCACTTGCTGCTCACTCGGGTATACCAAGAGGTTCATCCATCACCCACTCACTTCTCACTCGGGTCAGGAATCGCTCAAGAGGTTCTACTAGAATTTTGAGGACACCACAATATCAAACTTAAGATAGTTTGCCATGGCAGCGATCAAGCTTGATTTACTAGTACCAGGAGGGTCATACAAGAAGTAACCTCTCTTCCAAGCCTTGCCTACCTTCTTGTAGAACTCCTTCCTCTTCAAAAACCTCTCCAAGTCATCAATTATGGCTTTCTTTGACTCTGGCTCCATCGCCAGCGTCTCAAACGTGGCAGGATGATCGAGATTGATTGAACCCCAAACCCCGCCTCCACCACCACCATAGCCATCATCGTCACCATAAGGACAGTCTCTAGTGTAAAGCTTAACCACCTTGTCGTCGTTATCCTTGATTTCCTTAGACTTGGCCAAAACATAAAGCAAATACTCGTTCACAACTCTGTCCTTGTACTTCTTGTTGAAGCTGAGCTCGAAGAAACACTTCTCACTTTGATTTTGGGCCTGGATACACATAAATTTCCACTTCAACTCCAAGTTGTTATCAAACCTGTCGATAGGATAGGGATGGACGCAGGATTTAAGTATTGGACGGGTAAATAATACAAAATACAATTGGAACGGACAATAAAAATGTGGGATGACATCACTTCATGTGGGTTCCATACTATTTCAACCAATAGTAGGGAGAGAGGGTGAACAAAATTGCACTCAAGTGATTTCATGCTTATACATTTTTTGGTAAATATGAAATCACTTTATAGTGGGGTCCACACAATTTCAACCAATAGGAAGAAGGGTTTGTTCACTCTCTCACATCACTTTTTATGTGTTCTATACTATTTCGACCAATAGTATGGAAGATTTTGTTCACGCTCTCTTAGGGAGGGTGAACAAAATTGCACTCCAATTATGCTATCAAAAAATATATATATTCTTTCAACATATATTATTATAATATAGGGTCGTATGTACTTACATAAATGCATATTGTGCATCCACATTTGTTTCAAAAGAAATATATAAAGCATAGTTTTTTTTTTTTTTTTTTTATCATTATGGCATTCGTCAAGATGCTGAAATTGTGTTCAATACTCTTTCTATGAAACTTCAATTGGCGGGCATTAGGTTTAAAAAGAAAATCTTGGATCGATGAACCTACATATTTTTATGAATTTTACATTAAAAAACACACTAAATTATGAAGAAAATTTAAAGCTTGGATAAGGCCTGTCGTCCGATCTCATCCGTCTCGGCGTGTACTTGCTTGTCCCGTATTTCCTCGCCTTTTTTGAGGTTGAGGCTGATGCTGAGACCCTTCTGTTTGGAAGTCTTGCCGACTTTGAAGCGCACGGTATTGGGGCTAATCTTAGTGCGTAGGTACACCTCGGCAGTGTCGAAAACTTGGTTTCGAGTCATCCCACTGTACTGCTCGTCGACAACGATGGTGGTCTCCACTACGATGGTGCTTGTTTCGAGATCATCGGTTCGAAGTAGCGGTGGATGGCTGATTGGAGGAAGGTTCGTACCGGGCCCGGAACAAGATCATTGGCCATTGCTCGGATCAGCATCTTCAAGCCCGCCAGCAAGGCATACGCCAACAACAGCTTGGACGCTACCGGCTGCTTATCTCCTGCGGCAGAGAACATCATCTGACTCATCACTGGCTGATTTTGGGTCGATTTTTTTTGCTTTTGGATTGTAAATGACTGATCGTTGTTATTAGGAAATTAAATAGATGCAACGTAACCCTAGCATGCCTTTTTATATAAGCTACAATGTATGGGAGGTGATGAAGCAGTTTTGGGTGTGGCCCATTAGATGACCTGCAAAACAAATGAAACTAAAGGACACCAGTGCAGTGCTAACCAAGGACCCTTCGATGCCTAAGTCAGTATATGTTGCGCAGAAGAAAGGGGTGTGAACTTTGCATAAATTATAGCAATAGTCTCGTACCTACCCCCTATGGGAGGGGGTTGTTTATATAGGCATGGAGTGTGGAGAATCCTACCCATAGTAGGATTAAGTCGTGTTGATCTCTGATTGGTTGGCATTACCAGTGCCATCTTGCCTTATGATTTCTTGATCCTGTTAGGATTAAGCTTTCCTATTAGCATCTAGATTGTCAATGGCTATTCCATGGGATATTCAGGCTTATCTCTCCCGTAGAAGGTGGTGTTGTCGGTTTGGAGTCCTCGTATGACCTGGACTCTTCATGAGAGTCAGGTCTGAGGTGATTAACCTTAGCCGAGCTAAGTACCCGAGCTGGATTATCTGACCTCTATCCGCTGAGCTGACCACATGGGCTATTTGTATTTATCAGGAGGAATTTTCCAGTGCTGAGCGGGTATGGCTAACGTGATACCCGTTCACGCATATCCGGCCATCCAAAAATATAACAGACAGCTCGAATTGAAAGTGCCGGATGGATTTAAAAAAAGAGGAAAAAGAAAAGAAATAGTGTTCTTTAATCCGGGCCGTCCGTTGGATTTTTAGAGGGCCAAATGTGCACGAGCGGGCACCACATGGTAACCGCTCGGCGTTGAAATTTTTTTCAAGACTAGGTGACTAAGAAATCTAACCAAATAACGAAAACATGCATAACAAGGAAACATAAAATAACTGGGCGAAAAACCTAAGGGAACCAATGGGTTGGGTACTGATGGGATGCAGACGGCGTGCGAGGCCTTCTTAGGGGTCCCGTACAAATGATCCGAACAGTTCAAAAAATTTTGAAATACTGTAGTTTTTTTAGTTGGCCCCACGAGAAATCAGCTCAAACGAAAATCTGCAACTAGTTGATCCGATGTACCCACTTTTCATACAGATTACATGCCATATTTTAACACGGGACTCCTAAGAGGGCCTCGCACACCCTAGCCATGTTTGATACGAGGTTTCGTTTTAAAGGGATTCATAATGAGGTGGGATTAGGATTAGGATTGGGAATAAGTTGGGATTATTAATGAGGAGATGAATCTTTTCTTCTTGTTTGTTTTGCACTGGATTAGATCATGGGATTGTTAATAACATGTTTGTTTTGCATAGAATTAGGAGTGGATTTGTCTTTACAAGCCCATCCCCTTGGGATGGGATTCATAATACCACCTCCCCCTTGGGTTGGTGAATCCCATACTTTTGTGGGATTAACAATCCGGTGGGATTGCTAATCCGGACAAAAAATGAGAAACCAAACACAATATTAGAGGTCCCACCACTTTCATTATTCAATCCCATACTCCAAACCTAGTATCAAACATGTATATACCCCATCGGTACCTCTAGCAGAGTTGATAACTGGAAAACGTGAATAATAATTTAGACTAAATAGGAAACACTAGGGCTGCTCAAAAAAACCAGTGAACCGTGAATCTGGTCCGGAGCGAACCGATCAGTATGTTTTGGATTTTAACCGTGGATTAATGGTCCGGACACGGATTCAAAAAATAAAAAACCATGGCTCGCGGTCCGGACACGAATTTTGATTTTGAAACCGTGGATTAACCGATCCGGGCCGTGAGATTTATATATATATATAAATCTAGGGGGGGCGGAAGGACGAGTCTTAAGAGACATATTATAATTAAAACAGAGTTATCAAAGTAGGCGGTCTAGACCAGCCATAGATCATGCATAATAATAAGGGCGGTAGAACCAGCCATAATAAAGACAATAATTAAAACAGATATTGAAAATGTAAATTCAAATCATTGTATTGAATTGAAAGGCTTACTTGAAGCTACTGGTACATATGGGGGGGTGGAAGAGTTGAGAGAGATGGGTCGAGATATGAGAGGGAGAGCAGAGTTGAGAGAGAAGTAATAGAAGAAGAAGAGTGGTAAAAACAACCGATCTCTAACTACTGATCTTGAGAGTCCTTTTATAGAATAAGGAACCCTGTTTACAATCATTATAATTAAGAAAAGTAAAGAGCACTTGATGTTACTTTTGACTTGGAGGCTCTCTTTCGGTGGAAAAGAGAGACATGATGTTGCTTTTGGCTTGGGATTCCTTTTTTGGAGGGAAAGAGTTTCTTTTGGTCTTTCGTGGAATTTCCCATGATGTTGCTTTTGACTTGGATACCTTCTGTGTGGAGATTTTTTGTGCCACTTGTTGATGTGGATTCCATAATTGGAATTGGTCTTGATTGTGGAAAATAATTGGTCTTCCATAAGTGCTGATAATGATTTTGCCTTTGAGACTTTTGGGTCTTCTTTTTGTCGGAAAGAAATGCTCCACTTGCGTTGGTCTTGTTGGAAAGCTGATCCCATAATTATTTTATGGAAAGTTTGAGGGACATGATGGTAATGAGTGGGAAAGTTGGCCTTGAAATCCCTTTTTTGGTGAAAAGGACGATTCTTCATTTGTCTTGGTCTTCAATTGCACTTGCTGATGATGATGTTGGTGGAAAATGTTGTTCCACATGCTGAATTTTGTCATGGCTGGGATAGTAACAATAATTTTTTGCGTAGTCGTTTGACTACCAATTTGAACCAGTAATAATCAGTTTTTTCATTGTCGTTGAAGAAAATGATTGTTTTATTGAGGGCTGGATGACTGAAGGTTGTTTTGTCATAAAAAGCAAGAAGATGATTCATGCTTCTTATCTAGAATTTGATATTTATTTTGGTATTGGGTTCTAAAAGGAAACGTGTCCAAATATGGTGTAATTGGTCACGGATACGTCTCCTTCTATTGAGCTCGTCCCAAGTAACTAACGGATTAATTAAAAGGGAAAGTTCAATTTGATTATGATTCATTTTGCACACACTTGATTTTGTACTCACGCTTTCACCATCATCCAGTGGGGATGATTGATTCTCAGCTATTATCAGTGAGTGATAATAGAGGTAATGCTCTTGAAAAATAGTAATACCTGACTCTGACCCTGCATCAGAAAAAGAAAATTAGTACTCATAAATCATTGGGATCTTGAGAGTCTTGAAATAGAGAATCGAATGGATTTTGTTCTGGCGTTGAGGAAGTAGATGCTTCTGTGTCTTGACTCTGACTAAGCATGTCTGTAGCAATTTGGAGTAATGCTTTGCTTGCTTCTTGATTTGGATTTTGAGCAGCTTGATGTATGAGTTGTTGAGCGAATTTGATTATTGTTTGATTGGGTGATTTTGGAGGTGGGGAGCTTGTAGTAGGACTATCAAGCTTGATGTTGGAAATCATATATGGTGATGGAGGTCTGTCGAGGATCTGGACTGGTTTTGGGACTTTTGTTTTGAAGTCGTTTTGGACTTGATCAATAACTTGCTGGATATTGAACTTATTCCACCATTTGACCAAGAATTGGCGACAGACAAGATTATCGGAGATAACATATTTCCATCTGAAAATCCAAGCAACTTTATATTTTGCAATGAAGAGGAGGAGTTTAGGAAATTGATTTTGATGAGAGTTTAATTTTTGTTTGGAGTAGAAGTAATCAACTTGGTCACGAAGACTTGGTGGGATGATATCATTACTGGCTCCCATTTGAGACCACCAGCGGAGAAACCAAGTAGGAAATGGAGAATTAAAATTTTGATCAAACTGGAAGAACCAAGAATGGGAGAATTTTGAATTTTCATGAAGTAATGCATAAGACCAAGCATTGATGTAATCATAATAATTAAAATATAAGTTATTATTTGGTAGTGGCTGGAGGTTGGAGGGATGACCCCAATCGGAAATACTGATTATTTTGTGGATGTAAAATGATTGGTAATTGATGACGTCATTATCTTTTAGGTCATAAACTTGTTTGAAGACAGCAGAATGAGTATGCTCAAGAATGTTTTTATAATAAGAGATGGATTTGTCTGGATTATGAGAATAAAATGCCAGTTTTCCGGGAAATAATGTAGAGCAAGATCATTTGGATTTTCTGATATGTTGAAAAGATGGTTCTATATAAAATAGGTTTTGTAATTGGGTTTTGGCAATGTAAATAGTTTTTGCTGGCATAATTGGCTGGGAAGAGGTTCCTATAATTTGGTTAACTGGGGTGTAATTTTGGGTAATTGGTGGGTAAGCTAATGAAGAACTAGACTCGTATTGTCTTTTTGGTGTTGGGTTAAGGACTTGGTATCTATTGACTAGTTCAATAGGGGGAACAGCCATAGTGCTAGTTGTGAGAGCTAACTGTTTTTGTGGTGTTGTTGCTATCTTGCTATCTTTTTTGTTCTTTTCTGCCATATCTGCAAAATTAATTTAATAAGAATTCCCGTGTTAGAAAATCAGGAACTGAATTTTGCTCACCTTTAATATATTCTATATCAAAGTGAAAAATACTTAATATTGATTGCCAGCGGGCAAAAATTTGTTTGCTAGCCACATTTTTTACATCTTGTTCTAAAATATGCTTAGCACTTTTGCAGTCAATTCGAATTAAAAATTTTTGGTTTAAAATATCATCTTGAAATTTAGAGATACATAATACGAGTGCTAAAATTTCTTTTTTAATAGTACTATAATTATTTTGTGTTTTGTTCCATATGCCTGAATAATATCTAACTATTTGTTCAGGAGAAGTTGAATTGATTTTTTGTAAAAGAATGCCCCCATATCCTATGTCAGAAGCATCTGTTTGTATTATTTTAAACGAGTTTGTTGTTGGAATCCCTAGACATGGTAATATTTTGACATATGTTTTGATCTGCTGCACAATATTAGTATGGGTTGGTGTCCAGGCTGGTGGATTGTTATTTAGTCTTTCAAATAGTGGTTGGCAAATTGGTCTGAGGTTTTTGTAAAATTCTGACACATAATTTAGTGATCCTAAAAATCTTTGTAATTGGTTTTTATCAGTAATTTCATCTGGAAATTTATCAACAAATTGGATGGCTCTATCAATTGGTGTTATAGTGGATTGATATATATTATATCCTAAAAATCGAATTTTTGTTTGAAATAATTTAATTTTGGGGGCTGAAACTACTAACCCATTGTGTTTGATGGTTTGTAGAAAAGATTTTAAATGTTTCCAATGTTCGTCTATTGTATTAGAAAAGACGAGTACGTCATCAATATATGTGATAATAAAATGACTAAATGGATTGAATATATCATTCATTATATTTTGGAATTCACTAGGAGCATTTTTTAATCCAAATGGCATTACATTCCATTCATAATGTCCAAAAGGGGTTGTGAAAGCAGTTTTGTATCTGTCTTTTGGATGAATTTGTATTTGCCAGAATCCACTTTTAAGATCGAATTTTGAGAATATTGTAGCATTATGTAATCTATTAATGAGGTCTTTTTTGTTGGGAATTGGGTATCTAATCCATTCTAAGGCAGTATTTAGTGGTTTATAATTGATCACTAGGCGAGGTACACCTCTTTCTATTTCAGCATTTTTGTTGACATAGAAAGCTGGGCAAGACCAAGGTGATTTACTTTTTTGGATAATATGGTTATCAAGTAATGTTTGAATTTCTTGTTTACAAGTTTCCATTGTTTCTGGATTCATTTGAATAGGTCTGGATTTTGTTGGTATATTGCTTTCTTTGAAATCTTTGGTATAAGGTAAAGTAACTATATGTTTTTTGCGATGCCAAAAAGCACTGGGTATATTTGAACATATTTCTGTTTCTAAATGATACTTGAATTTATCTATTTGTTGAGTTAAGTTATTATTTGTAAGTTGTTCTTCTATTTGTCTATATTTTATTTCGTTTTGGAGATAGTGTAATTGTTGAGTTTTCTGTTGTAACAGTGTTAATTGTTTTAATTCTCGTTTTTCAGATGGTTTTAGGAATTTGAAAGTTATTTCTTTTCCTAAGTGTGTTGTAGTTATACCAATATTATTTGTTGTGAAAGGGTATATCATACCAATAAAAGGTAAACCTAGAATTACATTATCTGTCATGTTTTTAACTAAAATAAAAGATGTTTGAAAACATACATTATTTTGGCAAATATGTACTTTGGGTAATTTGTATTGAATATCCATTTGGCTACCATTGGCAGATACTAATTGTTCAATTGTTTTATGATAATATTTTGTGGGTATTAATCCTTCTTGAATACAATTCATATCTGCTCCAGTATCTACTAGCGCAACTGTTTCTATTTCCATATCATGAATTTTGAGGTTGATATAAGTATTCCATCGTTGAATTGAAATTATATCTGGTTCTGCTGGAAGATTGTGGATATTATTTTTATAGCTTTTTATTTCATTGATTCTAGAGTGACGTCGTGCTTGGTTATACTTGGAGTTTTGGATACTCTCATCATATTGTTTTATTTCCTTAATTTGTTTTTTGACTTCTTTTATCTCATGTTGAAGTTCTTGTGAAGTAGTGTCACGTGTTTTGTTTACCTGTGTAATTACATTTAAAGTTTCTATTACTGGTTCTGGTTGTGTGATAATTTGACTATTTGCCAGACTTGGGTTATTTTGATTTATGTCCTCATAATCCTGATTTAAGATTATAGGTTCTATTTTGTGAAGATTTGGTAATATTTCTTTCAATTTTTGAGTATAGAGTAATTTTAGTTTGGGATCTTCTAGTCTACTGATTAGTTCAATTAGCATATCTTTGTCATTTAATTCTGGAATTGTTGTTGTTGTACATAATTCCTTGGTTGTCGTTTTATGTTTGTTAATATGTATATTTTCAATGTAATCTAGGAATTGAATATCCGTTTTATTTTGATTTAGCAAATTTTGCCATTGGGAGAAAATATGATATTGCTCCTTTTTAGTAAATAATTGTCGATAATTTTTTCGTCGCTCTATATTTCCTAAGGAATTAAATTCTTTGGATAATCTTTCACCATGGATAAAGAAATATGTGGAATCTAAAGGTTCATTATTTTCGTTTATCATTTTGTTATTGAACATTCGAAGTTGTGGTAGGAGTAATAGGAGTAGTTATGCAAGGTAAGTTATACCAAAAGAGTAAGAGTGTAGCGTATTTTATACCGTAGATAATCTGTATATTATCTCAATTACTTGAATTGTTTAGTTTAATAATTTGACTGTTTATCTCCTACAAGGCACATACGCCACCAGGTACATACCCCATCCACACCCAAAAACGGCTACCCTACCTCGGGATTTACACACCTTAAAATGGGAACCTAGGAACCTGGGTGACCTGATGTAGCGTGGCAGTTCGCAGATCTACGGCCAAACTATTAATTAAACAACTACAAGCACTTGATAATAATGCACGGATTATTTGGAGTATAAGTGTACCCTACGTCCTACAGCAAACCTGGTTTAACCACCCGGCATAACCACGTCCTACTCACTACTCACGACTTGGCTCTGATACCATAGGGGGGGCGGAAGGGAGAGTCTTAAGAGACATATTATAATTAAAACAGAGTTATCAAAGTAGGCGGTCTAGACCAGCCATAGATCATGCATAATAATAAGGGCGGTAGAACCAGCCATAATAAAGACAATAATTAAAACAGATATTGAAAATGTAAATTCAAATCATTGTATTGAATTGAAAGGCTTACTTGAAGCTACTGGTACATATGGGGGGGGTGGAAGAGTTGAGAGAGATGGGTCGAGATATGAGAGGGAGAGCAGAGTTGAGAGAGAAGTAATAGAAGAAGAAGAGTGGTAAAAACAACCGATGTCTAACTACTGATCTTGAGAGTCCTTTTATAGAATAAGGAACCCTGTTTACAATCATTAAGAAAAGTAAAGAGCACTTGATGTTACTTTTGACTTGGAGGCTCTCTTTCGGTGGAAAAGAGAGACATGATGTTGCTTTTGGCTTGGGATTCCTTTTTTGGAGGGAAAGAGTTGCTTCTTCATAATTTGAGTTTGTCTTCAACTGTGTGAATTGCTTTTCTGATAATTGTAATTTGGAAAAGTAAGGAGCACTAGGAGCACTTTATTCTTCTTTTGACTTGGAGACTTTCTTTTGGTGGAAAAGAGTTTCTTCACATGCGTTGCTGTTGATGTTGGGGGAAAGTTGATCCCATAATTGCACTTTTGATATTGCTCCACTTGCTGATGTCTTTTGTTTGATCCGTTGAAATTGAATTTTGTAACGGAGGAATAATTGGTCTTGCTTTTGGAATTCTGGTGATAATGGAGTTAGGGGTCCATTGCATTGTTGATGTTTGCCATGGAATCATCCGAAAGATTATCCCAAAAATCGGTGTCGTCAGGATTATGATAATGATTTTCGGATTCTTGCTGGATATAATCTTCAAAAATTTGTACTGCTGTAGTGTTGCAGGTATGGAAATGAAATGGGACTTCCCCATAATAATTGAGGGTCCGAATCTTTTGGATTGGATCTTCACTAAATAATTTAAATTGATAAGGCTGGAGAGTATAAATATCATTATCTCCAATGTGACTAGCAATTTGATATGCAATATAATCTTGAATTTGACTGGATATTGGGTTAGAACAATTCCAGGTTGGAGTCTCACAACCCATTAAATGAAATTGGTTTGGAGTATAATGGGGGTTGTAATTTGGACTAGAGGTTACATGGATAATATGTTGGGCTGGGATAATAGTACCAAAAGATGTCCATTCTGGCATTTTGCTTTGGATAATAGCTTGACAAATGGTTGTGAAAGGTATAGAAAAACAGTTTTGAATGCAGATGGCTAATCTGCGAGGTAAGATGTTGGTTTGTTCTGGCTGTGTAAAAATTATTTGTTTAAGGAATCCGTAATCGAGGAGGGTCATGGGTGTAATTTTGACTTGTTGGTTTTCATACGGGATAGTAATATCTTGAAAAGTGGTCATATTAATACATGCTTTGGGAATGCTATAAATGAGGTTGCATTCACAGTTAGATCTTTCTAATGGGATTTGTTGGCAATGGAGTTTGGTTTTTGGACATTGTTTTAAGTTTGGATATTGGTAATAAAGGGTATCCCAAATAAAAGATAGGCCAGGAAGAATTTCAGGGTATTGGAATGGGTCTTGGCCAGCGATTTTGGTCAATGTTTGAAAAAGGAATTGATGAAATTGTTGGCTGCGTTGTTGTGCTTGGTGTTGGATGTTGGTAATAATGTCTGTGGGGAGCTGTGTTGGTAATAAGGATGCTGTTTTAGGTAATGCTAAAGTTTTGGAAAATAATTGACACACGCTATCACCATCATCCAGTGGGGATGACTGCCCATGCTCAGCTATTACCAGTGGGGTAATAGAGGAACGCCGTTTGAAGTATTGGAGTTGCTGTTGTAGCGTCTTGACGTGATCCGTGAGCTTGTTATTCCTGCTAAGTAAATTCTTGTAGCAAACAGGAAATGGATTAGTAGATGTGGATGGGTTAGAGAGAACTCCATCCTGGGTATTGGAGAGTAAAAATTGTTTTGTTTTACAGAAATTTTGATTTTGAAAATAAATGCTTAATGCATCGAGGGATTTTTTTAGATGTTGATCATTTGTAGCACTCCATATGTTATCTAGGAGACATTGCTGAGTGTCATCAATGTTTCTTAGATAACAAGGTAATTGGAATTTTTGCTGAGATTCTTGTGCGAAAATTGGTAATGAAATTTCTCCGAAGTGCATGTTCTTCTTCATCTGCAAAATGAATTTGTTAAATATGGATGGAAGAATGTTGTAATTGATTTAAATAAGTAGAATCCTGTGCAGATAGAAACGAGAATGTAATTGGTTTGCCAAGTGGTGAAGCAGTTATATTAATGTTGGATGTAATAAATGGATAAAGAAGAGATATAAAAGGGATACCTAAAATAACATGATTAGTCAGATTTTGGGTGAGGACAAAAGATGTTTCGAAGTAAGTTTGGTCTTGATGAATTAAAACTTTAGGCAATTTATATCGAATTTTTAATTTACTTCCTGTTGCTGAACATAACTGATCATTGGTTTTGTGATAATATTTGGTGGGAATAATGTTTTCTTGAATACAATTTAGATCAGCGCCAGTGTCTATTAAAGCTACTAGCTGTATTTTAAAGTCATCTATAATTAATTCGATTTTTGTATGCCATTTCGAAATATGAAGTTGGTTAATTATTGAAACTGTGGTTTGTTCCTGTAATGTTTCAGGAGTATTTTGTTTTGGAGGGTCTTCATTAAATGATTTTGCTAATTGCAAAAGTTGTAATTTGTTATTTATTTCGATTATTTGGAGTTGAAAATTTTGGTTTTCATGTTGGAGTATAGTGATTTTTTCTTGTAATATGTCAATATTTTCTTTGATATTGTATTCTTTATTTGTTTTTGTTTGACGGAATCGTTCTAAAGTTTCATTTAGATTAACAATTGGTTTAGTGATTTTTGGTTCATTATTTTTGTTACTAAGCATATTTTTTAATTTTTTGATATATTGTTGTTTTAATTGATTGTCGTCAATTTTGCTGATTAGGTCAATTAATAATTCTTCTTCAGGGAGATCTTTGGTAATAACATTGAGTTGCTGACAGCATGTATTGTTACATCCGAATTTTATTTGGTCATCTTCATTACTGGAATCAAGGGAATGGTACTCGGAAGAAGAATTTATGTAATCAGAATTACTATCATTATGTAGATTTGAGATTTTGAATATTTCTAATATAGCTAGTTTATCTGTTTCTGAGATTTCTAATTGATTGATTTTGTCTTTTACCTTGCAAGTGTTCTTATAATGGCCTTTTTTGCCACAGTTAAAGCATGTAATATTGTTCTTAGTATTTTGTTTTTTAGGTTCTTTTGTTTTTTGTTTGTCTTTGTATTTGTTATGTTTTGGTTTATCATAATACTTGTCTTTTGGGATGTATTTGTTGTTTGGGATATATTTTTGTTTGGAGGAGGTTGTTTTGGTGGTTCTTCTAGAAGGGGCTATGGGAGGCATACCATATTGTTCACAGAAGTTTCCTAATTCATATTTAGCTTTGATCTTGTCTTTTTGTGTTTGTCTATTAATTTTCATGTCGATGCACATACGTAATCCTTCTTTTTGAATTGTACTTATAATATCACCATAAGTTAATTTATCATAATCTATAGCTCCTGTTGGTTGGCTAAGAACATCTCTAATTTTGTGTGCAAATAAACTTGGGAGGCCATTGATAAATTTTTCTTTCCAAAATGATTTTGTGCAATCGTCTCTTAACATTACTCTAGATGTAAAGACATCTTTGTACCACCTAAAATCACTTAGTGTTGGACAATGGAGGTTACTAAGTTGGTCATGGATTCTTGAAGTAATATGACTAGGTGTTCCTATAAAATGTTTTACAATTGTAAATATTAAAGTATTGATGCCATCATGTCTAGTCATATTAATTTCTTCATCAAATATTGGGAATCCATTTTCATCTACTTGGATTGAATTTCTAATTTCAGTTCTTGAGTCATTAGTCAGGTATTTATCCCACCAAGATTTTAACATCCCTGTGAATCCTGTGGTTAACAAATCTACAACTTGTGGTTGGGTATGGTCAAAAGTGCTAAGATAAGTATTGGCTACCATAGACATATGATTTAATTTTTCTAGTATTTGTTGTTCACTAAGTCCATCTATGTTCCATTCATATAATTTGTTAGCTGAAACCGAAAATTGGTTTAATAGACTTCTATCTTCTAGTTGGAGATCTACTGGGGTAGGTTTTGTATACCAATTTTTGGTTGTAATAATTTGCGTATTTGGATGGTATAGTTTATTAATTTTGGTTTCTGTAAATTGTTGTTCAATGGTTGTAATATCCTCATCTGTTGTAGAATCAGTATCGTGTAATTGAGTTAATGTACTGACACTTTCATTTTTGAGTGTCAAATTCTTTTGATTTAATTCAATTTTGTTTAATAATTCTTCTATTTTAGCAATATTTTCAGTACGGGTGAGTAATGGTTTGATTTTTTGTTCAGGGAAACTTATGAGTGGTTTTTCATGTTGGTTTGAAGAAGATGTTGAGGGTGTTATAGATTCATCTAGCCGAGTTTCTATTTTGTCTAACTGTTTTCCTATAATTTGTAGACTTTGATTTGTATAATTATTTTGTTCAATTAATTTTTTGGTTTCTGTATCTTTCTCACTAGGGATTTTAAAAGGGGCAGCAACAACTGTGGTACCTCTGTAGTCTAAGTAAACTGTTTCTAATGGAGGGTGATTGGAAGAAACAAAAGTGTTATCTGTTTTTTGCCATTTTATTTTGGTTATAGTATTAATTTTGTTATAATAATTGTCAATATAATCTATAAGGTGTATATCAGTTTTAATATCTTGCATAAATGCATACCATTTTGTATATATATCATTCTTGACTTGTTGGGGAAATTCTTTGTAGAATTGGTCTCGTCTTGTTTTATTTTTGTCGGATCTAAATTCCTGTAGTAAATATTGTATATTTATTTCATATATTTTGTTAATTGTAAGGAGATTTTTATCTATGTGACTAGGTGCGTCATCTTCAAAGTCTGTTTGTGTAGGAGATTGGGGGGATTCCTGGGATGGTGGTTGGGTATAGTAAGGTTTGGTAATTTGAGAGGAGGATTCAACACCTTTGAATTTTGGTTTTTTATCTAAAAGATTTGTATCAAATCTGGGGATGCTAGTGGAGCTACTACATCTGCTAAGTTCCTTTATTTTGAAAGGGGTATTGATTCTTTGTTGATCAAAACTTATACGAACCGTTCCATCAAGATATTGTTGTATATAATCGATATCTAATGAGTCATTTTGTATGTTTGTAGGATAATTCTCATTTTCTGCTATCCAGGTATTAGGGAGTTGAATGTCATTCCATTGTATAGTTTTTGGTACTTGAATGTTGGCGTTGGTAGTACTACTTTGTATGAGGACTGTTTTGTCTTTTGGACTTTTTACTAGAGCATGGATGTTAAGATTAGTTTTTGTACATTTGTAATAGACTCTGTATATTAAGGCTATTGAATGACTTCCTTCAAGCATTTGGGTGATGGCTCCAGATGTTTGGAGATTGAGAGTTAATGCTTTTAATATGTGTTTATCATTTAGACTTAAGTGTAAATCAGGGTAACAGTCAAAATGAATTGGACCATTATGTAAACTTGATTCCATTAATCCTAATAGGCTATCACTAAATGTTGTGAATCTGCTATCTCGTAATGCTAATAATATTGAAGAATTTAAACCTCTTCGTGTTAGGGGTTTGATGGCTACTTGTACTAATCCTATATGTAGAAATTTATATCCTTTGGAAATGTGTTGGTTAATAGATTCTTTACTTAGTAGAGTACATTTTTCTTGTTGTTTTGTAATTGCATAAATTTGTTCTGAAGTTTTTGCTACCTGACTAGTTTTGAACTTGTCATCAAACCAGCTAGTCTGGTAAATTTGGTTTGTGGAAATTTTTGGGATGTTCCAGTTGTGTAATTCTGTATTTAAATTTTCGTAGATTTGTTCTTCTTCGTTTACTATATCTGGTATGGAGGACATTGTCGATATGTTAGAAGTAGAAGAATTATATTTAAATAATCTATTCATTGTTTATACTGTGGGAGGTGTAATAGGAGTAGTTATGCTAGGTAAGGTAGACCAAAAGAGTAAGAGTGTAGAGTAATTTATACCGAAGATAATCTGTATATTATCTCAACTACTTGAATTGTTTAGTTTAATAATTTGACTGTTTATCTCCTACAAGGCACATACGCCACCAGGTACATACCCCATCCACACCCAAAAACGGCTACCCTACCTCGGGATTTACACACCTTAAAATGGGAACCTAGGAACCTGGGTGACCTGATGTAGCGTGGCAGTTCGCAGATCTACGGCCAAACTATTAATTAAACAACTGCAAGCACTTGATAATAATGCATGGATTATTTGGAGTATAACTGTACTCTAAATCCTACAGCAAACTGGTCTAACCACCCGGCATAGGGGGGGCGGAAGGACGAGTCTTAAGAGACATATTATAATTAAAACAGAGTTATCAAAGTAGGCGGTCTAGACCAGCCATAGATCATGCATAACAATAAAAGGTAAACCTAGAATTACATTATCTGTCATGTTTTTAACTAAAATAAAAGATGTTTGAAAACATACATTATTTTGGCAAATATGTACTTTGGGTAATTTGTATTGAATATCCATTTGGCTACCATTGGCAGATACTAATTGTTCAATTGTTTTATGATAATATTTTGTGGGTATTAATCCTTCTTGAATACAATTCATATCTGCTCCAGTATCTACTAGCGCAACTGTTTCTATTTCCATATCATGAATTTTGAGGTTGATATAAGTATTCCATCGTTGAATTGAAATTATATCTGGTTCTGCTGGAAGATTGTGGATATTATTTTTATAGCTTTTTATTTCATTGATTCTAGAGTGACGTCGTGCTTGGTTATACTTGGAGTTTTGGATACTCTCATCATATTGTTTTATTTCCTTAATTTGTTTTTTGACTTCTTTTATCTCATGTTGAAGTTCTTGTGAAGTAGTGTCACGTGTTTTGTTTACCTGTGTAATTACATTTAAAGTTTCTATTACTGGTTCTGGTTGTGTGATAATTTGACTATTTGCCAGACTTGGGTTATTTTGATTTATGTCCTCATAATCCTGATTTAAGATTATAGGTTCTATTTTGTGAAGATTTGGTAATATTTCTTTCAATTTTTGAGTATAGAGTAATTTTAGTTTGGGATCTTCTAGTCTACTGATTAGTTCAATTAGCATATCTTTGTCATTTAATTCTGGAATTGTTGTTGTTGTACATAATTCCTTGGTTGTCGTTTTATGTTTGTTAATATGTATATTTTCAATGTAATCTAGGAATTGAATATCCGTTTTATTTTGATTTAGCAAATTTTGCCATTGGGAGAAAATATGATATTGTTCCTTTTTAGTAAATAATTGTCGATAATTTTTTCGTCGCTCTATATTTCCTAAGGAATTAAATTCTTTGGATAATCTTTCACCATGGATAAAGAAATATGTGGAATCTAAAGGTTCATTATTTTCGTTTATCATTTTGTTTTTGAACATTCGAAGTTGTGGTAGGAGTAATAGGAGTAGTTATGCAAGGTAAGTTACACCAAAAGAGTAAGAGTGTAGCGTATTTTATACTGTAAATAATCTGTATATTATCTCAACTACTTGAATTGTTTAGTTTAATAATTTTACTGTTTATCTCCTACAAGGCACATACGCCACCAGGTACATACCCCATCCACACCCAAAAACGGCTACCCTACCTCGGGATTTACACACCTTAAAATGGGAACCTAGGAACTTGGGTGACCTGATGTAGCGTGGCAGTTCGCAGATCTACGGCCAAACTATTAATTAAACAACTACAAGCACTTGATAATAATGCACGGATTATTTGGAGTATAAGTGTACCCTACATCCTACAGCAAACCTGGTCTAACCACCCAGCATAACCACCTCCTACTCACTACTCACTACTTGGCTCTGATACCATAGGGGGGGCGGAAGGGAGAGTCTTAAGAGACATATTCATAGGGGGGGCAGAAGGGAGAGTCTTAAGAGACATATTATAATTAAAACAGTGTTATCAAAGTAGGCGGTCTAGACCAGCCATAGATCATGCATAATAATAAGGGCGGTAGAACCAGCCATAATAAAGACAATAATTGAAAGCAGAGGCTCTGATACCATATTGAATTCAAATCATTGTATTGAATTAAAACAGAGTAATCAAATTAGGTGGTCTAGACCAGCCATAGATCATGCATAATAATAAGGGCGGTAGAACCGGCCATAATAAAGACAGTAATTGAAAGCAGTATTGAAAATGTAAATTCAAATCATTGTATTGAAAGCAGTATTGAAAATGTAAATTCAAATCATTGTATTGAATTGAAAGGCTTACTTGAAGCTACTGGTACATATGGGGGGGGTGGAAGAGTTGAGAGAGATGGGTCGAGATATGAGAGGGAGAGCAGAGTTGAGAGAGAAGTAATAGAAGAAGAAGAGTGGTAAAAACAACCGATGCCTAACTACTGATCTTGAGAGTCCTTTTATAGAATAAGGAGCTCTGTTTACAATCATTCTGATTTTGAAAAAGTAAAACTAAATATGCTTCTTTTGACTTAGGTGTCATCTTTCGGTGGAAAAGAGAAGTAATGGATTTCTCTTTTGACTTGAGGTCTACTTTTTGTCGGATAATTGCTGTTGCTCTTCTTGCTTTTGCTGGAACTTTTCGTCTTTTGGTGGAAAAGAGAAATAATAATTGTTTTGCTGAATTTGCTCCACATGCTGAAATGGTCTTTGCTGGAAAGCTTGATCCCATTATTTCGTTGTGGAAAATTTGAGGGAAAGTTGAAAGGTGGATCCCACCATTGATAATTGTTTTGCTGAATATTGCTTCCACTTGCTGAATACTTTCTTGGATGACTTACGATCAATTCATTTTGAATGATGAAGTTGGTAGGGAAAATGCATGGGAAAAAGGGAGTGGTCCCCATAATTGCTTTTTGATTCATTTGTCTTCCACTTGCTGATGATGATTGCTAGGAATTTGGTTACGGCTGGGATAGTAATAATAATTTTTTGCGTAGTCGTTTGACTACCAATTTGAACCAGTAATAATCAGTTTTTTCATTATCGTTGAAGAAAATGTTTGTTTTATTAAGGGCTGGATGACTGAAGGCTGTTTTGTCATAAAAAGCAAGAAGATGATTCATGCTTTTTATCCAGAATTTGATATTTATTTTGGTATTGGGTTCTAAAAGGAAACGTGTCCAAATATGGTGTAATTGGTCACGGATACGTCTCCTTCTATTGAGCTCGTCCCAAGTAACTAAAGGATTAATTAAAAGGGAAAGTTCAATTTGATCATGATTCATTTTGCACACACTTGATTTTGTACTCACGCTTTCACCATCATCCAGTGGGGATGATTGATTCTCAGCTATTATCAGTGAGTGATAATAGAGGTAATGCTTTTGAAAAATAGTAATACCTAACCCTGACCCTGCATCAGAAAAAGAAAATTAGTACTCATAATTCATTGGGGTCTTGAGAGTCTTGAAATAGAGAATCGAAAGGATTTTGTTCTGGCGTTGAGGAAGTAGATGCTTCTGTGTCTTGACTCTGACTAAGCATGTCTGTAGCAATTTGGAGTAATGCTTTGCTTGCTTCTTGATTTGGATTTTGAGCAGCTTGCTGTATGAGTTGTTGAGCGAATTTGATTATTGTTTGATTGGGTGATTTTGGAGGTGGGGAGCTTGTAGTAGGACTACCAAGCTTGATGTTAGAAATCATATATGGTGATGGAGGTCTGTCGAGGATCTGGACTGGTTTTGGGACTTTTGTTTTGAAGTCGTTTTGGACTTGATCAATAACTTGCTGGATATTGAATTTATTCCACCATTTGACCAAGAATTGGCGGCAGACAAGATTATCGGAGATAACATATTTCCATCTGAAAATCCAAGCAACTTTATATTTTGCAATGAAGAGGAGGAGTTTAGGAAATTGATTTTGATGAGAGTTTAATTTTTGTTTGGAGTAGAAGTAATCAACTTGGTCACGAAGACTTGGTGGGATGATATCATTACTGGCTCCCATTTGAGACCACCAGCGGAGAAACCAAGTAGGAAATGGAGAATTAAAATTTTGATCAAACTGGAAGAACCAAGAATGGGAGAATTTTGAATTTTCATGAAGTAATGCATAAGACCAAGCATTGATGTAATCATAATAATTAAAATATAAGTTATTATTTGGTAGTGGCTGGAGGTTAGAGGGATGACCCCAATCGGAAATACTGATTATTTTGTGGATGTAAAATGACTGGTAATTGATGACTTCATTATCTTTTGGGTCATAAACTTGTTTGAAGACAACAGAATGAGTATGCTCAAGAATGTTTTTATAATAAGAGATGGATTTATCTGGATTATGAGGAATAAAATGCCAGTTTTCCGGGAAATAATGTAGAGCAAGATCATTTGGATTTCTGATATGTTGAAAAGATGATTCTATATAAAATAGGTTTTGTAATTGGGTTTTGGCAATGTAAATAGTTTTTGCTGGCATAATTGGCTGGGAAGAGGTTCCTATAATTTGGTTAACTGGGGTGTAATTTTGGGTAATTGGTGGGTAAGCTAATGAAGAACTAGACTCGTATTGTCTTTTTGGTGTTGGGTTAAGGACTTGGTATCTATTGACTAGTTCAATAGGGGGAACAGTCATAGTGCTAGTTGTGAGAGCTAACTGTTTTTGTGGTGTTGTTGCTATCTTGCTATCTTTTTTGTTCTTTTCTGCCATATCTGCAAAATTAATTTAATAAGAATTCTCGTGTTAGAAAATCAGGAACTGAATTTTGCTCACCTTTAATATATTCTATATCAAAGTGAAAAATACTTAATATTGATTGCCAGCGGGCAAAAATTTGTTTGCTAGCCACATTTTTTACATCTTGTTCTAAAATATGCTTAGCACTTTTGCAGTCAATTCGGATTAAAAAATTTTGGTTTAAAATATCATCTTGAAATTTAGAGATACATAATACGAGTGCCAAAATTTCTTTTTTAATAGTACTATAATTATTTTGCGTTTTGTTCCATATGCCTGAATAATATCTAACTATTTGTTCAGGAGAAGTTGAATTGATTTTTTGTAAAAGAATGCCTCCATATCCTATGTCAGAAGCATCTGTTTGTATTATTTTAAACGAGTTTGTTGTTGGAATCCCTAGACACGGTAATATTTTGACATATGTTTTGATCTGCTGAACAATATTAGTATGGGTTGGTGTCCAGGCTGGAGGATTGTTATTTAGTCTTTCAAATAGTGGTTGGCAAATTGGTCTGAGGTTTTTGTAAAATTCTGACACATAATTTAGTGATCCTAAAAATCTTTGTAATTGGTTTTTATCAGTAATTTCATCTGGAAATTTGTCAGCAAATTTGATGGCTCTATCAATTGGTGTTATAGTGGATTGATATATATTATATCCTAAAAATCGAATTTTTGTTTGAAATAGTTTAATTTTGGGGGCCGAAACTACTAAGCCATTGTGTTTGATGGTTTGTAGAAAGGATTTTAAATGTTTCCAATGTTCGTCTAGTGTATTAGAAAAGACTAGTACATCATCAATATACGTGATAATAAAATGACTAAATGGATTGAATATATCATTCATTATATTTTGAAATTCACTAGGAGCATTTTTTAATCCAAACGGCATTACATTCCATTCATAATGTCCGAAAGGGGTTGTAAAAGCGGTTTTGTATCTGTCTTTTGGATGAATTTGTATTTGCCAGAATCCACTTTTAAGATCGAATTTTGAGAATATTGTAGCATTATGTAATCTATTAATGAGGTCTTTTTTGTTTGGAATTGGGTATCTAATCCATTCTAAGGCAGTATTTAGTGGTTTGTAATTGATAACTAGACGAGGTACACCTCTTTCTATTTCAGCGTTTTTATTGACATAGAAAGCTGGGCAAGACCAAGATGATTTACTTTTTTGGATAATATGGTTATCAAGTAATGTTTGAATTTCTTGTTTACAAGTTTCCATTGTTTCAGGATTCATTTGAATGGGTCTGGATTTTGTTGGTATATTGCTTTCTTTGAAATCTTTGGTATAAGGTAAAGTAACTATATGTTTTTTGCGATGCCAAAAAGCACTGGGTATATTTGAATATATTTCTGTTTCTAATTGGTTGTTGAATTTATCTATTTGTTGAATTAAATGAGTATTTGTAAGTTGTACTTCTATTTGTTTATATTTTATTTCGTTTTGGAGATAGTGTAATTGTTGAGTTTTCTGTTGTATCAGTGTTAATTGTTGAATGGGTCTGGATTTCTGTTGAATTTACATTATATATATATATATATATATATATATATATATATATATATATATAATGTGTGTGTGTGTCAAAGTTATCAATCTCGTACCGGAGAGTATACCATTTTCGTTACTGGTATGGTACATATCGGTATAGGTGAATATCCCGGTACCGTTCCGGATTTATCGCTATATATATTATACATTAAAAGATTATCCATATTTATTTACAAATACTTTGTTTTCTCAAATCTATACAGTAATCTATAAACTTTAAATATCCAATATATAAA
The DNA here is from genome assembly GCA_963854785.1 of Vaccinium vitis-idaea. Taxonomy (NCBI): domain Eukaryota; kingdom Viridiplantae; phylum Streptophyta; class Magnoliopsida; order Ericales; family Ericaceae; genus Vaccinium; species Vaccinium vitis-idaea. The sequence goes on along the minus strand of OY978221.1, from coordinate 40,720,448 downwards.
ATTTATTGCTTACATATGTATATAATCTCGTAATATTACGTATACCAAAATAATTAATAAGAATCGAAATATGTTTAAAGGATATGAAAATTATGAAATAATAAAAGCTCAATAATAAATAAAAGAAAATTTGTTTTGGTGGCAAGCACCCAGCCTAGCTCTTTCATCACGTAATATCAACTGCAATTATTGGGACTTGTTTCTTTATCTTCATTTTCTTCTCCCTTCCAATGAATCTTTCTCTCGCCACTTATACATACAATATATACATATTGATACACATATATGCATATATATAATCATAAAATTTGTTGCAGATCCACTTCTCTTATGGAATTCGTAGATCGAGTAGTGTCAAAAGGTGTTGCCGATCGTGTTTGCAACTTGGAGAGCTGCCTGCCAACTCGTCGTCGTGAGTTACTGAGTGTGAGAAGACAAAACAACGCAGCGTTTTTGTACCGGACGGGATCCGGAAAACTTTCGAGACTGCCCGGAACAGCCGGAACAGACCGGAACAACCGGATTAGGGCAGTATTTCTACCGAGACGGAACACAGACTTGAGAATTCCATTTTTTGTACGTCTCGGCCGGTACCGGCCGGTATGGTACGAGATCAATAACTTTGGTGTGTGTATAATTTTATCACTTTTATAGATATTGTTAATTTGATATTTTTATGTGAAGGGGTTATATTGTTATCTCCTATAAAATCTAGGGAGTAAAATGTTATATAGGAGTGCTACTATATACACTTCTTTAACTTTCTGACTTTTATAGATATTGTTAATTTGGTTTCTATTTCTGCTAGTACCTTTGTTTGTGCCTTTGTGAGTGAACTGGAACTATCTATGTACTAATATAAGTTTGTAATCCTGATTGGTTTCTAACTTTCTATTTCTGCTAGTGCATCTGGTAGACTTCTATTTGATTTTCTTCATGTAGGGTACGAACAGGGCCGGGCAACCAGAATTTGAAATTGAGTTGATATATATTTTTTTTCGAATAAGTTGAAAATCTGTAGATTAATCCAGAACCGATTCGTGACTCGTGGTTTGGATTGGAATCGAACCGTGAGACTTTTGGATCGGACACGGATTGTATTTTCAAATAACCGTAACTCGCGGATTAGGATTGGATTCATGCCAATTCAGACCAATCCGGACCGTCAGCACCCCTAGAAAACACAATAATAAAATCTCGATAATATGGTAACATAGTATTTCTTAATAATATGCTAACAACATCATCAATATGTATATAAGCGGATTGGGACTAGTGTTACACTTGTTTTGCTGCATAGTACGAAGTAGGGGTGAGTATGGACCGGATTGGTTCGGATTTGTAGTAAACCAAGAACCAAACCACTACCTACGGATTATGAATTTGGCGAACCAAACCAACCCACAAAAGGCATCGAACCAAACCAATCCAAACCATTAAAATACGGATCGGATTCGGTTTCGAACCACGGTTTACTTAAAATTGAGATATTATTTCCGTAAAATATTTAGAGTACTTAAAATTTAGGTTTACTACGTTAGATTTATATATAGAATACGAATAGGTCCTTATATATTGAAATTTAAGGTAATTAATCATGGTAATGAAGGAAATCATGGAATAGGAATAGGCTATGACCGAATGATGTATAGAAATTTGAAAAAATAGAAATGTGCTATGGAATCAAAATTAGAATGGAGAATTTCATCACCGACTTTATTTGCTATGACTAAACCACTATTGGTGTATTGGAATTAGGGGAATAAGTTGTGAATCTTAGGCAAAATAAAATCTTGATAGAGAAGGAATAATGAATAAATTAAATTAGGAAGTTAGTTGACTATGGCTTATATAATAATAATAATAATAATAATAATAATAATAATAATAATAATAATAATAATAAATGGTTCGGATCGGATTGGAATCGGAACCATGAACGTAAATCCACAAACCAAACCATTGACTACGGATTCTAATTTTTTTAAACCAGAACCAAACCACACTACTAAAAATCCGAACCAAATCAATCGGTTTGGATTGGTTTGGACTAGATTCACGGTTTGACGGGTTTTCTGCTCACCCCTAGTACGAAGGAATTTTTTAGTGCAGAGTGGGTATGGCTAAATTAGTATCCGCTTGCACACATTCGGCAGTCCAAAAATGCAACGGACAGGCCGGATTAAAACACACTTTTCATTTTCTTTTTTCAATTTTTTTTTAAAGTCATCCGACACTTTCAATCCGGGCTGTTGGTTGTATTTTTAGACTGCCGGATGTGCGCGAGTGGCCACCACGCGGCATTGAATTTTTTTTCCGAAGTACGAGGTGAAGAGCATGAAAAGGATATGAATCCTTGCTGGTAGCTCATTCGTGGATCCCAATTCCCAGGGGCTAGGGGCGTGCTGAGAAGAGTTAAGTAACCCGGACATGGGAGAGGACGAGCCTGGACCGAGATCAATTCCTCTCCATACTCTCTTTGTAGCTTCCCCACTCGTGAGCCAATGTTAAGGATCGAAACTCTTCATCTCACAAATCCGCATTTATCTTGATCCGTGAAAAAATTAAATTTATCGGACATTTATAAATGTCCGATCTATCTTATTTGTTTCCCGTCTGTAGCTAACTGCGAATTTTACGAGATGAACAGTTCCGATTCTTTGTGTTTGCTCGGGAGTGGGAGCCATGATGAAGTATAGAGGGGTATGGAGAGATAGAGTACAGAGAGGAATTGATCCAACCATGACCACACATTTGGTTGGGGTTTTACACATTTGTTTGTGGACCTCACATATTTATGTGATCAAGGTTCGCGTTCAATATTCATGCTCTGCCCTAAAGACATTAAAAATTTCTCGGTTCTACCAAAGAGAGACCAAAACAAAAAGACGGATCTTATCTCCCAAATTTTTTGAGATGTATGAAACATTAATCCCAAAAGTTAAAAATACGAGATGTAGATTAAGGTTTCAAATAGAAAACCATAACATGAAAATCTGCGAAATGTTGCCCCCTTTTATTAACATCATACTGTTCTATTAAGACATAGGCGGCTCTATATAAGGGTTTATGAACACCATAAAATAAAATAAAAATTGTTTAGAATACATGTAAAAAAATTTGTTTAGAATACACTAAAAATATTTGAACACCCTATGCATGACTATTTGAACACTTAACCCAAAAAAATTTGAACATCTAGCTCCAAAAAATCAGCTCACAAATCAATCTAATGTAAACAACCCAGTTAAAAGCCATAGGCAGACTCTATAGCTTCCCATAGATGGTCAATTGAATAACCTTATTGTTTTTTATTTTCTAATACAGGTACTCGGGTTTGTCTGAGCACTTAATCCTTCATTGTGAGCATCCATTAATCCATGAAATTTATAATCGAAAACCTAATATATTAGCTAAAAAAAATAGGCACTGATCTTAATGATAAAAATTAAAAAAATAGATAGAGGCAAAAGTGTCTATTGGTATTGATTTCGTGCTCTGACTTTTCTCTGAACAACAATCAACTCTATATTTACAAAACGAGAGCATGTGTCAAAAAAAAAAACGAAAACCTATTCACCACAATTTCCTACAATAAAAACTAATGTTTGGCCTAAAATACAGAATTCGCCTAGAAAATGCAATTGTGACATCTTATGTAGTTTTGTATTATTTGTTCCCATTATTCACATTAACATATACAATTTTGTGTATGTCTGGGTAGTTAATAAAGCCAGTAAAGTTAAGGTAATTTTTGAACACTCTGTTCAAAATTTCTGAAGCCACTAAGATGTGGTTTCATTAACCAAAGAATTTTTCCAACCTTGAATGTGTTAACTGTAGGTTGTAATATTACTTGACTCTACCACACCAACCTACTTGGCATTGCATAGCATTATTGTATTACTTGTCAATAAGACAGAGAGCCCAACAGCATCAACACCACGACTATCATGAAAAACAGTAGGGTGGTCCATTGCGAGAACATAAGAAGCTGATTGATTTTTTCGGGCCGTCCAATTTCCAAACTGCAACGTAACGTTTAGATTGTAGTATTTATCATAGAGCGGACAGCCCCCTGTTAACCAGTTGAGAGAATCTTAAACAAACAGCAGAAAGCAGAAGTAGAAAACCAAACGCTATATATTTCCAGTTGTTTCTGAATTCGTAATCCGCAGCTGCAGTTGTTATCCACTGAATTTGCTCCTATTTCTGGCGAGCTCTACTGAGCAGTGCAGTCAAAGCTAGGAGAGATCAGATCAGTCTAGATTGATAGAGTCCAAGCTTGTTGGATTGTCCTTTGTTAGTGTTGGTCCACTTTATGGTCTTCTCTCAACGAAAGCTGTGACTCGTTTTTTATTGTCTGTCAGCTGTCTGATAACTCACTTCAGATAAACAACCTTCAGTATTTTGATTCAGTAATGGACGGTTGGGTGGCTACTTTGGTGGGCTTAAAACTGAAAACATGAATTGTTCGTTCGATATTATTCTTTGATTTGGGCTAGTGCAGGATATGTTTTTAACTGTTCGATGAAAATCCTTGATTGTTTTGTGTGTGTCCAAAGTTGAAGCATTGGGCTTTGTTAAAAGTCTACTGCTACATTTTGTTTTTTTGCAAGTTGAATCTGCCAAACACAAGAAATATGACTAAAGCATTCATTTTACATATAACACATTTAATGGCAAAACAAAGGCAGCCTTTAGATCTAATACTTGGCAATTTACATGGTACATTGTTAATCCCTCTGCTAGCTTCGATTGCAGTTGCGAATGTGTTGTTTCTTGATTCTCCAGCAGGGGTTGGATTCTCCTACTCCAACACAATGACTGTTTACAACTTTTCTGGGGATAAGAGGACAGGTAATTACATTATTGCACATATCGGGATCTTCTAACCCAAAAGCTCTGTTTGCAAGTTGAGGAAAGATATGGAAAAGAAGGGAAAATAATTAACAAGGAAATAAGAGAGAAAATTAAAACTACATTATTTGCATTTGAAATTTTCTCGTCTTTCTTTAAGAACTTTACAAGGGAAGAGAATTTTTGAAGTTTTCTCTCTTTCTTTCCACTTCTTTCCACAAGTTTAAATGGAGCCAAAATCAGTATTCTTTACCCAATACACTTCCAGCTACACAATTACATCTTGTGATTGTGTATGTTGAGATTCTAATCACATAGCATGGTTGTGAGTGTATTAGGATACGAGAACAGGGACTTTGGGAGTGGAAGATCCGAAGACACAAACACAGCCCCCACAATCCTACCCTAGACACAATTACACTATGACACTCTTATTCTACTTTTTCCAGCTCAGGATTCGTATACCTTCCTGTTGAATTGGTTCAGAAGATTCCCCCAGTACAAGGATCGGGACTTCTATATTGCTGGAGAAAGTTGTGCAGGTACCCTATGTTCGGACTCCCGAAGTTCTCTCTCTAGCCTAGTCTAAGGGAAAGGGAAGGGGGATGTGAGGATTTGAACCCAACTACATGTGCTGGAGCACCATTAGCCTAATTTTGGATATATTTTGAACAAACGGAAAATGGACAATAGTCTAGATATAGATATCCAAAAGCTGCTTATTCTAGTTCTATCATCAGTCAAGAGCTTAGGATACCGTCCCTATTCTCCGTTCTTACCTTTTGTCCCACCCTTCTAGTGGTAAGGGGTTCATTTATTTTCACGAATTGTAGTGTGCCATGTGCAGGGATAAGAGTTACCGATGGATTCAACTTCTGACTGGTGATAGAACTAGAAAGGTGGGAAGGAGGTTACAACAGTGAACGAGGGTAAGAGTCGGAAACTCTTAAAGATTAAGGTCCCCATATCAGCAGAATTTGTATTCGGGTAACCCTCCTAGGCTAGACGTTGTTGGTTGTCCAGCTAGTTAATGACATAACTGTTGTTGTTATATGCTTTTTTATTTGCAGGGTTCTACATCCCAGAGCTGGCAGATACCATCATCAATGGAAACAAAGAGGCAAACCCTACCACAATGATCCAACTTAAGGGTATAATGGTACAAAAAATTCCTCTCTCTCTCTCTCTCTCTCTCTCTCTCTCTCTCTCTCTCTCTCTCTCTCTCTCTCTCTCTCTCTCTCTCTCTCTCTCTCTCTCTCTCGTGACTTTGAGAAAATCATTATAATATGGTGTTGCATAACTAGGGAAACTAAATCACATGAACGAACATAACCGTTTTCTTGATATATGTAATGTAGATAGGCAATGGGATAATGAACCTTGAAACGGATCGAAGAGGAAGATACGATTACTTTTGGAGCCATGCCTTGATCTCGGATGAAACTCATCAGGAACTTATAGAGAACTGCCTTTCTTCTAACAACCCAAAATGCAATGAAACTAGAGGGCGAATCGACAATGAAATAGGTGAAATAGATCTATTCAACGTCTACTCCCCTGGAAACATCCCGAACTCTGCGGAGGTTTTGATCCATGTGAAGGCAATTATGTTCACACTTATCTGAATCTTCCTCAAGGACAGGAAGCTTTACATGCCAATAGAACAAAACTGCCATATACATGGGAAGCCTACAGGTGTAGTATTTTTATTTTCTATTGTTTACTCTAGTTCTTTTTAATGTTTAAATCATCTTGTGGATCGGAACAATTTCAAGAATGCATGTCTATTTGAAGATGATTACTCTCTCTCTCTCTCTCTCTCTCTCTCTCTCTCTCTCTCTCTCTCTCTCTCTCTCTCTCTCTCTCTCTCTCTCTCTCTCTCTCTCTCTCTCTCTCTCTCTCTCTCAGTGTTGTGCTTACTGCTTGGGAGGATAGGCCCTCGATCATGTTTCCAATATATACAAGGCTCATTGCGTCTGGTGATCTTCGAATATTTCTGTATAGGTAATTCAGCTCTTTTTCTCAATATTACTCAAACAATTCCAAGTTAAAGGCTAACAATGATCTATACTACAAATATCAATTTGGATGTTTATTTAACTGAGAACAGAGCTGGTGGAATATTTTTGGATCGACTATTCCTTCCACGCCAAAATTGCACACTCTTCTTATCAGTTTCCTTTGATTTCTAACTCTCTGGAACTTGTGAATATGTCATGGACAGTGGCGATGTGGATGCAGTGGTTTCAGTTTCTAGCACTAGATACTCAATTGATGCCTTAAATCTTACAGTGATTAAACCTTGGCAGCCTTGGTTAGATGATGCTGGAGAAGTATGCATCACTGATTTTAATTGTTTCTGTGCATTTTTTTTTAAATTTCTTGGAAGTTTTTTCAGATAATTACATCTATTTTTTGACTTGTCCATCTACTGGTGTGGATTATTTTGTAGTTCGCAGGATATAAGGTGATTTACGATGAGTTGAAGTTCGCAACAGTTCGAGGCGCTGGTCATTAACCTTTAGAACTTTTCGAAGAGGCAGTACCAAGCATCCCTTTGAAATAGCTAACCACAATGTCCTTGACTTCACTATAATCATGCCGGACCCCCTGAGAATCATTAATGGAGAGAGGCTTATTTCTGGCCCCATGAATAGCAACTTCCTTCTGAGAGAGGCTTATTTCTTAGACGTTAAAGATGAGCACAAAGGAAACAAAAAGAGAAAAACTTATTCACGGCTCCTCCGTGAATAAGTAAATTGCAGCCTCCAATACCCTTTCAACACCTCAGCCAAATAGTCCCTTCCCATGTGGGACCAAAAAAAGCTGTGTCCCTTCCCTTTGGTCACACACGTTAGCAATCATTTTTAATAACCACACTTTTTTTTTTTTCCTAGTGCTGAAAGTGTGTGTAATTTTTTCACTACAAGACAACTGTAGGGTACCTTGTAAAAATGCCTAAAATTCTCAAGTACCCAATGAAAGTGCCTAAACTACTAAAACCCTATAATTAGAAAGTGCACCCTAAGTGCCTAAACAAAAAATGTCTAAACTGATTATACCCCACCTTAAAAGGCCTAAACCCCTAAAATTGAACTCTAAAATTGAATCAACTCCCAAAATTGAAATTAATTTTGTCCCATACCATCAATTTTGTCTCACGCATGAGAGAGAGAGAGAGAGTGTGTGTGTGTTTAGTTTCTCACGCTAGCAAGGTGTTGTCTTTTGCAGACACTGGCTAGTCACTTTAAGGTTGCAAAATTGGCTAGTCGCTTTTCAACGAGTCAGAGCACAGGAGCAGTGTCGCATTTCCTGTTCCTCCGTCCTATGCGCAGCTTTATTACACTTCATTAAGGGTATTTTTGTTTAGAATTATCCTTGAGCCCTTAAAATAATTTCATTAATGTATTAAAGGCCTTAAAATAAGTTAGGTTGGACTAAAATTGTCTAATATTTTTATTGGTAAGGTTTCGAAAGTTTTTTAAAATTTTGTCTAATAGAACTAATTGAGATCCATCAAATAAGATCTATATTACATATAAAATACATTATAGAATGAAAACTATAAGGGTTTTAAAAGAACACGCATAACCGTAGGGAGCATTTAAATTGGGACGGAGGGAGTACATCTTTTTGTATTACTAAAGACCATTATATACTCCCTCTGTCCCATATTGCTTGCCCCATTTGGGAAAGCGTCCATTTTGCACGCAAAAAATGCAAAATTAGTGTAAAAATTGTTTTTTTAAAAAAAATAATTAAACCAATTTTTTCTACTCAATGAGATTTTTAAATTGGTGTAAAAAATTTTAAAAAAATTGAATGCTAATATATTAGATTTTGCGTGCAAAATGCACGAAAATTTTAAAAGGACAAGCAATTTGGGGCGGGGAGAGTACGTATTATCCATAGTATGATTTAACTTCTATGGGTCCCACCCATTTCATTTTGATTGACTTGTGACAGTTAGGCTAGCAGACATAGCCACATAGCTTTTGTGCTTGGCAAAACTACCACATAGCATTAGTGCATAAACAATAAACAAATACAAATGGGCGCCACTTTTCCAAGTCTAAACGTTGAAAAAAGTATCACCATTGCAAAGAAGTACCATCATTGCACGTCAAAGAAGAACACGTAACGAGAGAGGGAGCACAGGAGCAAAAACAGAGAGAGGCGTGCATATTCCTACTAAAGGGTAATTTTGTCCGTTGGAGGACCTAAGACAGGAAACAATTGCAATCAATGGATTGCGCTCATTTTTAAAAAGTGGGCTGGACCAAGAGCCCATTAAGCCATTAAATCTGGCCTTTACCCCAATTTTCTGAAAAAAGGAACACCTTTTGAGGTAATTTGAACTAGAAACGTAATGAAACGACCTTTCGAAAGATTAAACAAGTGGTTATATCCTAAATATGATATCTATTTTAGTCAAGAGGTACATAATATAAAATAATTTGGCCAAACCATAAATAAAATTAACTATAAATACATAGAAGAAGTCTCGTAACCTTTTTATACTGGAAAACTCATTGGAAAAAAAAAAAAGGGAGGAAGAAAATATCATGACTTTTTCTTAAACATTTGCATGGTAAATGCAAACTAAAGTTTCAACACACAAAAGGAAGAGTTCAAGAAAGAAAGAAAAACACGATATTGTGAAGAAAAAAAAAAAAAAAAGGGCCTTATCAGGAATCGAACTCTTATATTCACTAAGGAAGTCACATGCTTTACCACCAAGCCTAGTGCACCTTTAGTAATTGTGGCGTAACAATAGATATTTATTACTTCTTACTAACATATGTATACCTTATTGGGCCCCATTTTGGTGGGCCCCAGACCCAGGCCTACCGAACCTCTCCTCAGGGCCGGCCCTGCTTCCCTTTCAGTCTCTTATCAGTTTCCCTATCTCTTTCTTTTTTTTCTTTTTTTCTTTTTTCTTTTTTTTTTTTTTTTGGGGGGGGGGGGGGGCATGAGTAACTTAGCCGAGGTGCACGAAAGCTGACTCGAACATCCCGTTATTGAAAAAAAAAAAAAAGGCGGACTTGGTGATTTATCGACTATTCTCGTTAGAGATTGTGCAGGGAGTGTAACAGATCCTCCAATTACAAATTGAAGGTAAAGTAGGGTCTCCGACCATCGTCCTCCGTCACCCTAGCCGATGCCTTCCCTAATGTGGTTGATCTATAGGTGAATCACATTAGCGAACCGTATAAATATATCGCATGTGGCTAGCTATATATCCAATCAAAATTCAATACCAACTTTCTCTGAAACATTCGCTTATTGGGCCGAATGTATTTTCACTTTAAAAGAAGATTTAACCACTTTATCTAGTATGCTATGTCCCTATTTAAACGAACCAAAGTCAAGAAGAGGTAAAATCAGTCAACACAACTTATGCCGAAACCTAGTACTCCAAAAGATACCAAAAGCTGCTGAGAGTTTTCCAAGAAAATATTGCACGGAAATAGGGGAACAAAAGGGTGTCTACCTGGTATGAATAAAGAAGAAACTCGAGTGGGAGAAAAAATTGTAAAAATCTTTCATACGAACAAAGTGAGACCGAAATGTGGGTAACATCAAGAATAATTGTTAGACACGTCCAAGTCAACCTATATTTGAATCCACCAAGAAAGGCAAAAACCATGCAAAAGTTTTAGTGACACTAATCCAAAACAGTGTGCAAAAAAAAGTGGAAGAGATGAACAAACAAAAATTTGTTACCAAAAATAAGACCTAATAATTCTCCCTCCTTTTTCGTCGTCTTCTTCATAGTTCTACAAAGATAAGATACAAATTTCAACAATGCTTCCAATTTGAAATGGCCTTCTTCTTTATATTTCTATACAATCCTTTCCAATTTAAATGGCCATGTCGGACCTATATCTCACACCAGTGTTGAAACAGTATGGGTACATTGCCCAAAGTGACGAATCCATGTAACATGGGCCACAAAGATTGATTTAAGTAACAACTAACTAGAAATAAAATCAACCCCAAGTGGCAAAAAAAATGTACATGAAGAAGATCTACAAGGGTATCTGTTAATCAATCACACATCTTCTTCATGTCAGGGTTACACTACCACCATTTAGTCATGTCACACCTCGAAGCTTTCTTAAACCGCCACAACCTCCTTCATCAAGGCCTTGTTCCTTTTGGACAAAAGGTCAGTTATCTCCCCAATCTTCAGTAAGAGCTGCAAATTGTTCTGCCTCAACTTCTTTACATGAAGTAAATAAATCCACTTCCTGTTTTCAGTGCCTTTGCGAAGTCCAAACCTCATGGACAAGTTTAGAGAATCAACCAAAGTGGAAAACCCACAAGCCAAACGGATGTTCTCTCTACAAATCATACACAGGTTGTTCAACAAATTCTAACAAATCTTAAGAGAGTTAATTCAAAATAAATGAATGCTGAGAATCCTTAGAAACTTTATTTTTTGATTGGCAAAAGTATATATATGAAACTCAAATAAGGGTAGGGAGAGGTATCCAACCAAAAGTTGAATGAGAAAATGAAAAAAAAGAACAAAAAAGTGAATACCCAAATAAACATCAAGAGCCAAGAGCACGAGTCTTTCAAGACAGTACCACAAGTCCAAAATTCCAATAAAAAGCACAAAAAAATAAATTGTCGCCTCGTTGCAATGTGAAACCAGAAAAGCCGTAGATAAACAGTTGACCAATATCAACCCAATTAGCGCCTAAACGAACTGGATAGGGAAGATGGAGTGTTCGAGTAGTTCCGCTCAATAAATCATGGACGACGACATTATCACGGGACTGAAGATGAAACCTGTCTTTGAGAGGACAAAGAAAGTAAACCTTCAAACCTTTCTCCTTCACTGAAAAGCAACTCTTAGAGTCACCCAAGAACCAGCTGGTGTCCCTCACAGCATCGTTGTTTAACCTCTCCCATGCAGTATCAGCATCGTTATACACGAACAACTCATATGAACCGAAATTTTGGTCCTCACGCATCTCATGCTCGATTTTCAATATCGCTCCATCATGCTCTGTAACGTAACCTTTTAAAAGCACGTTTGTTGATCCAGATAATACTTTCCATGAATCACTAGCCATATTATAGATAATCAACCTTCCGCATATATCATACAAGTAAACAAGCTTTCCAACAGTAATTAAATTGCGGCGTCCAGAAAATACTGTCCTCTCACCTATATAGGTATGCTCAGTCCACACTTTATCACCTGGATAAGCAGTTCCAATAGTCACTTTGGCACCATAAACAGACTTAAGGAGGACGACACAGTGGGGATAGCCCTCATGGACGGAAAATGTACCAGAGTATCCAACAGTTGTATGTAGTATATCAGGCAATTTTATTTTTGCCCTTGATAAGGGGTTAATTAACAACACAGAATCAGGGACCCTTCTGCTGGTGGGCTCAGACTTGGAGCGGGTTGAATATTCGTAGAAGAATCCATCCACAGTTTGAGAAAAGAACTGCAGCATCATGAAATTCGGGCAGGTCAATGCTAAATTTATCTCCCCTTGTTACACTGATGAAATCCCGCGAACTGCCCTTAGAGCTAGAACTCTCTTGCCAGATCCATGGCAAACCATCTCCAACCGTTTGAAGACTTTTGGGATAGGATGCTGATGCAGACCGCCAACCACGACAGACAGCAGCAAATCGCATGTTATCAAAAAATTCTAGCTTATCTTTTATCATCCATAAGAGGAGATCAGGAAGTGCAGACCAACTGCCTTTTCTTTCACCGTCTTCAGCCATTATACTAACAGTAGAAAATATCAGTCAGAAAATATCAGTTAGAAAATATCACAGTTCTGACTTTCTTAAGATTAATCTATGATTCCACTTGAAAAACACGTTCACGTGTGCCCTGGGAAGAGAAGAAAAGAAAAGGAAAATGAAAATAAGCAAGAAATACAGCATTATAACCAGAATAATTGATGTGAAGCTGAACATTCTAACATTGATATTAGAAAATGTGGAGGAACACTTAGTGACCCCAACGTTACCCTGGGGCAGCTTCGTCGAAGGGCTTTCAAGGCTAATTCTAATTTGATTTATATAATGACTGTTTGAACTGCTGTGTCTCGTACCATGAAAAGTAACATAGGCTGGTTAGATTACTCATTCACGTTGCAGTTGTTTTATTAATGGGCAGCTATGATGCACGGACACGGACACGGCAATTCTAAAAAAATGGGGACACGGACATGACAGGGGACACGCCACGTGTATATTTATTTATTTACATATAAAAATCCACACAAACATTTATGGGCACAAAAAAAGGGCTGATGTCATATAAAAATCTACACAAACATCCTACCAGTAGTCCAGTACATATAATCTACACAAATATTTCATATCCTACCAGTACCAATAATCTACAAAAACATTTCATTATCTGATGTAAAATAAAAAATAAAAATAAGAAAGGCAGTCAGCAGACGAGAACAGAGGGGGGGAGAGAGAGATAGAGTGAGTGAGAAAGAGAGAGAGAGGAGAGAGGAGAGAGACATACATGATGGACCAATTTTGATCAGTCGAGCATCCAGCAGTAGCTCTGATCAATTTAGGGTTCACCAGTAGCAGCAGCAAAATTTTGGTCGACTGAGGCCTAGTTTTCCAAAAACATTTAGCAACCCAGTTGCTAAAATCATGGTATTTCAAATCAAAAAATTAAGTGTTTCCGTGTATTATTTTTTGAATTTTTCACACCAAATTAAAGTACACGAGGAGTACTTTAATTTGGTGAGAAAAAAATCGAAAAGCGATACACGGAAACACTTCATTTTTTATTTCAAAACCATGATTTTAGCACCTGGTGAACTCATTTGCTAAAATCATGGTTGATTTTAGCAACTGGGTTGCTAAAATTTTTTGGAAAACTAGGCCTGATGAAGATAAGGAAGTATATATAGATTGTCCCAATTACACTTTTTACCTTAAGTTTTGGTTAATTTCAAATTTACCCCAGAAAGTTTTTAAAAATTTCAATTTTACCCTTACCGTGTCCCCAGCCGTGTCCCCCTCATAAAATTGAATGCAGCCGTGTCCCATGCCACGTGGCGTGTCGGGACACTACGATACGGGGTCCCGGAGAGGTGTCGGTGCTTCGTAGATGGGTAGAAAGGCAAAGCTTGCAAAGTGAGGTGCGGTCTTTAAGTTGTCACTTTCTGAGATCTACAAGTTGCAAACAACATGTGACGGTTTGAACGCGCCAATTTTGCAAAAAGTGATGTTTTGGCTTTTAACCTAACATTTCATCGCTTTCTAATGGTTCTCTTCTCTAATTTTACCTCACCAATGAAATCAAAATTTTCAAAACTGTTTCATGTGTTAACGAAAACATAAAATTTAATTTGGGAGCCATCTGGAAATTTGATCCTTTCGTACATTTCAGGTTTTTTGTAGGGTTTTGACCTTTTAAACTATAATTTCAAAGTAACAAAAAAAAGGAATAAAAATGAGAGTAACTCCGGGTAAAATATCATAATTTCACTCATAAAATGGTTCAAAACACTTTAATGGGTCCCCTTTTTGAGCGCGTGCGCACGCGCGCACTCACACAGAGACATAACCCATAAAACGAGAAGAGAGAGTCAAAGCCGGCCTAGTTTTCCAAAAAAAAAATTATCAAAATTTGATAAAATCAAGGGTGATTTTATCAAATCTTGATTTTATCTGTGATAAAGTATTTTGGGAAACTCAGCCTCAGACGAGTGTGCCAAATCTGTGTCACCAAGGGAGATCAGTTGGTGTTTTCAGTCGGAGAAGAGGCTGCTGGTTGCGGTGGCTTAGCTTCATCGTCAGGAAGTGAACAGATTGATCAAGAGTGTGAACTATATCTGCTGACTGCTAATGTGTTATTTTGTTTTGATATTAAGCAAAACTACAATTTTAAGACCCCATCTTTTATTTCAATACTCCTGAGACTTATCAAAAAAAAATTATTACTCCAGAGCTCCCTTTTACCTTGATTCTATTGGTAAAATATGTTATACTTGTTATACAAATAGTCAAATAATTAAGCATACTAAAATTATCCAAAAATATAAATACATAAAGAAATAAATAAAGAAATTTTCCATAATGCAGCATTGCCGTACCGATACCCGCACATGCTTCATTGCTAAGCATATAGGTTACAATGACATATTACAAACTCTGCAAATTAATTGGTCCAAAGTGCCAAATGATGATAAAATTAGTAGGTATACGTACTACATAGTATTTTTTTTATCAGCAAAAGAAGTAACATTTCATTGATAACAATAAAATATTACAAGAGAGAGGAGAGAAGGAAAAAACAAAAATGTTGGCAAGAAACCAACAAAAGACACACCAAATCCACAAAACCCAAAACACCTAGAGCCCATCACCCAAAAGCAGTTCCCAGCTGCCGAAACCCCAAAACTTGCATTCCCCAAATCTCAATTAATGCAAACCCAACCTCCTATGAAAATTGCTCTTGCCCAAGACGAAACAGCTCCAACCCAGCTGATCGCCCGGAAAAAACACCATTGTCACCGGCAAACCCCAACCGAACAGCAACCTAACGACCACCACCAAGAATCCCCTAATCAAGCCATCCACTGCCGATGACCTCTGCACAGCATGTAAAAACCACTGCCACAACACGCAGTCGCCGATACCCTAAACCGAGTCCCAAACTGCGTATTGCCACCACAACCAACTCCACCGCCAATCGCTGCCACAAATACCTCCACCACGAACACCTCCAGATTTCCTATGGATAACTCCACCTCCACCACGAATGCCTCAACCACACCTTTGGATCCAACATGCTACAACCCCTAAACTGCCAATGTCACTCTTCCCCTAAAACCCATCTTCGCTGCTCAGATCAAACCCCCAAATGCCTGCTCAAGAACCCCTCAATTGAGACTCAAAGCACCAACCTTAAACTGCTAAAAACCCCAACCACGGCCACCGCGACAATCCCTAAAAAATCTCATCAGTCGGACTCACAAAACCACACACACGAACCCCCAAAAGTGCCTGCCCTGAAACCCGCAATTGATCCTTTGTATGTCGCCCTGACTCACCCACAAACTGCAACAAACGAACCCTTAAAAAATCGACATCAACGCCCTACCACAAAAGATGGACAACACCACCAAAGGCTAAAAGAAAAACGTGAGAGAGAGAGAGAGAACCCTAAACGACGTACCCACACCCAATTTGCTGAAGTACATAGTAATAGTATGAACATTATATTTACTTACAATCACTACAACAATATTTAATACAAAACTTGTACAGTACATTTCTATAATATACATGCATGAAGCGCTTCCCTAGGCACAAGTAAAGATTTTTGTACAAAAAAAAAAAAACGTTCTATGTAAATTTCAGCTCTTTTTGTTTCATTCAGTTATGAAGATTGATTTTATTTTTGTCTTAGTTATGCAGTTTGTTGAATATTTTATAAATGGGTTTTGTTAATGTGTTCCCCCAAGGCACATGATAATGTTCATTAAATGAGCCTAATTAAATCCTCTTTTGTTAAAAATAGTAAAACTACTTTACATTAACTCCTTTATTTGTCTTTGTTTGCATAGGAAATCTAAGTTTGAGATACTAGTCATAAATTACTTTTACTATTTTTTAACAAAAGTGAGTTTAATTAGGCACATTTAATGAACATTATCATGTGCCTTAGGGGCACAAATTAACAAAACCCTTTATAAATTTTTCCAAAATGTTCCCCTGACGCTCCCAAACGAGGAGCTTCTACGATCACCCGATCCTGTCCCCTCTTCGTGCATCTACGTACCAATCAAACAAAAAGGCCCAAAATTGACACACAGATTGACTTGCTCACCTTGACTTTCTCATGCTTCCCCAAGGAGAGATTTTTCAGTGCCGAGCGGGCACCATCCTACGTGGTGCCCGAGCAGCAATCTTGGCCATCCAAAAAACTTTTGAACAGTCCAAATTTAAAGAAAAAAGAGGAGTGAGAGAGGAGAGAGAGTGGGAGAAATCTGGACTGTCCAAAACACTTTCGGACTATCGAGATTGCCGCTAGGCACCATGTGGCGTACCCACTCAGCACCCAAAACATTTTCCCCCTCATGGCATATTTCTTTCTCTGAAGGACATTATGCATTAACATCAATTTCATCCTAGTAATCTTGGAATCACGTGCATATGGCGCAGTGCAATACATAGTTGTCAAAGGCGCGCCTAGGCGAGAGGCGCACCCTTTGCGCCTGGGCACACCCCAGGCGAGGCGACTGAAAAAAGGCGACGCAAAGGCGAGAGGCGCTAAAAAAGCGCGCTTCTTTCAAGTTTAAATATAGTTGTTGAATGAGTAATTCGACCTCCATAAGTCGATCGATCTTTCATTTTCAGCAGCAGTCTTTCAAAAAATTAGGGTTTAGACTTTAGACAAACCTCTGGGTTTCGATAAAACAGAGAGCAAAGCGATAGGCTGAGAACAGGGCTTCAAGTCGATCGATCTTTCATCTCTGGGTTTCGATTGTTGTTGATCATCAAAGATTGAAGAAGAAGACTCGAAGACTCGAAGAAGAAGTCTTTGACTCTGTGTAAACTAGAAGAAGAAGTCTCTGACTCTGTGTAAACTTTACACAGTAAAGTAAACAGGTACGTGGCTTTATAATACCCATGGTCCCATATTCTCAGTCAGTCCCCACTCTCTATTACCCCACTATCTCTATTATATAATTCCTACTATAACTTTATTATAACTTTATGCTATTATATTACTCATAGTCCCATACCCACCGACCCACTAACTAGTTTAATTATTATTATATACTATATATATGCTATTATGTTCCAGTTTCCAAACCGAACTACATGGTGTTCTGATTAAAAAAAAATTATATGACATTTAGCATGTGACATCTTGAGACTTATGGATCATGTGTTGATTATAATTTTCATATATGACAATTCTCTTTTGGTATGTCAATGTTTATTGTCATCTTATGTAAAAAGTATTGATCACGGAGGGATTCGGACCCACATCCCTTGCTATACGCAGCTTCTTGAACAAGTCTTCTCAGATTAGTACTTGCTTTAAATTGGGATAACTACTTGCTTTAATTTTATTTCAAATGGTGGACGCTTGTGTTTTGTTGATTTCGATGTATTAGTTCTACTCTATGCGAGAACCGTAAACTATGTGCGATTTGGTAGATGTTTTTATGTATCGTTTGGATGGTATGCTATCTAAAACTCATTGGCTTAGTGTTATTAGTTAAAGTATTGCTATATGCTATTTTTTCTAATTTTTTTTTACATTGGTGCGCCTCACTTCAAAAAGGCGCACACCTCGCCTCTCGCCTTAGTCCCCACAGGATTTTGCACCTCGGTGCGCCTTTCGCCTTTGACAACTATGGTGCAATACCACAAGCAGCCCTAGGCCTTTCCCCCTCCACTTCGTAAAATGTTCCCGAACCATGGATTTTTTCCTACCTCCCATCCCAATTCTATATTTGGTGCTGGTTTCTCGGGCTTTCTAATGGGGTAGGTTCTTAACAATATATTCAGATAAACTAAATGTATGATCAACAAAATAAAAGAAATTAACTCACAAACTATTCAGAAGTTAAACTCGCAAACTATCCAGAAATTAACTCACAAATCATAATCTGTAGAAACAACGGAAACTAAAGTTGGCGATGGAATTATATAACATATGAAAAAACAGGAAATTAGCAAACTTCACCATGCATCTAACCCTGAGAAGTGGAACTTAGGCTAGTAGTAGTTCCTGCATCCAAAATTCGTTTCTCTTTCCTAACCAGATCCTTAAAATTAGCTTTTTTTCACAACAATCGACAAATAACAGGTATTGACTACAGAAAGATCAACAGAATCAGGTCTGCAGAAACTAGTAATCAGGATTTCGAACTCACCCCCTATAACTGAAACGAGCGACGAACGCCAGAAAACGAGACCACTAGTCGGAGAAGCGAGAAACACTGAGATCGTCGGATCGAGAATCGGATCAGAGCGCACGAATACTAAATTGATATGCAGAGAAGAAGAGCCCAGATTAGAACTCTGGAAGAGAGAATAGAGAATACTCTGGAAGGGTCCAGATTAGAAAACAACCAATGCTGCTGCTTTTGGACTACTAGTTTCCACGACCCAATCATGTAGTTCACACTATCGACGAACAACTATTATTTAGTGGGCTAAAAAAATCATTTTGCGGGGTCAATCAAATATATTTATTTTAGTAAACTCATTTTACGGGGCCCATCAAATATTTAGGTGTGATTTGCTAATTTGGAAAAACTGATTTTTTGGTTTTTTTGTTTTGTTCTTATTCGAACTTTTTTTTGCATTTGTTATTTTTCGGTCGATTTTTTGTGATTTATTGGCTTGTCTCTACTAGAAAAATCTAAAAAGTATAAAATTATTAGTCAAACTTAAAGTTTTGTGAATAAAGACGAAAAATAATCCAAAAAACTAGTTTATTTTCGGCTTTATTCAAAAAACTATTATTTTTTACCATAAGTTTATACTCTTTGGATAAATCCAAAAACCACAAAATCTTGACGTAAAACTAACAAATGCAAAGAAAATTTGAATAAAGACAAAACCAAAAAACCAGTTTTTTTCAAATTAGTAATCTAAAACTTTTTTGTTTGAGTTCGATGAGAAGAGAGGAATATTCTAGAAGAGTCCAAATCAGAAAGCACGCAATGCTGCAGCTTTTGGGCGACTAGTTTCTACAGCACATCTCGTACCAGTCCACACTATCGACAAACAACCATCATTTTGTGGGCCAAAAAAATCATTTGGTAGGGCCCATCAAATATTTATTTCAGTAATCTGAAATGTTTTTGTTGAGTTCGATGAGAAGAGGGCAATACTCTCGATGAGTCCAGATCAGAAAGCAAGCAACGTTGCTACTTTTGGGCTACCTAGTTTCAACGGCCCATCTCGTAATAGTCCACACTATTGACGAACAACCATCATTTTGTGGGCAAAATAATCATTTTGTGGGGCCCATCAAATATTTATTTCAGTAATTTGAAACATTTTTGTTGAGTTCGATGAGAGGAGAGGAACACTCTTGAAGAGTCCAAATTAGAAAGCAAGCAATGCTGTTGCTTTTGGGCTACCTAGTTTCGACGGCCCATCTCGTATCAGTCCACAATATTGACGAACAACCATCATTTTGTGGGGGGAAAAAAAATTTGCGAGGCCCATCAAATTATTTTTTAGCAATCTGAAACGTTTTTGTTGAGTTCGATGAGAAGAGAGGAATACTCTATAGAAGAGTCTAGATCAGAAAGCAAGCAATGTCGCTGTTTTTGGGCTACCAGGTTTCGACAACCCATCTCATATCAGTACGCACTATTGATGAACAACCATCATTTTGTGGGGAAAAAAAAAACATTTTGCGAGGCCCATCAAATTATTATTTTAGCAATCTGAAACTTTTTTGTTGAGTTCGATGAGAAGAGAGGAATACTCTAGATGCTTTTGGGCTACCTAGTTTCGACGGCCCATCTTGTACCAGTCCACACTATTGACCAACAACCATCATTTTGAGGGGCGCATCAAATATTTATTTTAGTAATCTGAAATGTTTTTGTTGAGTTTGATTAGGAGAGGAATATTCTAAAAGGGTCCAGATCAGAAAGCAAGCAGTGCTGCTACTTTTGGGCTACCTAGTTTCAACAGCCCATCTTGTATCAGTCCATACTATTGACGAACAACCATTATTTTGGGGGCCCAAAAAAATTATTTTGCGAGGCCCATCAAATATTTTTTTTAGTAATTTGAAACGTTTTTGTTGAGTTTGATGAAAAGAGAGGAATACTCTCAAAAGAGTCCAGGTCAGAAAGCAAGCAATGCTGCTGCTTTTGGGCTACCTAGCTTCGACAGTCCATCTTGTATTAGTCCACACTATTGACAAACAACCATCATTTTGTGGGCCAAAAAAATCATTTTGTGGGCCCATCAAATATTTATTTTGGTAATCTGAAACGTTTTTGTTTTAGGGCCCGCAAATTAGGATAGCAACGTAAAAATTAACTTGATCAGATATCAATATATATATAATTTTGAGAATTTTGATTCAATAAATAAACGGTTTGATTCTAGCAATTTACAGATATACATTTTTCTTTTATAACTTGGTATCCATTCCAACGGGACGACAAGTACAAGGAACCTATCCTACATCTAATAGCTGAAGGCTTATCTCTGCATGAACTTACCCAATAAGGAATTGATAGCATGCAAATAAGAGTCAAACCCCAGCTGGGGACTAATTAAAGCCGGACAAAGTTATGTATGGACTAGCCCATTATAAAAATTAATAGCACGTGGGGTGGCAGTCAAACCCTAGACCAAAGACTTCCTGAGGCCCATGGACAAAACAAGCCTTACGTTTGCGTAGGACTTCATCATGAGAAAAAGCATAGTTATTTTCTGCAATTAAGCATTTGACCAGGAATACCACCGGCAATTAAGCATTTGTAGTTATTCAAACATCCATCTGATGTAATAGACTACCATGCCACAATGCATGATTCAAGCTATTCAACAAAGAAAGATTGCTTGACGTATTCAATCATTCAAAGATCCTATCATCAAAACCAATTGAACAAAACTAGATGACGACTTCAAATTTTGGAACCTGTCATTTAAAGATGTATTTGTAGACAGAATTCTTGAATATCAAATGCATCTCATAACATGCTGTCACGGGGATAGAATTGTCCACCCACAGCTTAACCCTGAACTCCATATCCCAACTGAATTCAGCTAACAGTAGAGTGAATTTTTACAATTGCTTTGCAGACCGTAAAAGATACTGAAACAACACGAGTGGTAAGCCAATAATTTCAGCAGTAAGCATCAATATACTTATGCATTTGCCCAGTGATCGTGGTTGGGTGCATGATGCCAAAAGGGTTAAAACTTCAATGCACATCTTATGCATTTCAACGCACTTTCGCATAATTCTATAATTTTTGGCACATCCCATGTCCCAACAAACTTTTCGCACGTTAACCACCGTCCAAGGGGTTATGGTTAAAATTTTGCATTTACGCAAAAGAGAGTGAAAGAAAGACCACCATTTCTACAATTGTATTTGAACAAGTTGTTGCCATCACTAGCATGTTCTTTTATTGGTAATAACTCAGCATCAATCCAGGAACGAACAAGCGTAGATATGTTTGATTTGGCAAAGAAATAATCACCTCTTGTGGAAGAAAAATCCTAGTCATCGTCATCGCTACTACTTTGGGATTTTTCGTCTTCCTTCACCATAAAGAACATCATCGACATCATCATATGCGCTTTCATCCATCTGCGGATCATGTACAATGCTCTGACCTTCATTTTGAACAGCCTTGTCAATCTGTTTAAAGAAAGGTTTCAATCTGAATATCCAAATGCATTCGTAGAACAAACTCAAATGACAGGAGAAGAAAATTACCTGAGCTGTTACAAGTTGCAAACGAACTTCTCCAATCATTTTAGCTCCTAATGTATCAAGTTCTACTCTACCCAACACAATATACTCTCTTTTTTTCCCATGCATGTAAATCACATATCTAATTTCATCTCCGAACTACTTTAATTCTTTCATTATACAACCAAGAGACATGTCAAACTTTTTGTGGAACAAGTCAAAGAGAGGAGTGTAAAATTTTGCAACATGAAGTAACATAGGACAACTTGGAAACGTGATTCTAGCCATCTTTTCTCTAGAGTCGTATGACGCTTCTTTTTCATTGTACCGCTTGTCAGAAACAACAATATCAAGTTGTGTTAAAGTGTTTCTTCAATTTGGCATTCAAGCTCTCACTTAGTTGCGTGCTTCTCATCCCTGCATTGCAAGGCTTTTTTTTGAACGGCAAAGAATTTTGTTAATCTCGAAACGAGAACAAAGATTAAAAGGGAAGAAGGGACCCTGCATTGCAAGGCTACTTCATGTATGCATGTGCCCACTTCTCTCTAAGCTCCCAAGTTTTCTCCATCCATGCATTATCCTTCAAGTTAAACATAAAAGTTCCGGACAAAGTCATCTATGGACTGGCCCAACATAAAAATTGATAGCACGTGGGGTGGCAGTTGAACCCTAGACCAAAGACTTCCTGAGGCCCAAGGACAAAACAAGCTTTATGTTTGCGTAGGATATCATCACGAGAAAAAGCGTAGTTATTTTCCGCAAACAAAGGATCAGTTCTTAGCTTGGTAAGCTTTTACAAACCGTGATACCAAGAGGTCCTTAATCGTTGGGGGAAAAAATTGACCAGGAATACCTCCGGCAATTAAGCATTTGAAGTTATTCACACATCCATCTGATGTAATAGACTACCATGCCACAATGCATGATTCAAGTTATTCAACGAAGAAAAACTGCTTGACATATGCAATCATTCAAAGATCCAATCATCAAAACCAATTGAACAAAACTAGATGACTTCTTCAAATTTTGGAAACTGTCATTTAAAGATGTTTTCGTAGAGAGAATTCTCGAATATCAAATGCATCTCCTAACATGCTGTCACGCCAGTCACGGGGATAGAATTGTCCACCCACAGCATAACCCTGAACTTCATAGCCCAACTGAAGTGAGCTAACAGTTGAGTGAAATTTTACAATTGTTTTGCAGACCGTAAAAGATACTGAAACAACACGAGTGGTAAGCTAATAATTTCAGCAGTAAGCATCAATACTCGTCGAAACAATTTGAATAGAGTGAAGTTAGCAATTGCCCAGTGACCGTGGTTGGGTGCATGATGCCAAAAGGGTTAAAACTTCAAACGCACATCTTATGCATTTCAATGCACCTTCGCATAATTCTATAAATTTTGGCACATCCCATGTCCCAACAAACTTTTTGCACGTTAACCACCATCCAAGGGGTTATGGTTAAAATTTTGCATTTATGTAAAAGAGATAGTGAAAGAAAGAGCACCATTTCTACAATTGTATTTGAACAAGTTGTTGCCATCACTAGCATGTTTTTTTATTTGTAATAACTCAGCATCAATCCAGGAACGAACAAGCGTAGATATGTTTGATTTGGCAAAGAAATAATCACCTCTTGTGGAAGAAAAAATCCTAGTCATCGTCCTCACTACTACTTTGGGATTCTTCGTCTTCTTCACCATAAAGAACGTCATCGACATCATCATCTTCGCTTTCATCCATCTGCTGATCATGTAAAAAGCTCTGGCTTTCATTCTGAACAGCCTTGTCAATCTGTTTAAAGAAAGGTGTTCAATCTGAATATCCAAATGCATTCATAGACAAACTCAAATGACAGGAGAAGAAAATTACCTGAGCTGTTACAAGTTGCAAACGACCTGACAACTGTAATAAAGAATGAATCGATGCCCACACTAGACTTAGTGAGCTGGAAGAATACAACATGGTTAAAGCTTGAAAAATCAATCGATAATGCACCTCAAAGTTAATGAATTAAGCAAAGATAGCACTAGAGAACAAGTACAGTATTACCCTATCCAAGGAATCTAGCAATTGGGTCACTGGTTCCTGAGATATAACGTAGTCACTGTGATTCACCAATATGCAACAGATCCAAGGAAGAACATACTTTCAACTGCATGATCTGTTTAAGGAAAAAGAACACTTAGATGCCAAAAACAAATCTTTGAAGTATATAACATGCTTAGACGTGGTAAACACTCAGCCCAATAACCTTAAGGCCTTGGGTTCAAGTCTGAACACAGCCACTTTGTGTATAAGGTTAGGCTTGTCCTCAATATTCTCCTTCCCAGACACAATAATGGGTAGCAGCTAGGCGCTTGTTTGTTAAATAACATGCTCAGACCTTAGAATGCATAACGAAAAAAGCAATTTTCCAAAGTGTCCAAGTCCTGCCTATAGGAGCTACGGAAAGAAAGAAGAAAAAAGAAAATCCTTTGATGGTATAATAAAGTAAACTGTTTGATAATTGATAGTATAATAAAGTAACCTGTCAAACTCTTGCACGCAAAAAAAATAAAGATGGATTTGTCAGGGGCAGGACTTTAACTTTTAGATTGCTAGACTTTCAAGTTTCAAGTGGGGTTATTATTCCCCATTTATCTTCTTAGTAGAAGTTAGATACCAAAACCAAATACTCATGATAGGATAGAAAAATGGACCTTGACTGCCACATGGCCACCAAGACTTCTAATTGCTTTTACGCATCACTAGGAGCCATGGATAAAATAGCTGCCCTCATCTGAGATTACAATTAAGCCATCAGAAGAGGTTAAAACACATGCATGATTCAAAGACAAAAGATCATCACAAGAAAAGAATGAAAGAACAAAAGAGAATAAATAAATGGGATGCAACTGCAATAAAAAAGAAAGATATCTTATTCCCACCAAACCAGGAAACAAACCTTCCTCTGAGGCAAAGTAGCCTCAATATTGATTCCCCTCAACTTCGTAGAATCCATTAGCGTATCAGATGTAAGGTCATCCGTATTGTCAAGAATGCCTAAGGTCCTGAGTTGGTCCTCCATGCAAATAGTAGGGGTGTCTCCAACCTCATTGAAGTCATCTGCACAATTGGACATCAGTGAGCAAAATACTCGTAAATGATTCTCTCTCAAACAACTTCTTTTTAACGAGACAAATAAAGCAGCAAAAAAATGGTAATAAATACAAATAACCACAGGAAAGCAACAAAGAAAAGTAAATGCTTCTTAATAGAAGCACCAGAAGAAAGAAAGTGTCAATATAATTCCCAGTTCCCACCATATAACATGCAACAAAAGTCAAAACATATACCCTTGAACGTACAAAATTGATGCAACACTTTTTTGCACTGAACTAAATTGCTCACGCGACAAAATAAGAAAAACAACATCGATATGAAATTAGAGAAATACTAATCTGAACTAGATGGATAATACAAACCATATGTCATACTACCTGATAAAGATACCATTATCCACATCGTAGCATCTAAAAACATTCATAGACATAGTCACATAATAACCATACAAAAGGTAATACACCAGAATCTTAAATTAGGGGCCATTTCAGACATAATTTAGGCACACCTTTCTTTACCTCAACTAGGGCTCCCCGATTGCTGTTGAAAAAATCATCAGCCATTACCTCATCAGGGACAATAATTGAATTTTGATTTCCTTTCTTTTGTTGATGCAAATAAAAAAATGTAGGCATTGGAAGTATGGCATCTTCTGCATTTGCACGGTCTAGAGCACTAACTGTTTACAACAGAAAAACTCATAAATGATTAACACCACAATTGAAGATAGATTTTCATATGGAAAACAAGAATAAAAGACTGAGAGGAGACAGCGAATCAAAAGAATCACTTTCAAACTCAATTATTTATTACAACATTTGATGAAAGCAGGTGGAAAGACCAGAAGTGATATCTTTTTTCTCCGCAAAAAAAAAAAAAACAACACAGAGCCTTAAATGAGTTGAAAGTCCGAGGTGACACTGATTCATGTAACCATGACTTGGGATCAAGTATCAACAATTCAAAATCATGAAGAAAGTATTCTTGGGAATAGTAGGTAGCTCCCTGCTTCCCAACAAAAGAATCCCAAATAATAAAGATTCTAGAACTGCAGTTTTTGCCATATTTAGAGAATTGAAAATAAAGTGGAATGCCTGATTATTACGCAGTAATAGATCGTGCTTGAGAATGCAGTAATGAGGCATCCCATGATAGACACACATGGAGAGTGAGGATTCAGCGTGACAAGTTGAAGGCTTGAATGCACCATATCACACAAAAATCCCTCCAGTCTGATTAAAAAAGTCAGTCAGTCAATCAACGAACTTGATCGCTTCCCTTTTCACATCAAAGTTGGTGAAAGACAAACCTATCACTTCAACACACCTCTGAATCCAACTTGTGAAACCGGGGTTTACGGACCAAGGAAATTACTGCCATCCAAATTGATGCATCAAAAAAGGAACAATTTGCTATGGTGAACGCTCAACTTATACATGTAAGATGAAGCAAGGAAGTGGAGGAATATCTAAGAACCAAGGTTTCCAAAAAGGGTACAAATTTTTTAATGCATTCCGAGAATCACGATTACCAAACCAACGTGGTAATAAAAAGTTACGGTGAATGATGAGTTACCTTCATTACGCTTATTTGACCCTTGTTTAGACTTGCTAGATTGAGTGATGGGTAGAAGGAGTCCATCCAAAGAACTGTTCAATCTTATATCGGTACCAGAATCGACTAGGATTTTCTCAAACGAAGGCTTTATTGGCAACCCATAGGCCAAAAATATGTGCCCAGAGGCAGGCTTCACAATTCCTTGCAATTTTGCAGCAAATATAGTAGGCACTGCACCCTTCTGACTCTTGAAGAATGGGTCATCAAGAGATAAGGAGACTTTTGTTGGCTTGCTATTTCGTAATTCCTCAACATTCCTCCCATACCAAAAATAGCCAACGCCCATTAATGAGACGGCTAAGACAGAGAGGCCAGCAGCATCCACATCCCCAGATCAACACACTGGCTATCCAAAAAAACAGCAGCTTGGTCCATCGCGAGAACACAGCAAGCTGATTGCTTTTTCCCACCATCCAGTTTCCAAACTGCAACGTAACGTTCAGCAACAGCAGTAGAAAGAATGTATTTCCTGTCGTCAGTGAAGATCATACAGCGGACACAGCCCCCTGTTGACCAGTTGAAAGAATGTTACTTAAACAAACAGCAGAAAGTAGAAGAAGAAAACCAAACATCATTAGTATATTTCTAGTTGTTTGTGAACAGGATAATGAATGAGACCAGCAGAAAGTAGAAGAAGAAAACCAAACATCATTAGTATATTTCTAGTTGTTTGTGAACAGGATAATGAATGAGACCAGCAGAAAGTAGAAGAAGAAAACCAAACGTCATCAGTATATTTCTAGTTGCTTGTGAACAGGAAAATGAATGAGACCTAATATAACATTTCTACGGACAAAAACACTTACAGGATGGCCTGAAAACTTCTGTATCTTTTTGTTATCTGAAAAATTGAAGACCTTGAGTTGAGCAGCTGCAGTCACTAATGTCTTCCCATCTGTCTTTCACGAGCATACCACATAAATAGCAGTTTTGATACAGTAAACAAGATCCAGGTATCAAACTATAGGCAGAAGTCAAATAACTAAAGGCTAACGCAGCAACGCTAACATCAGAGGTGACTGAAACATAAACAAAAGGACATGGTATGAAAATGTAATATACAGATGATTCCTAGCAAATTGAATAGGCCCAAATCATTATGACAGCATCAACATACATTGGGACATCACTCAAAAATAAAACATGAAGCTGATCAATTGAAAAGATCACATAAGGAGGTTGATCAAATGCTAGCATATGGAATTGCCAGTGGAAAACAATTTAGCCATCTTAACCTATGTTCTATCTGTGTGACACAGCCAATCTTTGAAATTTTGCTCATCAACAATTTCAAAAAACTGAAGAAAGACGTATCTTTCATTTTACTGGAGAACTAGTAAAAATAGATACTTGATACTTCATTGCGAAACTCACAGAAATAACAAAAAGCTAGGTCTCCTTCCTTTCAAAACATAATTCGTAGCTTAGACTAATTCAACTGTGATGAAACAGCTAGTGCTTTATTCGCGATGAAATCAAAGCAATAAGCCAATAACTTACACAGATGAAAATAAAGCAATAGTAAAGTTTCAAACCTGATGAAACAGACATAGAAGATATTGCCTTTCTGGAAGCCGTGAACTTCCCTAGCAAGTTTCCGGTAATTGAATTTAGTTTGCAAATCATCCCATCCTTACCCGCCGTGTGTATGCAAGAATCATGTGTTGGAAATGAAATTTTTCTAACACCACTGCATAAAAAGTGAAGGAATACTATCGTTAGGCAGCACAAATATTGATTTTGATTCAGATCTTCTAGCCAAATCATCCAGTTAAACGGTATGTTAAATTCTGGGATGGTGAACAAAATTAAAATAAAATAAAATAAGAAGAAGAAGAAGTTTTACACTCTATTATTGCAATCTACTAATGGGGCAATCTACAAACTCCGTTAGTCTTCAAATCTTAGCACAGGAAGTAATTTTCTGGCATCATGAACTTTTAGTATCTCCAACTTTGTTTCGAGTTTCAGAGAAATACGAGTATCCACCCAGATCATGTGAACAACAATATCCTATCTTCATATCTAGAACTCAAATTTCACAGAAAAAGCAGTAACGAAACTGCTTCTGTTCTCGTGATTCATGGGGGGCTATGCAACTAAAATACAAAAAGGCACTCACATGATGGAATTTAAAAACCGAAATCCACAAATGTCTGTTCAATTATCCAATTTATTTGATAAGCTACTCGTCCAATTCAATAGAATTCAGTTGGATGACACGTCATTAACCAACTACAACTTTCAAAACCAGCGATCAGAAAGTTTTGAAGCATGAAGCAAACGTTTGACCGGTGGATATGTGAAACATGATAAATCACAAAAACCACAAAAGCACAACATGAAAGCAAGAAAAACCCAGGATGGCAGTCACTAACTCTCCACTTCATTTGACCAGCTGATACATCCAGTGCTAATACGTGACCACTCCCCGTTCCTAATATCAACAATGAACTTCCAAGCTTCCTTTTTCTCTGAAAATCATCAACAGCTTCAACAAACGAAACATCAACGATGTCATCAAAAGACTGGTCCAAATTAGAATAATATCTCAAAAACTAAACCTTTTTGTCCAAAGACAACTACCTCATGCACTTGTAATCAACCGAAAGGTGACCCCTTTGTGGTTTACCAAATAAATTAGTTTCACCAGATGAAACAATATCTGCAAATTCAGTCTGGACCTGGCCCTTCACAGTGTCCCAAATCTGAGAGAAACCAAATATCAATTTACAGGAGCTTAAACCTCAAACTTTTCAGACCAAATAAACCAATGCAATCACATGTATAATTCCACATTCATAGGCATTAACACCAACAACATTTTTCCTTGGGAGTTTCTAATACACTACAATAACAAAATTGCAGATCGGAAAAGTGTTTCACAACAGAAATTGGGAAAAGTAAAGCATTATTCGACAACAGGGAAAAAAAAGGTGAACTGCAAGGAGAAGCATCTCTGCCGTTAATCTCTACTGTTCCTCAAATTCGAGCAAAAAATACTCCCTTTAACTCAAACTAAGTCAACTCTTTTCTTTACTCAAAAACTTTATAAACTTCTTTGTGGTTTCTAAATAAATCATCTCACCACTAATGAAATGTTACTCAAACTTATGCTTAAATCTCTATGGGGCCATTGGTGTGTTTACTTAGTCAAATATTCTTCAGTAGGCCCTCCGCTCCCGCTTCCAATTCTCGCTTTGCACTCACGCACTCAACCCTTGCTCTTGCGAATTTTAGTATTTGGGATATTTTTAGAAGACGTTTTCATGCTCACGACCCTCCCGCGACAGTGTGTTCAAATCACATCAAGTTCTATGTAACTTTCTTTTCGGTTAAAATCTGTATCGTGATTTCTCAGCCTCCACACACCAGAAAGGGAAAAAAACACACACACACACAAATGATTGAGGTACCTTAATTCGACCATCGCCAGAACCAACAGTGAAAAAGTCCAACGACGGACTAAACGAAGTCAAGAGATCTCTGGTATTTGAGTATCCCATTCCAATCCTGTTCCTATAAGCAAGTTAGACACATTCAAATGCATGTATATATCGGTACTAGTTTTAACACATCGTGCGTTGCATGAGTGTGATGCCCGTGTGTGTTTTGTTTTGTTATAGGTTTGGGTGATTTAATTGCTCAATAGAAGAGGAAATGGTAATAAGAATCAGAGTTTTGATATCATGTGGAGGAGCAGAGAAAGCTTATGATTCAAACAAGAAATCATAATGTCAGGGCGAGCTGCTCAAATCACTCATGAACCAAACAAACCAAATGAGCAGAAGCAGCAGAACTAAAAATCATTTTAGACTTAGAAGTGTGGCCGCATTTGGCTTTTCCCTCATCTTGCTAAGTTCCTGCTTTGCTAATTTAAACCCTTTTTAACAAAAACCAGTTTTGGAGGTAGATTGACAAATGTTAGTCCTTAGACAAGTAAGATTGACCCATCCTTATATGAGCAATAACATCAACAACCACAATGTTCCAATGAATAAGTCATGTACATATACATCTTATTGCGCCGATAATCATCACCATGGTTGTCAAAGCTTATGAGGTAAGTATACGAGAACAGACATGCTCTGTATCAAATTTTACCTGATATGCCTCTGTCTGATGAGCACCCTGGCATGATGGATAGACTTTGCCATACCAGCCTTGAACACAAGTGTCTGGAGACGGCGCTCAAGAAAGTTCTCTACTGTCAAGGCCAAGACGTAATCAAGCTTATTCTGATTCTCGTTCAAAAGCCCATAGCGGTTCATCCTTCTAAGAAGAGCTTCGCCCTCAAAGATACGACGCTGATTCTTCTCATCAATGTAAGAAGCATCCTTGCGGCATTGCGGATACGGCTCAGAGCATACTGAACCCTCCACAGTTGAGCAAAATAAATCAGGAAAATTCTGGGTTTTACTTCTAGCATAAACATATGAAGGTAATGTTTCCCAGCATACATACGGAATATTAAGGACCAAAAAAAGGCAACAAAGAATGTATCATTTTAAAGGAGATAACAAGAAAACTACTTATAAATGTGCTAAATCCTAATGATTCAGTTAATGACTTTCACAAACAAAAAACACCATTGCATTCTTCATAGGGATAAAAAAGAACGGGTGAAGGATTGGAGATGCCCTTACATAGCACACAAAATTAAACAGAACCTTGAGAGAAGAACACACACACACACACACACACACACACACATATCTACGTACATATATGTCAACCAAGAGATAAATTATCCTTTCCGATCAAAATTCACAAAAATAAGGCCCCCGATTATATCTCTCTACGAAATCGAGAGTCGTGAATCAAAATCATCACAATCAAAAGGAAAAAACACAGCTCACTAAGTCAAAAATTAGTCACGGGAAAACACAAATTTTGGATAAAAATGCAAACAAGTACAAAAATACAGAATTATAAATACCATCATAAACGTATACGTATGTCTACTTAATAACACCAGATCTAACAAGAACAAAAGCAGGTCGAGCTGAAACAATATCAAACGAACAGGAAACAAAAAAAAAAAAAAAAAATGGATCCGCTTGCTTACCAGCGTAGTCAAAGAGCTTCGACATGTGTAGAGGACCTCAAGTTGTTATGGCCAAGTAGCTCTAGCCTTTGCTGAGCAGCCAGCGTATAAACCTTCTTTGCCACATCTCAGATTTTGAATGACTTCCTCAGCTTCAAAGTGAGGGACTCACCTGCTTCCTCAGTTCAGAACGTAATAAAATCATGGTATTTTAAATCAAAAAATTAAGTATTTTTGTGTATTATTTTTTGAATTTTTTTACACTAAATTAAAGTTGGTGAAAAAAAAATCGAAAAACGATACACGAAACTACTTAATTTTTTAATTTCAAAAAATTGATTTTGGCACGACTCATTTGCTAAAATCAATCATGATTTTAGCAAGTGAATTACTAAAATCTTTTGAAAAACTATGCCTAAATGGGTTTGGTCAAAACCCGACAAGAGAGAGAGAGAGAGGGGCAAAACGAGCGAAGGTAGAAAGTACTTCGTTCCTCTGGTCTTGCAGTCGATCGATCATGGGAGGTTGGGTCGGTTGGTGGATTTTTTTGCAGTGGGCAGGGCCGGCCCAGGCCCAAGACCGAAGAGGCCTGGACTTAGGGCACTAAAAAAACCCCCCAAAATTGGGGCACTCTCATGATTTTTAGTAAAATGTATAAGTAGGAATTTTTTATAGCTCAATGGTCCAATAACAAAATAAAAGGGCTTAAAACAATTGTAATGAAGATTGGGCCTTTATTTGTTTTTGCTTAGTGGCATTGGGCCTTTAAACTATATATAAGACCCCCTGATCCAAAAGCTGCTGGTTGTCGTCATTTACTAAGTGTAAATAGGTAAAGGACAATTTGGTTTATATGAAATTAAAAAAAATTAAAATCAACGTTATATCTTGTTTTACGTTCCGTTTGTGCGGGAAAAAACCAATTATTACAGACAACGAGTGAGCGTTGTATGGCATTTTTGGGATTTTTGGAGATTGTTGATTCTCTAGATTTTCTTGCCAGCCATTGAGGTTACAATTTGTATTTTTTTAATACTTGTTGTTGGAAAATTTATTTTAGTGTTGTAAATTTAGGGCACAATTTATAGACTATACCTAGGGAATCTTTCTGTGGTGCCCCAATGTGGTATTGGGGCACCAGTGCCCCGCTAATTTTGGTTCATTAGATCTGCCATTAACGAATGTCAGCCATTGGATCTCAAAAAGTAAGTGGTTTTGATAAAAAACGAGGTGGTTTTGTGGTTTTTCCGCCAAAAAACTCGCACTTTACTTACCATGAATACTGAAAATATATACCACCAAATAGGCTAAATATTACCGTAAAATGAGGCAACACTTACCACACAAGAAGGGAATACTTACCACAAAATAAGGCGACTAGATAATCCGGTAGCAAGTCATCATTTTGAGTGGGAAAATCTAACTTTTTGGGGTGTTATAACACCACACCACTTTTTACTGTTCCCAGTCCAAATTTTGCCCTTTAGCTAAGATTTTTTTGTAGTAGGCAACATTAAAAAATGAGGTAAAAAAGACTTTATTTAAATTTTTTAATTTGTGTAGAATATTTCTTAGAACGATTTTTTGAAATAAAAATATTAATTGTATAATAATAATAATTATCTCTAAATTACATTAGAATAATTTTAAATAATTTACCTTTAAATAATTATTAAATATATGATGACCATGTGATAATTTGCAAAAATGATTTTTATTTAAACACACACTACAATAATTGTAATAAAAATGTTGAATGACGAAAGATAAATCGTAAGTAATAAATATTAAATAATTTAGTAGGACCTTCCACTGAATTAAGATAAAGTATTTAATACAATTAGATTATTCAATTAGATTTAAGATAAAGTAATAAATATGCACCCCTTGGCTGTCTGATTGTGTTTTGGACAGCTTGAATGTGTTTTTATTTTT
This sequence comes from Vaccinium vitis-idaea, assembly GCA_963854785.1. NCBI lineage: Eukaryota > Viridiplantae > Streptophyta > Magnoliopsida > Ericales > Ericaceae > Vaccinium > Vaccinium vitis-idaea. The sequence continues at coordinate 40,686,439 of OY978221.1, read as the reverse complement.
TACCAGTAAAAATAAATTAAAATTAACGAATGCATCCGGACTGTTCGAAAGATGATCCACCGTAGGAATGAAAATTGTACTGATGTCTAGCGTACCATAATCGTATTTTATTTTATTATACATCATATGTTTTTATTTTTGTTGGTAAATAATACATCACCTATTTTGTTCTTATACTCAACAAGTCAACTGAAGTACAGTTGGAAATTACACAGAATTTTTGCCAACTTCGAAAATTGCAATATGAATAAGTAAGCTTCCTACGTCAGCTTCTAATCTATAATTTCAACCGGTTCAGTAGGTAAAAGGAAAGAGAAGAGGATGGTTAATGGATGGCTGGGATTATTATAGGAGATCCAATGGCCTAGAAAATTTGGGGGCACCGGTGCCCCAATACCACTTTGGGGCACCACAGCCGGATCCATACATAGGACACTCCAAACCCTTGGGCCGGCCCTGACAGTAGGTTTTGTCGAAACAATTCTTCTTCCTCCTCTTTCATTCTTTTGGGTTATAGAGAGATTGTTGCTTCAGGATTTGAGAAAGAGACAACAGTGGGGGCAGCCGTAAAAGCATCCCATTTGGCTCCTTATTTTAACTTTTGAGTTAAAATAGGGAGCCAAACCCCCAAACCAAATATCAGCCTCTTCATAGCTGTCAAAAGATAACAATAGAGGACTTAAAGATGAAGGAATTACAAACCAGTAAATGCATGCAATCGATCTTTTGCTAATCCAAGTAAAATACAAACGCAATTAAAAAAATTACTGTAAAATACATCCAATTAATCAATCTAACACTAACAGGCATAGACTCTACTATGAATTTAATCAATATATTAAGAATGAGAGTGGGTATATGTAAGAATATGCCCTAAATTAACTTGAGAATAAAATAAACATTAATGTTAGTAGTGGACAAAATAAAGACTCTATTCTCACTCCTCAAATTATTTTGCTACAGTACCGCACCAAATTTGGTGCGGCACTGTTCACGCACTTTCCTTTTTTTATCAAAAATGATACATACACTCCCCCACATACACTCCCAACCACACCTTCTCTCACATGGGGTGTGGGGCTCACATGTGGGCCTCATGTGAGCCCCACACCCCATGTGAGAGAGGGTGTGATTGGGAGTGTATGTGGAGGAGTGTATGTATCAGGATTCTTTTTTTATTGTGTCTTGCGGTGCGGTGTAATGAGCAACGTACAACTCGCTGAAAAATGGGTGGGGAAAGGTGTACGTTTGGTTACTAAAGTAGAAAAAAGATGTCCTTTTGCTTACTTTTGCAAACGGCAAGGTACAACTCAGTGGGGATAAGAGAAAAGTTTTTTTTATTAGATTTACGGGAAATAGTTTAATATAGTAAAGTTTGGATAGAGAGTCTGATTTTTTTAGTTTTTGATAAAGTGGCTTGCTAAATTATAAAAGGTTTTTTTTTTGGTTAAATTTGACGTTTTTTTTTTTGTGAGTCTGATAAGGATGCTATAAACTGTCTAATGCAAAAAGGCTAATACGCCCCTCCCACAAACAAACAAAATAACTTGTAAAATGGGGACATGGATGGAAATAAGCGTATGGTCACGAGACCCAGGAGGAGTAATTTGCATATCTTGTGAAAAGACTGAATTGCCCATACTCAAAACAGATAATACTAGGCAACCTAGCATTCGAGATTTCCAATTGAGGGCTAAATGTGTCCCAAATTGGCATGCCAAATTTAGGAAAACCCTCTCATAGAGGGGCTCCTTCGGTTTGGATAAATGTGTCCAAAATTGGCAAATTGACATGCCAAAATCAAGAAAACCCTCTCATAGAGGGGCTCCTTCGGTTTGGATATAAAGCCACATATGCGCGAAAATATATCCAAGTGTGTGTGTGTGTGTGTGTGTGTGTGAAGTACCTCACTGTAGACAAATGAAGAGCAAAGCTGGCTGTTGGGAGTACCATAGCAGACTCATATATTATCTATGAAGGCATAGATCCAACTTATTAAACGAGGCTCAACTTATGTTTTTCATACAAAAATTGATCAATAAGTAGTCTTTATAAAATTATTACAAAAGATTTATCATTACAAAATGCAAACCTATAGTTATCCAAAAATATACGACTGCTACAATATTTCAAAATTCATCATTTGAACATTTGTCTTCTCGCACTAGTGGCAAAATGTACTAACTAAGTCTTCATAATTAAGCATCTTCACTATATCTTTCTTGATAAACAATATAGCCAATCCATTTTTTGTATAGAGGGCTTACACATAAATTATGTATATATATATAGGAGAATGTTCTCCTAAGGGATCCCTTTTTAAAATTTGGTGCGGACCTAGCTCACCTTTCCGGATCAAATTTTGACGATCCGAACCGCTCAATGTTTTTAAAATGCATTTTTAAGGGCCTACGCGGGAAATCTTCAAAAAAAAATACGCGGAAGGGCTTGATCCAAACAGTTTTCGATAAAACTGCACATGTGTATAGTTTTATCGAAAACTGTTTGGATCAAGCCCTTCCGGGTATTTTTTTTTTTAAGATTTCCCGCGTGGACCTTGGAAAACGCATTTTAAAAACATTTAGCGGTTCGGATCGTCAAAATTTGATCCGGAAAGTTGAAAAAAGGCTAGGTCCGCATCAAATTTTGCTTAAGGGATCCCTTAGGAGACCGGCTTTCTATATATATATATATATATATATATATATATATATATATATATATAGGGTTCCTAAATAATTGGGGCCTTAAAATTTTGATTTTGATGGGCCTAAAGCCCAAGCTTCTTGGAATTCATGTCTAAGCCGGCTTTGGTGAGTATCTAGGCGGCAGCGATGACCAGGGTGGAGGGAGAAGGTTTTGTTTCAACACAAAACTGGAAGCTACCATCGTTTATCTTTGAGCTTATGGGGTTTTAGGGCGGGCACCTTATTCGTTACGCAGGGTTATGTCTAACGTCTATTGTTAATGGCAAAGTTACCGGCCCTCGAAGACACTTTGGAGTTTGGATGGAAAATAGATAATCCTAGATTGGTAAAAAAACTACAGAAAAAAATCAAGCACTAATGAAAAATGTTGTACAGTTACAATCGAACTTACTACACAATTGAGAATCCTAAAAATTGACTTGAGAACGATAACCGAATCCTCATTCACCGTTGCAGCCTCGAATCCTCAAGCCTTTCAATTACCCTTCCAAAAATCCACTACCCTAGAGAGTGATTGTTGTAATTTTTTTTTTTTTTTTTGGGTTCTTTGGAAATTAGATTGATTTTTGTGTTCCTGCTGTACTAGTGCCAGTGACAGAGTGGTGGGAGTGGCAGAGTGGTGGTGGTGGTGGTGGTGTAATGGCGGCGGGAGTGGCAGAATAGTGGTGGTGGTCGTGGTGGTTTAGTGGTGGCAGGAGCAGCAAAGTGGTGTTGGTTAGTCGAAGAGGGGTGGCGGCTGCATTGGTGGTGGGAGTGGCGAAGTGGTGGTTAATGGTTATGATGGTATGAATGGTGGTGGGAATTGTGGTGGTGGTGTAGTGGTGTCAGTGGTAGTGGTAAAAGTGGTGGGAGTGGCAGAGTGGTGGTGATTTGTGGTGTAGTGGTGGTGGTGGTGTGGCGGCGGGAATGGCGGAGTGATGGTGTGAATGGTGGGAGTGGGGTGGTGGGAGTGGTGGTGGGAGTAGCAGTTATGGTGGTGGAAGTGGTGGTGGTGTAGTGACAGAGCGATGGTGTAAGTGGTGGTGGAGGCGGCAGTGGTGGTAGGAGTAGTGAAGTGGCGGCGGGGGTGACAGTTATGATGGTGGTAGTAAAGTGGGGCGACACTGGTTATGGGAGTGATGGTAGTGTAGTGGAAGAGCGGTGGTATGAGTGGTGGTGGCGACGGCAGTGGTGGTGGGAGTGGCGAAGTGGCGGTTATGATGGTGATGGTGGTGGTGTAGTGGCGGCAAGAGTGGTGGTGTGAGTGCTGGAGGTAAAGTGGGGCGGCCGTGGCTATGGGAGTGGCGAAGTGCTGGTTATGGTGGTGTGAGTGGTGGTGGTGGTGATAGTTGTAGTTGTGGTGAGAGTGACGGAGTGGTGGTTGTATGGTGGCGGCACTGGTGGCGATAGTGGTGTGAGTAATTTTTTTTATCAATAATTTTGCTTACATTTTGACAGACACTTAATCTTGTTTGTAATTATTTATTACTTAATTCCTTCAGTATTAAGTGATGAATCTAGGTTATCAAACAAGGTCGAATCGTTGAAGTCTAAGGAAATTTATTTTTGAAAATTTCAGCACACACCGAACACTAATTTAGATAACTGGTGCGATTCTTCTTCTGTTGGTTTTCGTTTCCTTTCATTCATTCTTTCTTTCTATCTTTTTTCTTTTACTAACAATAACAGTAATTTCAAATCTGGGAGGTGCTGTGTGGTAGGTGTTGTGCGGCAAAACTATGTCATTTTGCTCAATTTCTTGGTATAGCTTTAAAGCTTCCAATGGCCCTATTTGGAGAGTTAATTTTGGGGTTCAACTTTAGGGAATTTATTCTTTTTGGGATAGAGTGTAGTGGGTTTATGCACTTAGATTTAAGCACTCAGGTGTAGGCACTTTGGGTTTAGGCACCTTGGAAGCTTTGGAGGTGAGCCAGAAAATCAAGCAAAACGACGTAGTTTTGCCGCATAATACGACGCACCACACTACTTCAGTACTTCACGACACCCACCCCGGATCCAATAATTCCAAGGCTGCTTTGTAGATTAACACAATAATAAGTATGAAAGAAGTAGATTCTTTTTTTCTTAAAAAAAAAAAATAGTAAACATCATTTTTCCTAATTTTAGTAATCTGAAAACTTGATCTCCATTCGTGAGAGAGAGAGAGAGAGAGAGAGAGGGGTGATATAACCTCCATTATTCACCCTTTCTACTAAAGTCACATTACAATATTCTCGCGTCACAAAAAAAAATGTTATTGTAAAAAAAAAAAAAGAACTAATGGTAAAAAAAATATGACTAATGGTAAAATAAGAACTAACGGTAAAAAATATGTTGTTGTAAGAAAGTTATTGTAAAAAAATAAGAAGAAGCTAATGGTCCAAGAACTTACCTCAGCTATCCAATTATTCAGGCATTAGGCATAATGCTGTTCTTGACTTAAGAAAATCATTATCCGAAGCGAGCCATGGCAAAGATATTGAGAGGTGACTATGCCAAAATGCTTGTCTTTACCCCAGATTTGTTGATGAAGCCTAAAAACCTTAACCAGTAAGAGCATCTCCAATCCATCTCTATTTCTCCAAAATGGAGAATGGATGTGACACATTGAGGGGAGATTTTGTAATTAATGTCTTCTTTTCTTCACTTTTTGTACTTTTTTGGAGAATCTTGGAGGGGCCCATTGTCTTTTTTAGAGATTTGGTCCTCCAAAACTATTTTGATCCTCCAAGTATAGAGAACCAAATCTCATTTTGGAGGAATAAAGATGGGTTGAAGTACCAAATCTCTAAAAAAGATAATGGGCCCCTCCAAGATTCTCCAAAAAAATACATTAATTACAAAATCTCCCCTCAATGTGTCACATCCATTCTCCATTTTGGAGAAATAGAGATGGATTGGAGATGCTCTAAGGCAGTAAAAATAGCCCAATAAGTCATTCACGTGACAGTGACAACCAAATTGATGTATATTAATCTTAGTGTTTGGACTAAATTAATTATTTTAAAAGACGGCAGATATTAAGTGATTGTTAGTGATCTTTTGTTTAGTTTTTCGTTAGTCTTTTTGCGAGTAATTCTTCGTCTCGACGAGAGAAATCAAAAGAAGTACTATAAAATTATCGACTATTTTAAAAAAGTTCCGATAAGATGACACAAAATGTGAGACCCGGTTCCTACAAGAAAAAGGGATGTTTTTTAAATTAATTGTATCTCATGTGGGGTTCAAGGGAATTTTCCCTAAACTAAATGGGTGAATTTTCAAATAGTTGAAGTTTAGATGTGCTGGTGCGCACGTGGAACTATTTGGGGCAATGTTAGTGTCTATGTGGGATATACACCAGATAGAACTTAGGGGTGCACACCGGCCCGATAGCCCGCCCAACCTAGCCCGGTTTTTTTAGGGCTTGAGACAAATATTCAGGCCCATAGGGCCAGGCTGGGTTGAGATTTTAAGCCCGTTTACTAAATGGGCTGGGTTTGGGAACTCCTTTAAAGCCCAGCCCGACCCGGCTCGGTCCGATTTAAATAATATTTTATTTAAATACTACATATAGAGATTGATATATATCGGAGAGTTCCATCTTTTTTAATATTTTAATTGCACTTTGATTTATAGTCTATTTTTAATATTTTTGTAAGAACTTAGAACTTTAAATATATTATTATGGTTCTGAATTGTAATTGTGATCGTTATGGTTGATTAATTTATGTTTGTAATACTATGTTTTAGTAAGATAAATGCGCTTTTTGGACAGGTTTGGAAAATTAAAATTTTATTTGGGTTGGGCTTGGGCAAATTAAATGAAGCCCGATTATAATTGGGCCGGGCTTGGGAATGCATTAATCTCGTTATATCTAGTATAAGCCCGGCCCGAACCCGGCCCAGCCCGATGTATGTGCACCCCCAAGATAGAAGGGGAAAAAGAAAGGAAAAGAAAAATCAAAATTGCCTTGTTCGTTTTCCTATTTAGTTTTAGTTTTGATGACATCATCATTTCCCTCATTTTTCTCTCTATCTCTCTCTACTCATTACACCTGCTGACATCATCAAAACTAAACTAAACTATCTAACCAAACACAGCCAATATGGTTTTGAGCTGTCAGGTTTGAGATAGGGATGGCAACATCCCCATATCCAATAGATACCCTCCCCGCCCCCGCCCCCGCCCATATGGAGGCGGAGATAACCTAGAATTTTCCCCAATAGTAGCGGGTATGGTAGAATATAATGAAAACCCGCTCGGGTATGGAGCGGGTATGATTTTGTAATCCCCATCCCCAAATACCCGTACCCACCCCATACCCTACCCGTACCCGGTTATACATACAAATATACCATATAATATATGTACATATAAATAGGAACATACGTATAAATCTTGAGTATAGTTAAATATGTAAACAATTACCTTTTTAATTAGCAAATCTTATCAATTACTACATCTCCTAGACTACTTAATATTCAAAAACATCAATTAAGATTATATTTTTTAAATATAAATATCAATTTATTTCATTCTTCACTTATTTATTTATTTTTTTGTTTGGATATGGGTATGTTCGGGGAAACCCCAATCTCCATCGGGAGGTGGGTTTGGTTTTTCATCTAATATCCCCAATGGGGATGGGGGCAGGGATGGTGAAAGATCCTCCAATCGGAGATCGGGTATGGAATAGGGTCCCCCGATCCATACCCTACCAGTTGTCATCCCTAGTTTGAGAGAGAGAGAGAGAGAGAGAGAGAGAGAGAGAGAGAGAGAGAGAGACGCAGAGAGGAGCGGAAAAGAGTGTTAAGGAGTCACACAGTGACACTAATATAGTTCCTGCCACACAGAATAATTCTTCTCAAGTTGTTAACAAGTTGTTACACGATTCAGTTAGAAAGAAAGTGGTTCCTGTTGCCACGTAGTTTGTTACATCTCTAGTGTTAGGCATTCCAACTATAAAAGTTGTGCTTGTGTATACTTCCAGTAAGATGAATGAAATGAATTTCTGTTGAATCTTTCTTTCTCTTTATGGTATCAGAGCATACAAGCTCTTGCGAGCAAGATCCAACGATGTCAAACCCTAACCATGCTTCTTCTTCAACCCAATCTCCTTCACCTTCATCAAATCTCTCACTTCTCATCTCTAATATTGGTTCCTTCATCTCGGTGAAACTCGATTCAACCAATTTCATCATTTGAAAAGATCAATGGGAGCATATACTCAAAGCCACTGGATTAACTTCGTTTGTGGATGGAACTGGAGTTCAACCTACACCGCGAGAGCGTGATTCGTCAAATCAAGAGGTCGCAAGTCCAGAATTTCTTCAATGGATCATTGATGATGCACATCTCACAAGCTGTATTTCTGGTACTCTCTCCTCATCAATTTATCCAGTTGTTCTTAATTGTAGTACTAGTCGTGATGTCTGGAATAATATTTCAAGCGGTTTACAACTCTATCACGATCGCATGTCCACCAACTAAAGAATTGATTAACCGTTATTACTAAGAAATCTAGTTCAATGGAGAAGTATCTTAAACAAATCAAGAGTCTGAATGAACAATTGACTCTTGTTGGATCACCTATGGATAATGAAGATCTGTTGTTAATTACTCTGAGTGGTCTGTTTGAAGAGTATCGTGCATTTTAAAACTTCTATACGAACTCGACCTACGCCTGTTACTATGGAGGAGTTGTGTTCTCTTTTGTTATCTGAAGCAATTCATGAGGAGTCTGGTCATAAAACTCGATCTACAACAGAATTGAATGTTGTGTTTTCTTTAGTTAAAGGAGGATATTCCAATAAAGGACAATGAAACAATTTCCCTTCAAATAATAGGGGTTTTCGTGATAACTAAAGGAGTGGTTATCGAGGTGGAAATTTTTCTCAAAACAAAGGTAATTTTGGAGGCAATTCTGGAAACTACAGAGGAGGAGGTTATTCTAGAGGAGGAGGAGGACGAACTTCTAGTTATTCTTAGAGAGATTACTCTCAGAATTCTCATGGTTATGGTGGTTATGCTCAAAACACTTTTCAGAAGTCTTCTGGTTTGTTCTGTCAGATCTGTAATAAGCCAAATCATAGTGGTTTTGAGTGTTGACATAGGCTTAACATGGATTATCCACCACAGCCTTATTATCCTGCTTCTTCTTCATCACAACCTGGTCAATTTACTCTAAGCTCTTCACAGAACAAGGCCTACATAGCTTCAGTTCCAGAACAATCCAACTCCAATTGGTATGTTGATTCTGCTGCATTTACACACATTACTAATGATCTGTCTTCTCTGTCTCTGTATGAACCATATCATGGTAATGAGCAAGTTACAAATGGTTCTACTCTTCCCATTCAAAATACAGGACATGGTACTCTTTTTACACCTAATCATACATTTCAGTTGAAAAATGTTCTTCATGTTCCTGGCATTGCATCAAATCTTGTCTCAATTCATCAGTTGGCATTGGATAATGATTGCACTGTTACTTTTGATGCTACTACATTTGTGATTCAAGACAAGGTCCACAAGAGGGTACTTTTTCAAGGCCAGCATATTGATGGACTATATCAGCTTACATCAACACAGTCTCTTTCTTCTTCCCCAACATGTTTTGCTGTCAAAGCTCCTTCTCAAGTTTGGCACCAATATCTGGGTCATCTCTCAACTAAGAAGTTCCATCATTTAGTCAACAAAGGTCACATACCTATTCAGTCTAATAACACAAGGGTACCTACTTCTCTGTGCCCTCATTGTGTTGTGGCTAAGTCTGACAGACTTTCCTTTATCTTGTCAAATACAACTGCTAATTGTGGACGGCCCACCGAGATTGCTCGAAAAAGATTGTGATTGTTAGAGTCGCCACCCGGATTTGAGGTCCGAACCCGAGAAACCGATAAAAATATGACTCGTTGCCCATAGAAAAAGATTTCACTAGTCCTGACGGAACCAAAGATTTCTCGGATTCGGGGGTTTGGTTACGAGAGGGGAAGGGTTTTACGGCACCCCTCTCGCCCGGTCCGTGAACCGGTCTCTACTTGATATTTTGTGGGATTTTAAAAATATTTGAATTTTAATTTATTCACATAAATAGGAATCGGGGACGGGAATCACATAATAACAAAATATGCAAGAGATACGATTTTACTGTGGATGCTTGTGCGCGCGATCTACATGGATGATGAACATGAAACTACAAATGTTCACAGAAGTAAATTACAACAGAAATCGTACAATAACTCAAGAAATTATGAACATGAGATTTATCAAACTATTTGCAATCTGGATTCCAGAATGGGGATTGAGCGCTCAAGGGTGATGACTTGAGCGCTCAACCCTCATTCCACCCGAACATTTTCCTTGCTGGTTTTTAACATTTGATGATACTTTAAGACCTCAAACCACTACAGAAACATCACACAAGTATCACCTCTCTTTAGAAATCACCAGAAAATGCTTAAAACAAACTTGCTTTAGAACCAGTTTGAGCGCTCAAGGCTCATGGATTGAGCGCTCAAACCAATTCTGCAAGAGAGAGGGGTTCAGATCACAAATACTACACTGATGACACCAACAAGGAATTAAATCATAAGTCATCATCAGAATTGCTGGAAAACTGCAAATAAACCAAGAACAGCTTGAGCGCTCAAAGATCTGACCTTGAGCGCTCAAGCCATAACATGGCTTTCCACTTTTTGACCTTTAAACTGATTTCAATACTTCCTCAGGACCACCAAAGACATAAAATAAAGTTTAAAAAGGACAGACAGCCACTGTTTTGCAGTCAAATATGAGAAATTTGAAGTTTTTGATGTTTGATCACTATGAAATAGTTAATTTACATTCATGCATGTAGTTTTGGTGTGGAAATAAACTGCTTCGAGTGTTACATAAACGAAATTAACTTTTAGACAATGATCAAAACCAAAAGAAAGCTCAGAAGTTAGCAAAACAGAGGCCTGTTCAGAACTGGGCTTGAGCGCTCAAGGCCAGAGGCTTGAGCGCTCAAACCTGTTGTAACTGCAGATTTGGAAAAAGGTTTTTAAGCAACTTTCAGGCCTTTGTGAGTTCAATGCAAGTATAGAGAACTTGCTTAAACTCACTAGCCTTCCTCAGAAGAATCAAAACAGTGAGTTCATCACATGTTTTTCCTACCTTTTGGAAGATGTTTGTGACTTGAGCTTGATTCTGGGCTTTGAGAGGTTGATTATGGATGTTTTTGGCTTGTATTCTGGACGAATTGAACAATGTAGGTGGTTGATCAATGATCAAGGGTCGAATTTCTCGGTTTGATCAATGGCATTGTAGGTGGTTTTTATGGTAAAAGAATGGTTTTGTAGAGAGAGAGAGAGAGGAGTGGTTTTCTGGTGGAAACCAAAGGTAAGGAGTATCAGAGCTCGTCCTCAAAACCAGGGGTAGTGGGTGGCTTTTATAGAGTGAGTGGGAGAGAAGAGAGGAGAGAGAGGAAGTGGGTTTAGGTATTTGGGAGTATTTTTGGTGTATTTTTGGAGTTGGTGGAGTGTATTATACACATGGAGATCGTATAAGATCATTCACAGACGCTCCCATGCAGGAAATCTCATGATGAGATACTCTGCAAGTTGCTGACTGGACCGAAGTTGAGCGCTCAAAGCCGTGGGCTTGAGCGCTCAAGGTGCTCCTCAGGGGTTTGAGCGCTCAAAGCCATGGGCTTGAGCGCTCAAGGCTATGGATGGTAGTTTGCTGGCTTGACTTGATTTGGCAGTGCTTGGGTTGGTTTGGCACATTTTGATTGTTTGGGTGGTGCTTGGTTGGTTTTGATCAAATTCAAGTCATTCTCTCAAGTTCCAGGTAATTATGATTGATCCATTTCATCATCGGAGATGCACGAGCGTATCTCGGGTTCAAAATTGGGGTGTCTACACTAATAAACCACTTACTTTCATCCATCGTAATGTATGGGGTCCTTTCTTACCCTCTACTGCTGGTTTCAGATATTATGTGATCTTTGTTGATGATTACAGTAGATTTACTTGGCTTTATCCTCTCTTTGCAAAGAGTGAAGTGTATTCTAAATTTTTAGAATTCAAGGCCTTTGTTGAGAATCAATTTTCTACTACTCTTAAGATTTTTCGAACTGATGGGGGGAGGAGAATATGGTAGTAATCAGTTTGAAGCATATTTGGTTTCTCATGGAATAAAACATGAGCTCAGCAGTTCTTATACTCCACCCCAGAATGGTGTGGCAGAAAGAAAACATCGTCATCTTATTGAGACAACAATTACTTTGTTACATCTAGCTTCCATGCCTATAGTCTATTGGTTTGATGCATTGGCCACTGCTACATTCTTGATTAATGGACTGCCTAGTTCCACTATAGCTAATGTAACTCCATTTGAGAAACTCTACTGCCAGATTCCTGATTTTGGTTTTATGAAAGTCTTTGGCTGCACCTGTTTTCCTTGGATCTGTCCTTATGTTGATCATAAACTACAACCTAGATCACTTTCTTGTGTTTTTCTTGGGTATCATCCTTCTTACAAAGGATATCGTTGTCTTGATCCTACATCTAGTAAGATCTATATATCAAGACATGTTGTGTTTGATGAAACAAGCTTCCCTTTTGCACAAAATTCTTCTTTCCAACTTGCACCTACTATTTGATCAGTTGCAGACCTTTTTCTGGCCTTCCACTCCCTTTGTTTCTCCTACTTCTACCTCTCACTTCCAACCTTCTTCTACAGTACCTACTTTTGCCCCTTTGTTACCTACACCTACTTCTGTACCTCAACTCCAGTCTCTACCTATACCCTCGCAATCACCAGTCCAGTCTTCTCCTACAGTTGCTGGCTCACATCACATGACCACAAGGTCTAAGTCAAGAATTTTTAAACCCAAGCATCCTCTTTGTTTATCTACTACAGTGTCTCCTTGTGAACCAACTACTGTTCAATAGCCCCTTTCCTCTCCTGCTTGGCATCAAGCCATGGTTGAGGAATATAATGCACTGCAGCAACATGGAACTTGGTCCTTAGTTCCCTTTCCCAGTGGTAAACACTCCATTGGTTGCGAATGGGTGTTCAAACTGAAGTGAAATTCTAATGGGTCTATTGCGAGATACAAGGCACGTCTTATAGCCAAGGGTATCTTCAGGAAGAGGGTCTTGATTATATGAAACCTTCAGTCCCTTTGCTAAACAGCCTACTATTCGCATTCTGATTTCTCTTGCTTTACACTATAACTTGTTTATAAAACAAATGGACATTTCCAATGCCTTTCTTCATGGTATCTTACTCAACCATAAGGTTTTGAGGACCCAACTCATCCTCACCATGTTTGCAAGCTTCACAAAGCTTTGTATGGGCTCAAACAAGCACCTCGAGCCTGGTTCTCTACATTCTCTCAGTTTCTTATCTCTCATGGCTTTAAGTCTAGTCATTGCGATTCCTCTTTGTTCATTTTGCAAACTTCCACTGCCATCACAGTGCTCCTTATCTATGTTGATGATATACTTCTCACTGGAAGTGACCCTGCTCTTATTTCTCACTTGGTCTCTCACATGCATGCTTCTTTTGCTATGAAAGAGCTTGGTTCTATGTCCTATTTTTTTGGGAATTGTTGTTCAACATACTGCTGGAGGTTATTTTTTATCGCAACATAAATATGCTCTTAACATTCTTGCCAAGGCTGATATGAGTAATTGTAAACCATATCCTTCTCCCATGGCTATCAAACCATCTACTGTGGATGTGAATAATATACCTTTCGCAGATGCTTCTCTGTATCGCAACCTTGTTGAAGCCCTTCAATATATGACCATTACCCCTCCTGATCTCTCTCTTCTGTAAATTTAGCTTGTCAGCACATGCATAAACCCACAGTTGGTCATTTTAAGTCTGTCAAACGCTTGTTACGTTATCTCAAAGGCACTCTTGATCAGGGGTTGTTCTTCTCTCCTGGGAAATTAATTGTTTTGTCAGGTTACTCCGATGCTGATTGGGCTGGGAATTCTGTTGACCGTCGATCTACTACTGGCTACTGTATGTTCTTGGGTTTCAATCTTGTTTCTTGGACTGCTAAGAAACAGCCCACTGTTGCGAGGAGCTCCACTGAGGCGGAGTATCGTGCTCTTGCTCAAGCAGCCGCAGAGATTAGTTGGTTGGTGATGCTTCTAAGTGATTTGGGTATTACTCTTGCCTCCCCACCTGTCTTATGGTGTGATATTCTCTCTGCTCTAGCTCTTGCCTCAAATCTTGTCTTCCACGCACGGTCCAAACATATTGAGGTCGACTACCATTTTATTCGGGAGAAGGTTCTTGCTAAACAATTGTTAGTTCGTCATATCTCTTCTAGTGATCAACTCGCTGATATTTTTATTTAACCTTTAAGTGTTGCTCGTTTTCATTATCTCAAGGACAAGCTCTTGGTGTGTTCGCCACCCACCATTCGCTTGTGGGGGGATGTTAAGGAGTCACGCAGTGACACTAATATAGTTCCTGCCACACAAAATAATTCTTCTCAAGTTGTTACACGATTCAGTCAAAAAGAAAGTGGTGCTTGTTGCCACGTAGTTTGTTACATCTCTAGTGTTAGGCATTCCAACTATAAAAGCTGTGCTTGTTTATACTTCCAGTACGATGAATGAAATGAATTTCTGTTGAATCTCTCTTTTTCTTTAAAGAGGAGGGAGGAAGAAAAGCTACATAATCTGCCCGGAATGGGCAAGAGAATAGTGCAACTTTATCTTCAAATAGTTTGGTAATCAGTGACTCATCGCGTCAAAGGTGAGTGTGCTGTCTTGTCTCAAATTAAAGTCAAAGCCTATGAATTGTTTTCGTGTATATTGTTTATGAGAGGGCCCGAGGTGCCCGATACATTGTTTTATGAGAGGGCCCGAGGTGCCCGATTCGTTGTATGCTTAAGCGTTACATGCATATCTTATATTTATCTACCGTTGTGATTAGAAGTGATACTTGATGTAGCAATTAGTAAAAGAATAACATTTGGGTTACTACTTGTTGTGGTGGAAGCTATAGACTATAGTACGATGTTAAATCAATCATTTGTTTTAGTTGAGATAAATCATTTGTTAAACGCAATACTTATGTTTAACGTTTTGTGTTTCAGGTGTATGGAGGAGCGTACGTAGTCCACTGCAGAGTCTAGACGGGAGTTGTGGATTGTGTAATTTATTCTTTTCTCTTTTGCATATATACACATATGCAAAAATGTTTTAAAAACCGTACCAGACCGGCCGGTTCGACCGGATGGACCATCAACCGGACCTTGTTCTGGTCCGGATGACCCCAAGAACCGCTCATATTACAAAACCGGCCTCTTTTCTGAAAACCGGTGTGAAATAACAGTCAAACCGGCAAACGGTTGGACCCAGACGGGTCAATCGAACCGGACCGGTGCAAATTTTTTTTGAAGTCCACCTTTTACCGCTTCATTTATAGCTGAAAGTTAACGCCCTTGGACAGCTGTCCACATGGGCCACTTCTCATCAGCCATTAGAATGCAAGACTGTTTAGGAAATGCCTGTTCTTCACCTTTTTATACATGTTGGCTCTCAATGCACAAACATAGGCGATGTGGGACTAAAACTCTTCTTTATGTTTTATACATGATGTAGTCTCTCAATGCTCCAACATTGGCGATGTGGGACTAAAACTCCACATATAGATTTCCAACGTTTCTTATGCCATCTCTCCTATCCAACGTTTTTTTTTTTCACATTTCTTTTTTTACATATTAAATATATATTAATTACATAATTATGACGTCACGGTTCGATAGCGGTTCGACCGCGGTTCGACCGGTGATCCGTCCGCCCGGCCCCCTTTCCGGTTCGCCCTCCGGTCCGGGTTTCAAAACATATTGCAAATATACATATTATTTTGAGTTCCTTAAGTGATTTCCGGGATGGGGCGTGACACAAAAATTACTAAAAGACAGCTATTTCGAAAAAAATTCCTCTTTAGTTATTTTTTCTTGCTTTTGATCATAATTTTTACTCTTAGATTCCTCTAGATCTTATAAAAAACAAATGATTAGTCACCAATACTTAAACAAATTAACTAAAATCCAGAAAAGACGAGCAAAAATACATTTTTGAAAAGTTAAGCCAAAGGGGGCAAATCAGTATACAGTTTGTTTGGTTCCCATAATTATTTGCTTATTTTGGAGGGGTTTGCAATAGTTTTTTTTTTTTTTTTTTTTCCCTTTTGTTTTACATTGTAGATTCTGCTTCAGGTTATGAATTTTTTATATTTTTTATTTTTTTTGTGATCTGGATTGATTGTGAATTAAAAGATACAGAAGTTGAATAGTACTCCCTCCGTCCCAATTTAAGTGTCCCCTTGGAAAAACGTGTATTTTCTTGAATGTAAAAATATGTATTTCCATACAATTTTTTGACAGAAGATAAGTTAGAGTTGAAAGTGGGTTGTCTTGTTATGCTATTAAGAAACATTGCGCCTAAAGATGGACTTTGTAACGGTACACGGATGATGGTTGTTAGATGTGCGTCTCACATAATTGAAATTCAAATTTTAACAAGAGATAAGTTTGGCCATTCAGCCTTCATACCAAGAATGTCTTTAACCACTTCCTCCTCGGAATTACCTTTTCGAATGACAAGACGTCAATTTCCTATTCAATTGGCTTATGCTTTGACCATTAATAAATCGCAAGGGCAATCAGTGAAATTTGTTGGAGTTGATTTATGCACACCAATTTTCAGTCACGGACAACTATATGTGGCCTTATCAAGATGTACATCTTTTAGTCGTATAAGTGTCATTCTACCTCAGGACGAGACAGATTCCACCACAACAAACATAGTTTATCCTGAAGTTTTGTTATGGTAGCTATTGATACCACTATTATGGGAAAACGTGTAATTTGCTTTTCAAGTTTATATTTATAGATTGTCATATGAGTTTTTAAGAGTACTTATTTAATGATTTAACATTTCAATTGCTAGGTTGAATAAGTTATGGACATTGAGGGAGTTAATGTGACTAAAAGCCACGGCTCCTTGCAAGCCTGGTAAAGCCTCTCTCTCTCTCTCTCTCTCTCTCTCTCTCTCTCTCTCTCTCTCTCTCTCTCTCTCAAGTTTTTGGGCTAAAAGAATACATGTAGACATGTGCTCTCTATATATATATTTTTGTGTCAGGTACCATAATTAATTGTCTATGAATCTTTGTTTTGTAATATGCGATAAATTAGTGTTTGAGTGGTTGAGAAATTGGAGGGGCAGATGGTGATGAACCCATGTAAAATATGTTGAAAGGAAAGATGCGATAAATTATGTAGATGTTTAAGAATTTATGACCATATCTCTTAGTTTTTTTTTGTTTTTTTTAACTGGGACCTAATCTCTTAGTTGGTCTCCTAATTTCTTCTTTTTAGTATTGCTAATGTGTATTTTGTTTTGGGTAATATTAGATGTTTAAGAATATATCATTGAGTTCGGAGAGTTAATTGTATTTTTTTTTTTGTTGCTAATATTAGATGTTTGTGAAGTTGTGTCTTTGTAATATAGATGGCAGATGCGGTGAAAAAAAATCTCATCTCAGATCTCATAATATTTGATGTTTGTGAGATCAACTTTTAAAAATACTAATTTGAGGATCGAAGTTAACACTTTCGTTTCTAGGTTGAATAAGCTATGGATATCGAGGGGGATCTCAAGTATCTTAGCTACAAGAATACAATGTAGGCATGTGCTTTATACTTTTCAGAGTGTCAGGTTGCTTGACAAACTTCCACATTTCTCAGGATAAATCAGATTGTCTGAAACTAATATCTGCCTGTTAATTACAATAATTAGGTTGTTGTGCATGTTCCAAATAGGTACTTACTATGAAGAAGTTGATACGAAGATGGCAAGGAGATGCAAAGATGTCCTAAATAACGATGAACAAATTGAAGTTGCTCAATATTAGAGGCACCCATAGTTTTGCTTTTGCTTAAATGCACTCAATGAAATTACATAGGTTTTGTTTAATTGGTTGGAAACTACTTCTTCATTTTGTTTTAGATTTCGTTTTTTCTAAAATTAGTTTGATGGGCCATGTTTGAGGTCTATTCGGAAAATTTATCTGGCGATAAGTAAAGTTTATTTGTTAGAATGGGAAATTATACTTAGGTTGGGTTCAATACATTGTGTGTTGTGTCTTTAGACGGACAATTACAGAAAATGTACTATTTTTTTGAACAATTTTTAATGCCACATTGAATTGATATATTCTGTACTTAGCTAAGCCCGTTTATCAGATGAACTCTATTCAAAACTTCTTTAAGAACTCTACTTCTATGAGAAGTCGGCTTGGTTAGCAGGTTAGAGAAGCCTAATTCAATGAAACCGTGTTCAAAACGCGTTGTTTCGTGCCTATAAGCACGGGCAAACCCTAGTATTATTTTGAGTTCCTTAAGTGATTTCCGGGATGGGGTGTGAGTGTGTGACACAAAAATTACTAAAAGACAGCTATTTCGAAAAAAATTCTTCTTTAGTTATTTTTTCTTGCTTTTGATCATAATTTTTACTCTTAGATTCCTCTAGATCTTATAAAAAACAAATGATTAGTCACCAATACTTAAACAAATTAACTAGAATTCAGAAAAGACGAGCAAAAATACATTTTTGAAAAGTTAAGCCAAAGGGGGCAAATTAGTATACAATTTGTTTGGTTCCCATAGTTATTTGCTTATTTTGGAGGGGTTTGCAATAGTTTTTTTTTTCCCCCTTTTGTTTTACATTGTAGATTCTGCTTCAGGTTATGAATTTTTTTTATTTATTATTTTTTTTGTGATCTGGATTGATTGTGAATTAAAAGATACAGAAGTTGAATAGTACTCCCTCCGTCCCAATTTAAGTGTCCCCTCGGAAAAACGTGTATTTTCTTGGACATAAAAATATGTATTTCCATACAATTTTTTGAGCACTTTAATTTGGTGTAAAGAATCTATAAAAAAAAAATCATAAAGAGAAACATAATTTCTTGAGGTTTGAAAATGCACAAAATTTTCGTAGTGGACATTAAAATGGGACAAAGATAATATTTTTTTCGGTAATTGAGTAATTTTATTACCAAAAAGAGAGATTACAAAAAGAATATCAAAACAAGCGTATCAAAATGCACCTCAACCTCTACCAACTAAAACTAGCTACACAAGCACAAAACACTACTCTTCAAAAATAAAAATAAAATAAAAAATAAAAAAAATAAACAAAAAGCGGTATAGATGCAAAAGGTAGCACCTCACAGACAACAAATTCACTCTAGGGTGGTTTGTCTTCTTGAATAGTAAACCAATTAACCTCAATTGAGCTTCCTCCTTAGCACGGGTATTTTTATTTGATGCAACTTATCCCTAATTCTCTTCGTTTTTCACCCCAGTGAGAACAATATCCCCACAAACAGGGGTGGCTCCAGAATTTTCATCTAACGCTGATAAAAATATATAGCGTGTCTATGATAAAAAGCTATATGAAAAAAAAAAAAATTCTAACTACGCAAAAGAGATACTCTCTCCCTCCCATTTTACATGTCCACTACAAGAATACGTGCAATTTCAAACACCTAAAAATATATATTTCTCTATGTAATTTTACAATTTGTTTTATATCAAATTAAAGTGCTCATCAAGGACTGTAATTCGTCGGTGCAAAAAATACAAAAATATTCTACGGAAGTACATTTTTTAACATCCACAAAAATACACGTTTCTCAAAAGGGACATTTAAAATGGGATGGAGGGAGTATATACATATACATTACATCGTTTGACAAAAAATAAATTTTTACTCTAAGAGAAATGAATTTTAAAGTAGGCTAACTAGACACCCTTAATCAATTGGCCAAGTCTATTTCTTCTTCTTCTTCTTCTTCTTCTTTTGCTGACACAGAAAAAGAAAAGGAGCCATCCACTATCCATATTATATATTAGGGTCTATTGGGTTAGGCTTGTTCTAAAAAAAGAATGCAGAATTAAAAACTTAAATGCAATACCCAATAAAATTAAATCAATTCAAGCGTGCATAATAATATATGACAGAAAATAAATAGTAAAGGGAAGAGAGAAATCAAACACAGAGATTTATCGTGGTTCGGTCCTCAACTTCACGGCCTAGTCCACTCCCCAAGTGTCCAATTTGGGATTTGCTGCACTAGCTCCAATAGTTACACTTTCTAGCTTTGCGGGTGCTAGAGAAACCTTTACAATGAGCAATGTCCCCAATCGCTCCAACTATTTTTAACTCCGGTGTTAGTCACACCTAACGCAACTAGTTTTGACTCTGGTGCTAGTAACACCTAACCGAGTAATTTTTCCTCACACAAAAATCACTCACAAAAGATAAATTGTCACAAGGGTGTACAATCCCTTTTACAATGATAGCTCAAATATAGAACACTCAAACTAGTGTAGAATATGCAAGATGAAGCTTCGAGTTGAAAGATAAGGATGGCATACGTAATTTTTACCCATTGGAGCTCACTATCTTCTTCAATTTTCCTTCACCTTATATGCAACAAAATATGTACGTTAGGAGCCACAAATTAAGTTTGGAAGTTTGCCAATCCAATATTGACTTGATTGAAAATAATTCCTCATAACCAAATGGACATTAATGAGTAGCCCCATTGCAAATTAGGATTATGGCCAATCCAATGTGTCTTTGATTGAAACCAATACATGGCAACAACAATCCATTCCCTTTAATTGCTCCACTAGCCGTTGGTAACATAGGCAAGGCAGTGAATGCCTTTCAATTTTCCAACTTTCCTTGTGCTTTGTAACCATTTGAATTTGCTTCCTTGATTCAATAGGAAATCAATTTCACAAATGAAAGAATCCATCAATTAATTAGCCGTTGGAAGTTATAATGAATCCCAAGGTAATCTCCAATCTTGAAAATTAGTGTTCACATTCCATACGGCACCTTATAGCCAACCAAAAATTAGGAGAAGATTTGTCCTTAATCTTCCTCCTTTAAATTTAAATCTTGGCTATTGGAGATAGGATTTGATGTAGAATATTTCTTATGTTCCTCAACCCAAATCCTACAAAATAACATTTATTCAAGTGAGTATCAAATCTCATATATTAATTATATTTCACTTTTAACTAAATATGTTTGTTATCATCAAAATCAATAATGTTTTTCTAAGAAAACATTTGGGCTAGCAATTATTTTAACCTTGCACGAGTAACCTAGCGCTGACAATACCAACAAAAATTTAACTTGTATCTAAATTTTATTTTTTTCAGTGCATTTTCTGAACCCAACAAGATCGTTTGACCTCTCTGATAGCATGCTAGAGTCGCCCTGCTCACAAGGCACCACTTCGGAGACCTCATCTTGTCCCTTACATCCCACATCCTAGAAAAAATTTGAACGGCGATACATACACTCCCTGGAAGCCACTCCCAGCCACACCCTCTCTCACATGGGGTGTGATCCCCATATCTGGGCCCCACACCCCATGTGAGAGAGGGTGTGGATGGGAGTGGCTCCCAGGGAGTGTACCTATCATTTTTGAAAAAATTTACACTTCAAAGGGCCTAGGCAGCTCATGCAAAAGAGTAGAATGATAAGCTCCTATAGACGAAGAAAGCGTCCCTTCATGGACCAACGGTGGGGATGAGCAAATAACCCTCTTTTTTTTCTTTCACCTTACTACTAATCAAAGCATGGCCTTCCTTTACATTATCCTCAACGGTGGGGATCCCATTTCTCAAGAATGAAAAGCTTTCCCACTAGTTGCCCGATAATTAACCCAATTGCTTGCTGACTATTAATCTTGTATAGCAAAAACCATCGTTCAATGAAAACACCTTGTCAAGATCTTCACGCATGTATTCTATGCCCAAGTTTTAACATAATGTGAAACGATAATTTTTTTGTCCAAGAAATAGCAAATGAGTGATATTCCCAAAATGCCCGTCATTGTTATTCCATCAGGCACCTCAATCTCTATTGTGCCGAACACGTACCTCGCGCACAAAAACAGTAAGTCAATCAAGAAACAAGACACGCAATATACATGATTCGGCCAAACAACGGACCTCCTTCAACGGGGAGGGGGATTTCACTATAATCCAAAGATAATTAATCTGTGGTGATTACACACTCACTCTCAATCTCGCAATAATGATTTCCTCACAGTCACTCGTGTATCTCTCTCTCATACTCTCTGTCTCTCTCACTTTGTCACACAAAAATAAAGAGAGGTACAAGAGTATTTATAATCCAAGCATGCACAAAAAAATCCTAATCACTCCCTCGGGGCTAATTGGCTAAGCCCGTCCGGCCTCCACACAGGGTGGATCCCAACAATTTCAATTTCAGTTGCTGATTTTTAAAAAAGAAAAGTAATTTCTGTTGTAGAAGTTACTAGTACAAAATAAGCCTTTTGTGTGTTAGTTCATTTTTACCATTGACCAAGGCGAAATTTGTTATAACGGGAGTTTTTTTTTTTGCTAATTATAACTTCTCAGAATTGTAACTTCTAATGCTCACTCACTTAATAATTTTTTGGTTTTGTCTTTATTTAAAAAAAATTTGCTTTTGTTAGTTATGCGTCAAACTTTAAGTGATTATAGGTTCGTTTCAACGAGAGGAATTGGAATTGCATAAAATTATAACTTTTACCCAAATGTTTTGAGCAATACCCAAAAGAAGGGTTTAAGCCGTCTTTTCTTGGATATTTCTCAAAATATTAAGAATAAAAGTCTCGTCAAGACGAACCTATAATTAATCATCAAATGTTTGACACAAAACTAACCAATGAAAAAAAAATTGAATAAATACAAAACTAAAAAATCTTTTAAGTCAGTGGCACTGAAACAGACTTCTTGGGTAGATAATCGATTGTTTTTCATTTGAATAGCTAATACTTTTTATAATAATTAGTCAAGTAAAGAGTAATAATAGAATTGGAGGAGCTTGCCAAGGTGGCTTGATAAGCAAAACGAGCTGAATCGAGCCGAGTTTTAAAATGTTCAGGTTCGTTCATTAGTGTTTTAAACAAACTCGAGCTCGAGTCAAGCTTGTCTAGGTTTGAGCTCGAGTCAAGCTTGTCTAGGTTCGTTCATTAATGTTCACGAGCCTTAACGAGTCAAAAATATTAGATATCCATGCTCTTATACAAGTCTAAAATTTCAAATAAATTTTTTATTTTGTACATAAATAAAGTCCATACACTTATAAAATTATAAAAACATATTGAAATTTAAGTTTATAATACTTTTACAAATTTATACATGTACCCGTTATAAAATTTTCATCATTCATATCTGAAAGTGTATATATCTTTAAGGTTATATGGGAAATTCTTATGAGATATATATTCCAAGTTCATGAGCCTAATCGAGCCGAATCTTTTCAATTTAAACGAGCCTAAAATTGAGGTTCATGTTTAGTTCGTTTAGTATTCGAATCTAACTCGAACGAGCCTCAACCGAGTCGAGTCTTGAATAGTTCACGAACAGCTCAGTTCATTTACATTCTTGTGTAGGCGTAAACCCCCCGTTCTTTCTCTTCTTTCTTTTTTTAGTTTAGTGACAGTTCATCAAAACAGTTGTCCAAGATTGCTAGATGGAGCACGTGATGCACATTAGGGCTGCCCAGTGGATTGCCCAATCCGTCCAAACCAAACTGTCTGCGAACCCACCCGAGGTATGTTTCGGATGGATGCGAATCCTAATATTTTTATTTTGGCGGATGCGGTGCGGTTCGGTTCGGGCTAAATCCGCTTAACCCGCCCAATCTACCTTTAATCCTTCTTTGATCCGTCAACTCTGCCCGATCCGCTCAATCCAAAACCGAACCTACCCATCCGTATATCACTCACGGATGGGTTGCGGATGCACAAAACAACAATCCGTCACGAATGGATCGGATTGAGAATTGAACTGATCCGCCCGAAACCGATCCGTGGACAACCCTAATGCACATAGTCTTAAGTCCAAGAGCGGGACCTGTATCATTTTCTGGTATAACAGTGAGCTTTTCTCTCAAAACAATTTCAATATAGTTGGTGATTTGAAGTTGTGTTTAAAATTTGCAGCATCTCCTATGCAGAATCTCTTTGCTCTTAGATTTTTTTTTTTTATAACATTTACTACTTTGCTTATTGCTTAATGATAAACAAATAAGACCTCGTAGTTAGAGTTTGTTCTTGTCTAAGATCTCATCCTTTGTTCTGCTTGCAAACTCTTGGAGCTACCTCATACTAGGCGTAATTAGCGTTTGAAATGCTCTAGCAAACACTATAGTGATTAATCTGAGGTATACACAAATTAGCCCGGGATAATATTCTACATTATCCACACACACACAAACAAAAAAAGTATATATACTTGGGGCATATTGCTAATTTGTTTATTCAACCAACTTTCAACATTGCGCAGTGATTAATAATATTTTCTCTCTATTCTCGAAAAAAACCAACTTTCAACAATTCTCTTTCAAACACGCAAATAAGTGAAGGATTAAACAAGGTAATTGATATTCACACCCCCAAATTGATAGCGACACCCCCTTTCTTGTCTTTTAGTAAAATCTTCACTAAAAGACAAGAAAGAGGGTGTGGCTATCAATTTGGGGTGTAGAAATCACCCCCTTAAACAACTTTTGTTATTTTTATATAAATTTTGCTTTATTATTAGTAAATTTTAAACAATAGGCAAGCTTGTAAATGCCAAATATAATAGTGGTACAAGTTTATAACACGTGAGCCAGGCCAATTTTATTTTGAATTAAAAAATTGATTTGGAAATGTTCTTCCCGCTCCCGCGCCTATAAATATCGTGTACCCTTTTCACAATTCAATTCGAAATTTGATCCTTCTGTTTGCAGACGGGGAAAAAATGGTTAAGCAAATGGTGAAGCAAATGCCGAAAGCCAAGACGATCTCTGAAAGCATCTCTCCACGACGCAAGTTTCTCACTCCTCACTCCGCTTTCTCCTGGTTCTCTCTCTCTCCACATACCTAGATTTTTGTTGTCGGCAAAATTTTCTGAGTTGAAATGCTGAAAGAATCTGAAATTGACTTGAATTTCATAAACTTCATGCTATCAGTATTACAAATTTAATCAGGAAATCGAGCTCAATTTGATAGGATTTGAATTTTCCTACATCAGTGAGCCGAAATTTGATGGAATGATCTGCTCTGTGTGTGTGTGTTTCTTTTCGCTGAGTTGTGTGTGTGTGTGTGTGTGTTTACTTCGCATAAGTATTTCTGAGAAAAGCATTTGAGATTGGCTTCAATTTCATAAGCTCCTCTCTAATGTACAGTCTGTATTTCAAATTTGATGAGAAAATCTTATAAAATTTTACAGAATTTGAAATTCGTAGATCAATGAGCATCAAATGTTGGAGATTGACTTCTTCTTTTTTTAATCGTCATCGATGATACTATATGGAGCTAAATTTGATCTCCTTACTGGATCTGAGATATAACTTAAATTTTGAGTTGAAATACTGAAAGAATCTGAAATTGACTTGAATGTCATACGCTTCACGCTATCAGTATTACAAATTCAATCAGGAAATCGAGCTCAATTTGATAGGATATGAATTTTCCTACATCAGTGAACCGAAATTTGATGGAATGATCGGCTCTGTGTGCGTGTTTGTGAGTGTGCGTGTGTTTCTTTTCGCTGAGCTGTGTGTGTGTGTGTGTGTTTACTACATATAAGTATTCCTGAGAAAAGCATTTGAGATTGGCTTCAATTTCATAAGCTCCTCTCTATTGTACAGTCTGTATTTCAAATTTGATGAGGAAATCTTATAAAATTTTACAAAATTTGAAATCCGTTGATCAATGAGCATCAGATGTTGGAGATTGACTTTTTTTTTTTATCATCGATGATACTATATGGAGCTAAATTTGATCTCCTTACTGGATCTGAGATATAACTTGAATTTTGAGTTGAAATACCCAAAGAATCTGAAATTGACTTGAATGTCATACGCTTCACGCTATCAGTATTACAAATTTAATCAGGAAATCGAGCTGAAATTGATAGGATTTGAATTTCACTATATTAGTATGCCGAAATTTGTTGTAATGATCTGCTCTGTGTGGGTAGGGGTGTGTGTCTGTGTGTGTGTTTCTTTTCACTGAGAAGTGTGTGTGTGTGTGTGTGTTTACGTACATACAAGTATTTATGGGAAAAGCATTTGAGATTGGCTTGAATTTAGTAAGCTCCTCTCTACGTACATCAAATTTGATCAGGAAATCGAATAAAATTTTACAGCATTTAAACTTCGTAGATCAATGAGCATAAGATGTTGGAGATTGACCTTTTTTTTTTATCGTGATCGGTGATACTATATGGAGCTAAATTTAATCTCCTTACTGGATCTGAGATATAACCTCATTTTACACTTAATTCTTATGTGAACTAGAATATTCTTGTCAATCTTTACCACTAGATCATGTTCTGGATCGTTCGTACTTTATATCCGCTAATTTTGAGAATCGCATCATGAATTCAATGCATGTCAATCGAGTTAATTAAGACTATGCAGTTTTCCATTTTATGCTTTCTGTTGATATAGCCTCTTAAAGGTCACCGTCAAACTACTGAGCTCAAGTCAAATTGTAGTTTAGACTCAGTTGTTAGAAGGTTTTCCATTTGCTCTAATTCAAAGCTGCTACTTATTTTCCTTTTACGTCTGCTCAGTTATTAAACTGACTATACCAAAACATCTGTGTACCAGCCCTTGAGTCTTGGTAGTTCTCCTTGAATTTCATTAATCAGAACAGATTTTACAGTTTTCACCTTCCTTTGGTTTCGGACTTTGGACTTCAAATTGAAACTTGAGATCTATACTTCCATTGGCAGCGAACTCCGTTGACTGTATTCCAATTTGCTGCATGTATTGATCGGTGTTTTGTCTGTTTTGTCTGCAAAGGTATGAGGAGGATCCATGGAACGAAATTGCAAAGCATTTGGATGGTAAATCTCTGGTGAAGCTCGCAGCAACATGCAGGTGGTTTTACCAAGTAATGATGGAGGAAAGCATATGGAAGTTTGCTTGTTTGCGAGATCTTCAGCTTCCCGATACTCAAGTTGTGGCATCCAAATGGATCAACCTCTACACTTCAGCATTCAGTAAATGATTTATAGTTTACAAGCTTCCTTAACAATTGCATTTGTAGCGCAATAACGTGAGATAAATTGGCGAACAAGGATATTCACATTATCTGATTGAGTTTGCTTGTTCAGTTTCAGATGAAAGTAATTCTCAAGTTGGTGATTGTTTAATTTCATATGGAAGCCACCCTTGCATGTTCTGTCAGCCGGAGGAACAAATTGGTAAATTTCCCCTTGCATCTCCAACCAAGTCCAATGGTTATATGTAGGACTTTAGCACACTTTTAACAGGGATTTGATTGCTGAAAATACAATTTGGTGGCCTAATAACGACCTGATTATGGCCCTGGATTTCAGGCTTTTCACAAATTGGTGTTTCCGGAAGTAGTATTCCTTCCTGTAGCTGTCTTAAGGCATGGAAGGAAATTGCCAATTACTTGGATGGTGAATCTCTGGTGAAGCTCGCAGCAACATGCAGGTGGTTTTACCAAGTAATGATGGAAGAATGCATGTGGAAGTTTGCTTGTTTGCGAGATCTTCAAGTTCCCGATACTCAAGTTGTGGCTTCCAAATGGATCAACCTCTATGCTTCAGCATTAAGTAAATGATTTAGAGTTTACAAGCTTTCTTTAACAGTTGCATTTGTAGTGCAATAACGTTAGATTAAATTGGTGTGGTAATGATATTCACCAGATCTAATTGAGTTTGATTGTTCAATTTCAGATGAAAGTAATTCTTACATGTTCCATCAGCCGGAGGAACAAGTTGGTGATTGTTTAATTTCAAATGGAAGCCAATCTTACATGTTATGTCAGCCAGAGAAAGAAATTGGTAAATTTCCCCTCGCCTCCCCAAATCCAATTAGTTCAATGTACTACTTTAGCACACTTTAACAGGGATTTGATTGCTGAAAATATAATTAAGTGGTCTCAGAACAACCTGATTATGCCCCTGGATTTCAGGCTTTTCACAAATTGGTGTTTCCGGAAGTTTATTCCTTCCTGTAGCTATCATAATTCTGTGCACAAACTAGAGTTGTTTCATTAGTTTGAAATTGCTTAGGTAGTGTTTAGCTCATGGGAATGATTTCGGAAAGGAATGGAATGGTCATTCTTTGGCCTCCCAATGGAAATCAGGAAATGGCCATTGAGTTAAATTGGTTAATGATGATTCCATTTGTAATGTAATTCTGCAAATTTTTAGCTAATGCACATCCTGGAATGACCATTCCATTCTAGCTTCATTCGAGTGAATCAATCAACGTTTCTTAAATATCCATATTTGTTTGACCAAATGACTCTACCTTCTCACCCTGCATATTAGCTGTTCTCTCTCAGAGTTGTTAAAGTACTGGTGGCATTCATATTTGTTTCATTGTTAAATATTGCAGTTTTTGGTCCTCCGAGAATATTCTGTACTCCGAGCTGGGAAGCGATGGATTTTCACCGAACAATTAGGGCTGGAGTTTCAGAAAACTATTTAGTCATCAAGGCCTTCTCAAACTCGACCTTAGAGGTTTTTAATATGAGGACGGAAGAAAGAACTATTGTTGTTGAATATGAAGACACACCATTATTGGGGTATGCGCTTCTGGCCTATAATTTGGATGGATGGTTACTGCTCAACAAAGACACAAAGACGTATTATTATAACGTCGTTACTAGGGGGGGTTATAAGCCTACCAGACCTAGCCATACCTATTGGTCCTCTTGCAGAAGGGGCGTTCAGTACGAGTCCAGAGGACGAGGCTAACGTGACAATTATATTGCAACTCAATTTCGTCCGGGCTGTAATTGCCGAACATAGGCCAACAAGGGGCTGGTTTT
Source organism: Vaccinium vitis-idaea (assembly GCA_963854785.1). NCBI lineage: Eukaryota > Viridiplantae > Streptophyta > Magnoliopsida > Ericales > Ericaceae > Vaccinium > Vaccinium vitis-idaea. The sequence goes on along the minus strand of OY978221.1, from coordinate 40,657,843 downwards.
GGTACGACATTCTTGCCGACACAGGTACAACATTAATCGACTGTTTGCGAGTGATGCCGGGGAGACTCTTCTGGCGCTTATATTTTGCTGTTCGTCTACCGGGGTGGAGTGGTCGATTCCGATAGAGGAAGAAGGGGAGGCAGACTTCCACTGGATGTACAACTCTCTTGTGGAGCAAAGTGGGAGTCTGTACCTCCTCCGCGTCGACCAAGACATGAATGAAGCTGCTCTGTTCAAAATCAATGACGAAGGCGACACCGGCAACCTTGAAGAGCTTCAAGATTTTATGGGAACCGTGTATACTGTTCGTACAACGGGCGGAATGATTTTTCCCGCCGATCACCTGAAGGTATTTGGCGCTGGCAGCCTTTGGGACTTTGTGGAACATATAAATACCATCGCTAATACAGGGACTACTTTAATTGATAGTTTGAGAGTCATGCCGGGGCGATTATACTGGCTAGCCATTGGAAGAACATCAAAAGACTAGCCAGCATAATCGCCCCGGCATGACTCTCAAACTATCAATTTAAGTAGTCCATGTATTAGCGATGATATCATATAAAAACCATTCCCTAGATGGAGTACACTCTGCAATCAAAGCTCGCAAGAAATTCAGTTGCAGGAGGATTGTGACATTGCCTTCATCCTTTGGAGAAGAACTAAAGCCTCCTTCCGCCAAAGGACCGATAGCCCTTGGTAGGTCACGTAGGTTTATAACGCCCCTAGTGACAATGTTATAATAATACATTTTTGTATCTCTATTGAGAAGTATCCATCCGTCCAAATTATAAGCGAGAAGGGCATACCCCGATTACGGCATGTCTTCATTTTCAACTACAATTGTCCTCTCGTCCGTCCTCATATTAAAAAGTGGAAGAGATGAACAAACAAAATTTTGATACCGAAAATAAGACCCAATGATTCTCTCTCCTTTTTCGTCATCATCATCGTCTTCTTCTTCTTCATAGTTCTACAAAGTTAAGGTACAAATTTCAACAATTTTTCCAATTTGAAATGGCCTTCTTCTTCATATTTCTATACCATCATTTCTAATTTAAACGGCCATGTCAGACCTATATATCACACCAGTGTTGAAACAACATGGGTACATAGTATTTTTTACCTTGATTACTCCAGAGACTTATCAAAAAAAATTATTACTCCAGAGCTCCCTTTTACCTTGATTCTATTGGTAAAATGTGTTATACTTGTTACACAAGTAATGAAGCATACTAAAATTATCCAAAAATATAAATACATACATAAATAAATGAAGAAATTTTCCATACCAATGAGGCATTGCCGTCCTCGTACCCGCACATGCTTCATTGCTAAGCATATAGGTTACAGTTGCATATTACAAACTCTGCAAATCAATTGGTCCAAAGTGCCAAATGATGATAAAATTAGTGCGTACTACATAGTATTTTTTTTTATCAGCAAAAGAAGTAACATTTCATTGATAACAATAAAATATTACAAGAGAGAGGAGAGGAAAAAAACAAAAATGTTGGCAAGAAACCAACAAAAGACACACCAAATCCACAAAACCAAAAACACCTAGAGCTCATCACCCAAAAGCAGTTTTCAGCTGCCGAAACCCCAAAACTTGAATTCTCCAAATCTCAATTAATGCAAATCCAACAACCTATGAAAATTGCTCTTGCCCAAGACAAAACAGCTCCAACCTAGATGGAACAAAAAAAAAAACCCCATTGTCGCCGGCAAACCCCAACCTAACAGTAACCTAACGACCACCACCAAGAATCCCCTAATCAAGCCATCCACTGCCGATGACCTCTGACAACATGTAAACACTGTTGCCACAACACACAGTCGCCGATACCCTAAACTGAGTCCCAAACTGCATATTGCCACCACAACCAACTCCACCACCAATCGCTGCCACAAACAACTCCACCACGAACGCCTCCGGACATCCTATGGACAACTCCACCTCCACCACGAATGCCTCAACCACACCTTTGGATCCAGCTACAACCCCTAAACTGCCAATGTCACTCTTACCCTAAAACCCCATCTTCGCTGCTCAGATCAAACCCCCAAATGCCTGCTCAAGAACTCCTCAATTGAGACTCAAAGCACCAACCTTAAACTGCTAAACCCCCAACCACGGCCACCGCGACAATCCCTAAAAAACCTCATCAATCGGACCGACAAAACCACACAAAGGAACCCCCAAAAGTGCCTGCCCTGAAACCTGCAATCGAATCTTTGTATGTCGCCCTGACTCACCCACAAACTGCCACAATCGAACCCTTAAAAAATCGACATCAACCCCCTGCCATGAAAGATGGGCAATAAACACCAAAGCCTAAAAAAAACGAGAGAGAGAGAGCCCTAAACGACATACCCACACCCAATTTGCTGAAGTACATAGTACTATTGTGAACATTATATTTACTTGCAATCACTACAATAATATTTAATACAAAACTTGTACAGTACATTTCTATAATATACATGCGTGAAGCGCTTCTCTGCATAAGTAAAGATTTTTGTAAAAAAAAAAACCTTCTACGTAAATTTCAGCGCTTTTTGTTTCATTCAGTTAGATTTCATTTTTGTCTTAGTTATGCAGTTTGTTGAACATTTTGTATTTTTATAATTTTTTTCCTAAATGTTCCCCTGACGCTCGCAAATGAGGAGCTTCTATGATCCCCCGATCCTGTCCCCTCTTTGCGAATCTAAGTTCCAATCAAACAAAAAGGCCCAAAATTGACACAAAGATTTTGACTTGCTCATATTGACCTTCTCGTGTAAAATATATCAACCACATAATCGACATTTCATGGTAAAAATAAAAAAACGATAAAAAATTATGGTAAAAAAGATCAAAACTCATGGCATATAGATAAGGACTATGTACGCTCTCATTGTACATACTCCTTATCTATGTAGGCCTACGCAGTGCCTCTCTTATAGAAAGTATGGTAAAAAAAAATGGCAACATATTCCAGAAAACATGGTAAAATCAAGTAAAAAACTACAATCATGGTCAATATATAGTACCTACAGAAAATAGGTCATGGTAAAACTACTCAAAACTATCCAAATAACCGTCAAAATACCCCCAAAACATCATAATAATTGGAGACATCACCACTAATCAATCCAAAACTCTCATACCGGGGGACCATTCGCCCATAGTGATGAGAAACATGGCTACTTACTGTAACAAATCAAAAAACGTGCTAATTCTAAGATTTCTTTGGACCTTTCACTATGTCGCTCCAATGTGCTAAATCGAGGTTTCCGAACAATTGCCGATGGACCCAATCAGAAATGCGAGCTCCCCTTGTGTGATAATCTGCGTGAAAGGAACTTCGTCAAATACAAATAAATCCAAAAACCTCAAGATTCAAGAATGTATTTCTAAAGATTTCTGAGATAAGGGACGGAAAAAAAAATACCTTTCAAGCAAATTATTGTTTCGGATGGTTCTGCTACAGTGATTGAGTGTTTGGATGGTTTTTGCCAAGGAGTTAGTGATTGAGATGGCAGGACGACTCAATGGAAGGGTCTAGTACAAAATGTCGAGAACCCATCCATATTTATACTACTCAATGGAAGGGTCTAGTACAAAGATATTTTCACATAAGATAAACTTTGATGCAAATTCTAGAATTACAGATGTAACTAATTCACACAAAAAAATCTAGATATTTCACAAGAATATTGTAAAATTTCTAGAAGATAGATATTATAGAGCTTCTAGAAATTAGATATTTATATCTACTTCAATAATATCTTTCATCTTTGAACTTTGTCAATTAGACTTATTCGGACTTTACTTTTCTTGTGCCAAAATACTAAATCTAGTTTATTCTTCAACAATAATAATCATAATTAATATACGATTAAAAGTAGTTATACCTAATGACATCAACAAACTATACTTACATTTACAAAAATAAAATGTTTTTAAGATGCAAAATTTCAAGTCTCTCAATAGGGGTCTATCACATTAAGACTTTTCGCTGCCTTAGCTATGGAAGAACAAGAGGAAGATGTCTTATACCCAGTTCCCCGTAAAATTTTCACAAAATGCTTTTCATTTTTAGAGAATTTTTTTTTTTTTTTTCACATTTTGCATTTGCTTCTGTTTTTCTCCACCAAAAAAATTCAAGGTCCAAGCACATCCTTGGGCACAACACGTGGTGGTCACCCCCAATTTGGGGTTAAGCAGGGATGGAGCTGTGAGTGCCAATAGTGACGGTCGCCCCTGCAAAGGGAAAAAAAAAAAAAAAAAACTTCTAGTATTATATGGAAAAAAAATTTCAACATTTTTCCTCTGAATTATATAGACTCGCCCCTGTGTAGTGAAATTCCTGACTCCATCCCTAGAGTTAAGGAAAGCCGAAACTAATATACATATTTAGAAGGTCGGAATCACATGGTTCACATTTTCCTGTTGTATACTGGCGTTTACTCATTCGATGCACGGGGTCACAATAAAAAATTGCATTGGTATTTTTTCTAGCCACGTGTATCGAACGGGCACAACACTGGTTGATAAAAGAGATTTTTTTCCCCAGCCCTTAGGCCCTGTTTTTAATGCACTCTAGCGTTGTTCCCGTCCTACGCACGGAAGACATACATCAACTATTTGAATGGAAAATTTGATGTGTGTTTAGGATAAATTCAAATTAATTTGCAATTGTGAAATATGTAAGATAAACAAAGCAAACAAAAAAAATAAGTATGATTGTCATTTACTATCATTTTTCTCTTGCAAAACTCTTGATTAGATTGGGAGTTTGAAGGCTTGGGAGGCACAAACATATATTTGCATAGAGTATGTATTGATATTGATTGCTACCCTTGCAAGGTCCTGTAAAGTTTGGTAAGTGGAAAGAATACGCTAAAAGAAACAAATTATCTAAAGGTCCGATTGGTCGGATTATAAATTTGGATAATTAGGTTACATGTGATTTTTTAATTTTTTTTTTGTCATTCGTCATTCTTAATCTATTACATGGGGGAGGGAGAATGGGACTCGATCCCTAGATGCAGTGTGGGACATCCGAGAGCTCTACCGCATGAGTTAGCCACCACTTGCGGTTAGATGTCATTCGTGTCATAAGTTTGGCATTTTGGTTGCTAAAGATAAGCATCTCAACTCCTACAAACAAATACAGCACTACCATTAAACGTCTAATATCCTGCAAATATGTCAAAGATCAGTGCAAGTCTGCTGCATCATTCCAATCACACATATTTTGAGAGAGAGGACCAAATTTGATGTTAATTCCAATCACATGATTCAAATTGCAATGTCACTTCATCTAACCTTTACTTTTACAATGAAATATATAAATAACCAATCACTACCAAAAATTCCTTAGACATGAATGAAGAAATGAGGGCTGTACAACAATCTGCAGGTAGTAACAATGCAAGAACGCAAGCGGGCAAGTTTGAAGAAATATGTATCCTAGATATTTGCCTTATTTGAAAGAATCTGAGATAATTGTAGACGAGCGGAAAGATTTTGAGTTTTGGGGTTGGTAAAAATTGTATCATAGAGTCGCAACCTTGGCATTGGAGTTTAGGAAAGAGAAGCATGCGAACGAAGAAATTGAGGCTGAAGTCTCAAGGTCAGGGCAAGGCTCTGGAAACACAAACTGAGAAAAACCCAGAACATTTGAACATTCCCAAGAAGTAGTAGAACAAGCGACTGCTAAGGAAATATTGGATAAACATATGGAAGTGAAAGGAGATTCTTGAATTCCGGTGAATTTTCCAGCAAGGCTGATATTTGAGCCTATCACATTTTGCAAAGTAATCTGATCCACAATGGGTAATGCATTTGGATCAAATTTTTCGTCCGGGTGGAGCCCACTTTGGCCGGTTGCACTAAAAGCTGTTTCGACATTTTTCATCTCAACATCTGAAATAACAATTTCTTTGATATACCCACCTCTACCTTTGGTCGTTCTGAACTCAACTCCGCAATTTGAGTTGTATACGTAGAGGTGTTCCACGAGGACATTGGAAATTCCTCCAGACATCTCACTTCCGAAAGCAAGAGCAGAACCGGAAAATGCTTGGAGGTATACTTGCTTGATGTGTACACTTGTTGTGGGCCTGCCATAGGCTATTCCGTACTCATCCCAGCCACTCTTGAGTGCAATAGCATCATACCCGGTGCTAATGTTACTGTTCTCTATGCATACATTGTCTGAAGAATCTGAAAGAATGTAGTTTTGGTTATATGAATTTCTCCTTGCAACTTGCTCACAGTTGACCAAAGTTAATAACCCACAATGCCAAAAAAAAATATGGCTCTCTCCCTCTTGACAAACATAGATTGTTTAAATGATGAGGAGTTTTAGCGAGATTCAGTTCCACGAGTAAATTAGTGCACGTGTATAAATTGGAGGGGCGAAAGAAAAGATTCACGTAGATCCTTAGGCCATTCGCCAATCCCAACCATGAAATTCCTTTTTGTATCTAGAGCTAACACCCACAACCACGCAAGAAACGGACGGGAAAAAAAAACCATGGAAACCACCCTGCACAGCCACCCCAAGCTCCCCAGAAAAGGGAAGAAGGCAAACGCGAACTAAAATGTAACATGTCACTGCTAAATACAGGCACCCACTTATGTAGAAGACATGTCTCATGCTAGCAAATAATCAATTCACAGGGGAAGAAAAGTACGAAGTGAATGTGTGGATCATCATATGTACCTGGAACTAGGCCAACGGTGTAAGGTGATCCTGGTGGAGCATACACGGAAATATTCTGAACTTGCACATTGCTGCATAAAATCCGCATAGTGTTTTCTATTAACTACTAATGCTTGTCGAGGTATAATCTAAATTTTTATTTAAAGACCAAATGAATAGTCATTGAAGGTTGGTCAACTCACCTGCAATATACTGGATGAATATTGAATGCAGGAGCATTCAGAAAAGTTAGGTTCGATACAACAATATTTTTGGAACCAGTAAATTCAACAAGATGAGGGCGGCTATAGTTTAAGGAATGTGAAGTGAACCATTCCCACCAAACTAAGCCTTGTCCGTCGATAGTTCCATTATCACCTAGTGCAATGGATATACGAATGATCAGATGAGACAAAACTGACTGGATAACCAGAAGAACCGTTCTTTAATCGCTAAACGAATTTGGAAACACAAGTTTGAGGGTATTCTACCTGTTACTACCACATCATGCAACAGATATCCATTTATTAAGCTTCTATATCTTCCTCCCAGAAGTTCTAGTCCCCGACCATAGGAAGGTAGTGGTTCCACGATTTCCCAGTGAGATGTGTCCTGTCAAGCAGCAGAATATGTAAAACCAATAGCTGGAAAAATCATCTCCAGCTACTGTTAACCTAATAAGCTCCGGTGTGAGTGAATAGGAACAATGGGATTTTTTATCTTATGGAAAAATAAAAGTTGACCTCAACTTAAAGCTCTTAAATGCACACTTGAAAGGAAGACCAAAAAAACTAAATCATATTTCCTGAATATGTATTCCCTTATATGTCAATGTTCTTTATGATGCAGAAATATCAGGAAACACAACACATAAGAAGAAAGATCAGAAATAGAATAAAACCTGAGATCCAAGAATGCTGGCACCTCTTGCCAAGAAGAGTGTGAGATGGCTAGTAAGATTGAAACTTCCGGTAAGCCATTTTCCCGCCGGTACATACAGCTGAGCACCGCCCTTGTCAGCAAATGACTTGAGATAGAATATCGCATTCTGGAAAGCAAGGGTATTCAAAGTTTTCCCATCCCCAACTGCTCCAAACTCTAGGATGGATACACTATGTGGTCTTGGTTGTAGTGCAGGCTGATATTCACATTGTCTCTCGCTCCCTTTGACATTGATTTCAATAGCATTGCTCAAAGGGAGAAGCAAAAGCAATGCAGCCTAAATGAACAACGAAAAGACTCAAAATTCTTAGACAATATTGAAGAATTTTGGTATGGAAGGCGAATGTAAACTCATTGGTGAGCGACTTTTACATCTAAATCAAGTTTCATTTCCACTACATAGGACGGCAAATAAACTAGTGGTCAAAATTAAAATAAAATGAGAGGAAAGGAAGGAAAGAAAACTAACAGCAAAATTTGCAGTCAGAAAAAAGATAAGCAGTAAAACGGTAAATAGAAATGAAGGTACAAAACATAGACAAAACCATCAACATGTGTAGATATATACACATGTAAGACTAAGAGCAAATGACTGCTGTCTCGGCCCTTTTACCTGCAGCAAACAGGTTCCGCAAACTACAAAAATTCGTAGATGCATTATGGCAGTAGTTTAGAACTCAGTAATGGTCGTTCCTTTGTGATGCTCATTCCAGCATTTGATTTCGTCAAAATGCCATAACGGAATCATTATTCACCACTTCAGGGAATGGCCGTTTCATTAGAAGAAAAGGCCATACAGCATAAATGTAGCGGGACTCTTTTGTGGATTTATGACCATACCCACCGTAGATCCGAACTGCTATTTATTGGTTGTACCCAGCTTCTCCATAAAAGACAACCGGAGACAGGTAGCAGCAATTGCTGATTTTGTTAAGGGACAGTTCGTGATGTTCACATCAGTCTAATAAAGATACCCATTATTGTTCCAATTTCCAAAGACTCTTCTTGCTTTATTTATTTCAAAAAGCTCAAGAACGAATATGTACGGAATATGCCTGAGTAAAGAACGGTTACACGTGTCAACGGCTGCAGATAGATAAGGGAATTCAAGAGAATTTCGACAATAACTAGACAAAATCTTCATAAAATGAGGCATTTTCTAAAAGCTGATTATGACGCATCTACATATACCAAGTGAACTGAAAAAAGGGCTGAAAGCAAAAAACTGGAAATGAACTATTGAAACACATCAACCTAAAAATGTGCATATGAAGTATGTTTTTCCGTCAGAAGGGAAGTGCTACAATACTATGGCATGCACTCTCTTAACAACTTATTAGAATTCATTACATTTTCTACGAAAGTTCATAACATTTGCATAGAAATTCATACTACACTTGGCTTAAAAATTGATAACATCAAGAAAAAAACTCAAAACCTATGAATGTTATGAACTTATATTTGATGTCATGGATTTACGTCAAAAGTCATGGCTTACTAAACAAAAATTATTATTACTTTAATATTGATGTTGTGCATTTGAATGCAATCTTATGAAGTCAAGAGCAAGAATACTGTATACATCCAAATAGGAGTATGTATTGTACCATTTCCCTTAAACGTTTTTCATGATTTCAGAAGGCAAAAGGAGCCACTGATTAAAAAATATCTGGAAAATGCATTTCCTAGACCAATAACCTTGAAAAAAATTAGTGTCAATCAGGAAAAATGCACTAGAAACACCCAAAAATGAACTAGATGAACGGCATTAACACTGGAAACCTTGGGTCACTGGAGGTTTGCCCAGTCGTCAACTTCAGACGCTAGAATAAAAAACACTGGAACTTGAAACACTAAAAGGAAACTCTAAGAGTTCAAAACACCAAACTGAAAATTAGTAGCAACCCACAAAGGAAATCGCCCATAGATCTCAAAAGACTGCTCCTTTATCGACAATTGACAGCACCACGCAGATATATACATATATATACGTATATATCTACAGTAATAAAACCCTAGTAGAAACGGAAATCCATTCAAACAAGAGATTCAAAAAGAACTCAATTTTCTTTCTTCAATTACCCAAATTCAATTTTCTTTCTTCAATTACCGAAATCAGAAAACCCAGATAGAAAAAAGAAACGTACTTACTAGCATCTTCATGAGTATTGGCCTGTGCATCAGCCAAAGAGACAAGAGTGAACCCTGATGCCCAAACAAGGGCAACTGCATCAGAAGCAAAAAGGCAGAGTATAAAAAAAAAAAAACAGAGTAGCTTTCTGGGTTTTTATTAGAATACCACACAAAAACCTTATGCCTTTATGATATAAATGACAAGAAATTTTATACATGGTAAGTGAGAGAGAGAGAGAGAGAGAGAGAGAGAGAGTACTGGTTTTAGTAATGCCAGCTTTTCACAGGGGAAGGTGAAAAGGAGAATATGGTAATTAAAATACACAGTGATTACCCAAATGCTAATCATCAATTAAATACTCATCAATGACGTTCTGTCGCCGACCGACACCATTGTTTTGAATTTTTGTAACGGACCCATTTGAGTTAGAGAGAGAGTTTGGAGAGATAGAGAGGGGGAGGGAGCAGGTAGAAAACAAAATATAGTGCCAGTGTTTTCATGTTAATGTGTAGTGTAGGTTAGATCTGTCAAGAGGATGATTAGTGGGAGACAGAAGAGGATGATGATAGAATCACCATTTGGATACCCTTCAGCTGATCAGTGAATTCAACGAACCGAATAATGAGTAATCTAATTTTAAAGGGTTTTTCTATTGTCTACCCAATGCTATTGCCTACCCAATGAACTGATAATAAATACAATCTCCTTTGGGTAATAATCCAATAATCTGGATTATTGGATTATTCGTTTGTCCTTATTCAAATTTTTTTTGCATCCGTTAGTTTTGATTCAAGATTTTGTGATTTCTGGATTCCTTTCGACGAGACGAATCTAACAAGTATAAAATTATGATCAAAACTCAAAATCTTGAGAATAAAGCCAAAATAGGTAGAGAGGAATCCAGAAAATTGAGTTTAGACCATAAGTTTATACTTGTTAGATTCGTCTCGTCGAGAGGAATCCAGAAACTACAAAAATCTTGATGCAAAACCAACGGATGAAAAAAAAATTGAATAAGGACAAACGAATAATCCAATAATCCAGATTATTGGATTATTACCCAAAGGAGGATTAAGACAAAAAAAAATACATACTCCCTCCGTCTCAATTTAAATGCTACCTACGGTTATGCGTGTTTTTTTTAAACTCTTATAGTTTTCATTCTATAATGTATTTTATATGCAATATGGATCTTATTTGATAGATCTCAATTAGTTCTATTAGACAAAATTTTAAAAAACTTTTTAAACCTTACCAATAAAAAGATATAGACGTTTGAAAATGGCACGGATATACGTAGGGAGCATTTAAAATGGGACGGAAGGGAGTACATCTCTACACATTTTTCACGTATTTCAATATACTTTCACATTTTTCACACATGTTAAGATAATGGGCTGACTTTAGAATTTGCCAATTTTAAAAATGTAACAAATTTTAAAAAGGAAAAATTTAAAAGATGGTCGTTAATGTTTAAGAAGTGTATTAAAATATATGAAAAATGTATAAAAATGTGTGAGAAAAACACTGAAGTGAGTTTTTTTCCGGTCTTTTCTTGCCTTACAAATTTTAACCGAGTTAAAAAAATTTAATCGAGTTATTGGGAAGCAGTTTGGAATCTTTAAACATCGCAAGTCATACGAATTCTGTGATAACTTCTTCAAATTTTATTTTGAAATTTAATGATTAACGAGCTTAAAAAATCATAAAATTTTATTTTTTTATGTAACCAACTTTATATAATTGTACATATTTTAACTCGTTAGAACATGTGCGAACATTAAGTTCCACGTTGAAAAAATAGAAAAGGGAATTTGACCTTGATACACAATTGGGTGACTCACCACTTATACAAATAAGTCATTAGAACTAGCTTAAGTTGGTTTTTTAGTTGATATATTGTGAGAGAATAACATGTCTCGTAAAACACAATAAGTCAGTTTTATGAAACATATCCTTAGCCTTTTAAGTGGATATGGATCATTCAATGTATATTGAGCCAACATGATGCGGTGGCTCTACTCCCAAATCAAATTAGGCTGATGCACGCCGTAGCGGAATCAACGCATCGTACGAACCCCCAACAAGTGGTATCAGAGTCGATTGCTAACGGTCTACGGCAAAACTCTTGGCACACCATAAATGAGCTTGCATAAAGATTACTCTAAGGAGCGGGAAAAATCTAATTGTGCACATGATGGGGTGTGCACGCTGCAATTTGATGCAAGCGAATGGAATACATATTGCATGTTGACTAGAGCATGGTGTAAGTGAATGGGCATATTGGCTCTCAATAGAGTATGATGGATGGCTCTGAGTTGATGGAGTGTATATCCAGGTGACTCCAAATGTAGCAAGATGGCTCGATGTTGAATTGATGTAATGGATAGCTCTAAATCAATAGAGTAGTTGCGGAAAAAGCTTAATTCGGGAAATAGAGTCAAAGAGTATTTAATTAAAATCAAGGGGGGAGTTTTGGATGCAAAGAAAAATAGAACAAGGCTCAATATACGGTTCACACATGAGGTGGAGATTTGTTAGAACATGAGATAACATTCTCTCCGATATTGAAAAAAAAATGATTGGATCTTAATATACAATTAGGTGACTCGTCACTTACAAGAATTTGTCTTTTAATATAGGTCATTCAGTGTATACTGGACCAATTGATGTGATGGACTCTCTGTCGTTGCTCCCCAATCAAATTGGGCTTTGTGCAATCCGTTAATCAATGCATCATACAAACTATCAACATAACTAATGTAGTGACTAATGAGTTAACATAAAATAATAACTTTTAACAAAGCTTGAACTCAAGTTATTTAGTTATTTTATATATTTGGTTCGATGGTCAGGAGTGTCAAGCCAGTTTATGCACATCTCAACAAAGGTCAAGTTCGGCCTAATAAGTCACATGACTTTTTTTTGTCTTTATTTGATTTTTTTTGGGTTAGTTATTTTTGCGTCAAGTTTTTGAGTGTATTGATTAGTCTCGACAAGAGGAATTGAAAAAATAAAATACTATGATCGAAACACTTAAATGTTTGAATAAAGACAAAAAGAAGCTAAAATATCTTCTCTTTTTTTTTTGCTTATTTTTGTCTTTATTAAAAAATATTGAGTTATAATCATAGTTTTTTACTTTTCCGAATCCACTCTCCAAGATGAACCAATAATATACAAAGAATTGGCACACAAAAAACTAATGAGAAAAAAATATAAAAAATAAGGACGCAAAAAATAAGCCATCCCGGTTCAGCAAAGGAAGGTCATCTAGCCAGGACTTAGGGCCGGCTTAGGAGTAAGTCCAGCAAGCTCCCGAGCTAGGGCAACCAAAAACAGATTTGAACTAAAGCAATTGTAATAAATATAAGATCCAAAAATATAACTATCTAACCATTTGGTCCAGTGAAAAGACTTTCATTATTAAGGTGCATAAGGTGCATGGTTCAATACTCATAACTAACAATCCTTTTTTTTTTTTTTTTTAAACTCCTACCATGGTCTAAGGCTCTAACTATAATATTGAGGCTTAGATTTTATTTGAGTGATCATATTCTATCGGCATATATACTCTCCTTTCTAAACCTTTCATTCAGATATTTTTATTCTTTGCAATGATCTTGATTGGAATAATTCAAATATATATTAGATTGTATTTGAGAATATAAAACTTAATATTTTCAACTTTTTGCATTCATGTTTTTTTTAAATATTTAAATTGAACAATTTAACTATCAATAAAGAAAACATATGTTATGGATATTATGTCTTCTCTGAACTTTTTAAGAGTCCCGTTTATTTTTTAATTAATCATTTATGGATCTCGACGAGAGGAGTCTAAAAAGTTTAAAAACAAAAAAAAAAAACTTAAAACAAAAAATAATTCACTAAAGAAAAAAACTGGTATTTTTGTCCTTAATGTTGTCCTATTTGAACCATTTTAAACTTTGACTCACATTTTTATGTATCAACAAAATCCATAATTAATCCAAAATATGATGGTCAAAATTAAAAAAAATAAAATAGAAAATGTGAGAAGAAGTTGTTTTATTTCATTCAAATTGTATTGATCAAATCACTATAGTCAGGGTTACATTTTCATTTTGAATGTTTTTTGGACTTATATGTCTTGTTGTTTTTTATGATTTAATAGTAAGTGAGCAACCAAGTTTGGGGTCGAGCTTGGGCAACCCAAACATCAGGGTCGGCTATACTGAGACTAGGGAATTCACAAAAAATTACTTGTGTGAGGAGCAACATAGGCGGCTCTACATTGTGTTTAGGGTGTTCACTTGAATACTCCAAACAAATTTTTTTGCTTAGAATACATGTAATTTTTTGTACTTGTATTTAAGTTTTGTACTTTTTGAACACCCAAGATAAAAATATTTGAACACCCTCACATAAATATTTGAACACAACCCAAAAAATTGAACAACTAGCCTCCAAAAATTAGTCCATAGACCAATCCAATGCAAAGAACCTAATTAAAAGCCATAAGAAGCTTCATAGTCTCCCATAGACGGTCAATTAAACAACTTAAACTCTTTAATATTTTATATTACATGTAATAATTTTATCTCGAGTTTATATGAACACTTATTCCTATACTGTGAATATCCATCAATCCAGAAAATTTACAATTGAATACCTAATATATTAGCTCAAACAAAGTGCATAATCTTAATGGCAAAAATTGAAAAAAATAGAGAGAGCAAAAAGTATTTATTGGTATCGATATCGTGCTCTGATTTTTCTTTGAGCAACAATCAATTCTATATCTCCAAAAATACGAGTATACATAAAAAAAAATATGTGCGAACCTATTTGCCAGATAATTTGTTACAATAAAAACTAATCTATTAATGTGCCGGTTTAATTTTGCTTAGCCTAAAAAATAGAATTCGTTGAGAACATGCAATTGTGACATATATCTTACGTGTTTTCTCTTACGTGTTTTCGTATTATTTGGTCTCATCATTCAAACTAATTAATGTATAAAAAATTATGTATATATGGCTAGTTAGTAGAGTTAATGTAATTTTTGAACACCCTGTTCAAAATTCTTGGAGCCGCAATTGAGGACAAACTCATCAATCAACTAGATTAAGTCTGTGGGCTTACTCTATTACATTGTTCTCAAACTGAGTTTTCAATTTTCGATGGTATTTTATATATTTTCACCCAAGTTATTCCCTAGGGGTGTACACGGTTCGGATCGGATCGGATTGGCATGAATCCAATCCTAATCCGTGAGTCACGGTTTTTATAAAATACAATCCGTGTCCGGACCAAAAGTCTCACGGTTCGGTTCCAATCCGATCCGCGAGTCACAGATCGGTTCCAGTTTTATCCACGGATTACATGTTATATATAAACAAGTAACAAAGTTACAAATGGTTTAATAATACATTCTTGTTTATGGTAGTCGTAATCTGGCCTAAAAATAAAATCAAGAAGCATCCCAAAGCACATTATTCAAATTCTATAAATACTAAGGACACCACAAGTCCACAAACACAGAAGTTCGTACCACATAAGCATGGAGATATACTATAATAGTTTGGTCTCTGATTATAGTAGAACTTAGTGTAACAGTTTAACCCCTAAGTTTTGAAAGAGATCACAGTTTACCCCCTAGTCTGTGTAGTAGAAGTTTGTGTAAAATTGTGTGTGTGTGTCTGTATATATTTAAAAAATTATATATAATAAAAATCTCACGGTCCGGATCGGTTAATCCACGGTTTCGAAATCAAAATCCGTGTCCGGACCGCGAGTCACGGTTTACTATTTTTTCAATCTGTGTTCGGACCATTAATCCATGGTTAAAATCCAAAACGCAAGGATCGGTTCGGTCCGGACCGAATTCACGGTTCACCGGTTTTTTTGTGCAGCCTTATTATTCTCCTCACATACATCATAAAAAATACCATGCAAAAAAAAAAAAAAAAAAACTTACTTTTAGCTACAGTGGGAAGACTTTTACGAAACTTACCCTCAGTGGAACAAGAACTCGGAGATTTTGGCATGTGGATATCTAAAACGTTTACATAGTGTTTAAAGGTGGCGTTCATTGAACCTAGTACGTATCCCGAAAAATACCCGAAAGTGACATCAATAATTCAAATAAACATCCAAGTAAATTTGAGCCACTAATTTTACTTTCGAGGTATCTAGTGTTGCTCGAACTTTACTTAATGCCTGAGCCCCAGCTCCAACACCATAATACAACCAAAATGATAGGAACAAAATTTATATATATTTTTATAACTAGGTGTCCATGTCAGATATCACTCACTAAGGGGGGTGGTTTGGCTAAATAATGCGTTTGGATTATTTTTTTATTTTTGTTCAATATATTTGTGTATTTTGTTAGTTTTGCGTCTAATTTTTGTAGATTATTGGTTTGTCTTGACGGGAGGAATCTAAAAAGTAAAAAGCTAAGCTCAAAATTGAATTTTTTTAATAAAAAAAAAATGTCCAATAATCTACTATTTTTGTCTTTATTAAAAAAATTATTTTTTGAACATAATTTTTTTACTTTTTAGATTCCTCTCATCAAGACGAACTAATAATTCCAAAAAATTGACTCAAAATTTACATATACAAAATAAAATTAAATAAATACTCCGTAATAGTTTGAGGCTGAGTTCTGTAATTGATTTTATGAGATAAAATCTAGTTTTGTTTGGAGGTGTAATAAAATCACATTATTTTTCCAAATGATAAAATTTAGTTTTGATAAGGGTGTTTTTCCAAATAATTTTATGAGATAAAATTAATTTAGTTTTGATAAAATCTAATTTTACTAAATCATTTGAGGATTCTAAATTTTATTAAAACTACATTTTATCTCCTAAAATCAATTGAAAAACTAAGCCTGAATCAATTATTTTGCCAAAACAAAGTTGCATAGTAGGGGTAACTTTTTTTTTTTTTTTGTCATTCGTCAATCCTAATCTATTACATGGGGGGAGTGAGACTCAATCCCGGAATGCAGTGTGGGGCATTCAAGAGCTCTACCGCATGAGCTAGCTACCACTTGCCAGTAGGGGTAACTTCGAGAGACTGATTGTAGCATGGAGATGGGGACAAAGAAAAGCTAGCATGGGGTCGACCGCATGTGACAATTTGTGTACTTCTTTCTTTTTGTTTAGTTAATAGTTATGCACGCAATTCGATATGCCTGGCTAGCCATTTGATCTTGTACAATGCTCCACCAAAATTTCACATCAAATTCTATTATTCCGGTGTTATCAAAATAGACAAAATATTCCCCATTTGGAATAAAAATTACCATGTCACACATTCCTTACAAATCAAGATAATTTGTACGCATTGTTCGATTTATGCATGTGATTATGATTCTTGTAGTTTTTAATTATTTTGGGGAAGAAACTGAACCCGTTGGTTCTTTTAATTGTAGTCACCTCTTAACCAAAGGTCGGTCACTTATCATTTAGAAGAGGCAAATAAAAAAATAACAACAAGTCCTACTTGTAGATAAGTAGGTGTAAATAATTAAAAATCAGTATTTTCATTTTTAATATCTCGTAACTTGGCATAATAATTGAAGGCTATTTTCCTCATAATTTTGCAAGAAGTGGGGGTCCTGTAGAGAGCCAAGCTTAACTATTTGTGCGAATAATTTATTTAAAATTCAGACCGTCCAAAACACTTTGGACGACACAGATTCACTCACCACACCCTGTAGTGAGCTCCCCGGTTCCAATTTTGCATAGTACTAAAGATGATCATGGTGTATCTATTATGCAAAAATGGAATGTGACAACTAATTGTTGATATTTTTCTGCTTAAATCCAAATACTATTTTCGGGAAGAAACTGAACCTGTTGATTCTTTTAAGGTCGGCTACTTATGATTTGGAATAGACAAATAAAAAAATAAAAATATATCCTACATGTAGACAAGTAGGAGTAAATAATTAACATAATCAGTAGAAATATCTTGTAACTTGGCGAAATAAATGAAGGCTATTTTCCTCATAATTTTGCATACCACTAAAGAAAGTAAAGATGATCATGGTGCATCTTTTTTTTTTTGCAAAAAATGGAATGTGACAAATAATTGTTGATTTTTGTTTTTCTGCACAAAGCCAAATACCATGACAGTCTTAGTACCAAATGGAGAGCTCATGAGAAGATCGATGAGACGGAGCACATGGTGGAACAGCCCACAAAAGAGGAATAAACTAATGGCTAGTAAAGACCGCATGTGAGAGATGACAGGTGTGGAGGGCCCACTACAACCATGTGTAGTGTGCCAGGCTGGAGTCTCAATCAGTTTGACAGAATAGAAACAAGAAGAGCAGGGAGAGAGTGAAAAGAGTGGGAGGAGCCCGTTAGTCCGGTTGGTAAGTGGATTTGTTTCGTAAACTATTAGGGCGGAAATTTTTTTCAGTGTTGGGTGGGTATGATACACACGGTACAGTCCGAATTTTAGAGAGGGAAAAAGAGGAGAGAGAGAGAGTGGTAGGGTGAGAGGAGAGCGAGGGAATCATTTTGGGTCATCTAAAACATGTTTAGACGGCTTGGATCATGCGTGGGTACCAGGTGACGATACCCACTCGGCCCCCAAATTTTTTTCTTAATTAAGGTTTGATTTTTTATTCAAATAATGAGAAAGTAATTTCTTGTGTGTATTCTGGGCTGCCTAGACCGAAAAGTGAAAAAGTTAAGGTGTGTGTTAATTGACCCGGACATTTGTGACCCCGTCATTCATGCTTCTTTGGTCCTACCCCGGTCCCAACTTCACACGCGTGACCGTGATCTCCATCATTCACCGCTGTCAATTTCTATCATTAACGTATTTTAGACGGGTTTAAGGTTATGCTTTAGATGAATGATTTGGTTGGACTTTGGATCCATGTTGGCGCTGTGGAAAAAAATGGTGAACAAAACTCTCATTTTGATTATGTAGACCCTACACTAGTCTTATCATTGCAACCGGGTTACCCTACTATTAGATTGTTTATACCTTTTGAAAAAGGAATCGACCATTTATTTATTGATAGTCGATCAATTTGATTTGAACATTAATAATCGATTATTCGATAAGAGTTTGTCGAGAAAAAATTTGTTCACCCTCTTTTGGTGAGGGTGAACAAATTTTTTTCCGAGTTTGTCCTCTATGAGATCGCATACGAATCTCACAAAGGTTAACCATTCCAACCTTGGGGCTTCTAAAGAGTTCGCTCGGTCATTAATGTCATGGCGCCAGAATTAGTCGAAGCACGCATAACCTTGCCTAGACATTCGGTTATAAAAAAAAAAATTAATCAACTAAGTACGTTTTACAAATAGAATTTATTAATGGCAATTAAAAATTGGAGAATCAATTTTAGTTTATTAGGAGACGTTCCCACTGCACCCGCAAATGATTTTGTTAAGAATAAGAAAATTTAAGGAGTTTAAATCAAACGTAGTTTTTGTCATTAGAAGTAATTAATTTTTAAGTATAAAGCGTTCCACTTCTTTACCACTAATGAGTAAGTAAACTGTAGTATAAGATTATGAATCAAGCATGTTTTGAAGAAGCATATGTGCAATAACACGCTGTGTCGGCCCTTTTAGGCCCATCTTATCTGAGTTAATTTCGACCAAGTTAATGCTACCTGCTTTCGACCAATCTTGTATGTAACAAAATAAACACATTCCATGAGTACATGATCCAATTATGACCCAAAAAGGCATATAATTCTACTATTCTTTCGACAATCATGATTGCCAAAAAATTGCATCATTGGCATTGCTCATTAACTTTATCATCTCGAATTGAAGTGTGTGTAAACTAACTCGAATGTAGCCAACAGAGAAATTCGTTACTAACTTGTATAAAAATTATTTTTATTCATCTGTCTGCCCACATGTCTACTAAGCTCTTACCAATGAAGGCTTAATGTGGTGGGTGGAGAAAATTTTCAAACAACGGTTAGATATTTGTAACCCTTATCTCACATGGCACGGGATCTATGCCTTGATAAATTCATTTTCTATGAGAAGGCGTTACCATTAACTGTTTGTATCTGGAGAAAAATTCGTGGTGGATGCATCATCTTGTTGTCTGAAAATTGAAATGGACCCACCCCATTGTTTGGAATCTTTGGATGCTACTCATATGTGTTCCTCCTAATCTATCCAATAACACGTGTTCCATTCTTTCCGGTCTGTCTCAAGTTGTCCGTATTGAGTTCGACAGAGAGGGAGACACCAATTTCCAGCAATCAGTCCGTGGCCTATATATGCAAAAATAACCTCCCTATATTCAAAGAATCATATGCGGATTATGTATAAATCTATATATGTATTTATTAATCTTTTATTCGGAATACAGATGTAACGGCCTTGTTCGGTTAACAAGTTTTGTTTTGTTTTGATTTGATGATGTAAGCATGTGTAATAAGTAGAGAGAGATAGAGAGAGAAATGAAGGAAATGATGATGTAAGCAAAACCAAAATAGGCCCAAAACTGTTAACCGAACATGGCCAACATAGTTTTGAATTCAACACGTCTTAAACTTAATTTATAAATTAAACATACCCTTGTTGGCCAATGAGATAAAAGTGAACAAACCCTGTAAATAAAAACTTTAATTATTGGCTCACATTTTTCTCTCTTGACCTTTCAAAGTAGCCCAATAATACTATCTTTTATTGATGAAAAAGTACGTGAGTATGAGCGATGGGTAAGCTATCTTTTATAAATAAGAGAATAGGGTCACAAAAAACTCTTAAAAGATACCTATGATCTCTTTTATGTAGAGATTCTTCTTTATCTAAAATTCTCATTACATAAATCTCATATTCAGTTTGACTTATGGAGTCCCACGTATTAACAGATATGCACAAAAGTGAAGATTACCACAATAATAGGTGAGTCTAACACTCTGGCCTCTCTCCCTCCCCGAGTGAAGATTACCAATATATCACAAGCGAGTCAAATCCACTTGAGTTGAGTTTGTAACTGGGTAAATTTTGACTTCAATTGGAACAATTGTTGGGTAGATTATAGGATTGTATCTCCCGGATTAGTTGGTCTATTGGGTCGGACATCAAATTATAGGAAACGTATTATTCTTATATCGAAAAAATAAATGTAGATGGAAATATCTAGAGAAAGTTTGAGAACCAAGGATTTCATGCAAAAATAGATAAAAATCCTATTTAAATAAGTTTTGGTGAAATCGTGTAGAAAGAGAAACGGGAAATGGAATATCAGCATGTCATATGTCATTTCTCCTCACAATTTTCAGCCAAAAATGGTTAAAAAGGAAAGGAGACAAAAATAAGAAAATTAAAAGGAGTCATGCTCGCCGAAACGCCGTCGTCTCCGTGTTGAACAAAAGCCCATCACCCAGAGAGCAACGATGTGAAGAGAAAGGGGAGTATCAGCTAAGCTAAGGTATAGAAATCAAATTCGAAGGCAGAATTTCAATAATCGAGAAACCAGCCTCGCAATTTCAATTCGAAGTTCGAGAAATCAGAAGCCATTGTCAATTGAAGAGAATCAGGTCCCAAAAACAAAGCTCTTTCACCTTCCACTGGTCGTTGAATATTTCATGTATGCATACATACATACCTTTGCTGTTTATTTGATGAAGATGGAATTTGAGCAATGGGTATTGTTAATTTGGAAGCTGCTACCGGGTTTTTTTTTTTTGGTGTAGTTCTTGTTCAAGTCTAGTATTGATTTAGCTTTGCTGCTGTTAATTTGGTTAGTGCTTGCACCTTTGTCTCTGAACCAGGATTTTGCAGATGCTAAATTGTTTGCAGTTTGCGTAACATATTCTCAAAGTTTAGTTCATTACCATTAATTAGCTTTACTAAATTTACGATTTTTACAGTATGTGCTGGAAAGCTTGAGGCTCGTGTTTGGACGAAAGACATAAGTTTCTATCTTTGATATAATTTGTCTATCTTTTGTGTACTGGGCGTGTATTAGTAAATTCGGCTGAGCTTGTTACTACTCAGAGTGTTCAGTCACCTTACTTACATCTTGATTAATCCCTAGAAGAACAATCCCACAGTTCATTAGCGGGGTCGAATTAAATCTGGGACAAAGTCTTGTATGACTGACCTCGCATGACTTGATAATACTTAGGAGGTTTAGAACCTAAAACCTAGGCAGGAGCCTATCCCTAGGTCTGAGGTCTTGACCACTGGGCCAATCCTTGGGATTATATGATGCATGTTTGTTAGTGTTAAAAATTCTGAAAATGTTTGGTGAAAGAAACCAAAGCTGCTGTATTTGCAGCATAATATTTTGTCTACTTGCAAGTTTGTAATCATGTTAGGACTTTGGAGTATTAAAACAGGGCAGTGTAACTAAAATTGTGCCTAATCGCTACCCGTTGGAAATAGAACAATATGTGCTACAATTGGAGCAACTTGTAGCAAATCTCTGTAAAATCAACTTTTGCGCTGATATATTCCATGCATACAACACCACTGAAGATGCTCTGAACCGAATGATAAAGGATGGCATCCTCTCTTACCTGTTGGATGCAACTTTCACTGAGAGATGTGGAGAGGAAAAACCATTCGTATTTATCAAATGATAAAACGACTCAACGAATTGTTTCTCAGAGCCATCCTCAGTCATCTGAAAATTCTGAGAAAGAGTTGAAAAACCTGTCCAATCTCATAGTAGACCAGCAAAAAGAATTAGTTATCGTGGTGTTTGTTTCTTGTACATAAGGTTTTTAAATTCTTTCACTACCTTCCTTATTCTTGAAGGGCTAAATATAAGGCCCATAGCGATATCTCTGGCAGTGATATTTTAAATTTTTAACCGAAAAGTTCGAGTGATTGTAAAATCGTTGATTTGGTATGCTGCTCATCTATTCTGTGTTAGGCTTGATTCATTTGTTGCATATCTATGCCAGCGATACTTTAACCATGTCAATATATATGCCAAATATTGGCAGTGAAGTTCACCAAAAAGTATTAAGTCAGGTGTAAAATCCTTGTTGGTGGTCTATTCTCTATCTCTATGTTAGACTTTGACTTATTTGTTGCATAGCCTTGACATATGCCTGCTCTTATTAGTTCTCCATCAGCTAGATCATTGCCTTATATCAGTCATGCATGTGGATTTGCAACTGGTTTAATCATAGAAAGCAAAAGAGGCAAAACTCATTGAGGATGTTAATCATAGCAGGACAAGTGAACACCGGTTTAGTTTGGCCCAATTTTCACCCTATGGAGAAAAGGCTTTAAACTGGACAAGGGAGAAATGTGGACGCAAGGTCACAGGTTACTGCATAATACTTGAGTTTGCACTCCACAATACTTGAGTTTGCTGCTTTCCAAAAATGAGGAGTTTAATTTGTACAACTAGACAATTTTTGATGGGGCTCGTGCGGTGTTCATGGTTCTGCAGTAGTTTGTGCAGCCCTTAATGGACGGTCTCGGGTTGATCTATGAATGGGCCAGAAGGGAGTCTAGCATCGAAAGAGGAAGTCATCTAAGTGGAAAGGCAAATGTAGTGATTTCCACTGATAAAGGCAGGAATGCACTCTTATGGAAAAGACGGGAAGGAGGACTAATATATGGATTGACTTGAGTGAATCCTTACCAGAGAAGAGAGGGAATCATGACTGACAAAATCATTTTTACTTAAAAGCAACCTAATAATGACAAAAAGTATATCAGAGAGCTCTATACTCTGGTTTGGAATGGAAGGGGAATTTGTAAGCATTATGATTTTTTTTTTTTGTTGAAAGCGCATCATTATGGCAACAATTTTCAGCTGACTTCTGTTTTGGAGTTTAATGCAGATATTCAATGTCAAATTTAATTCTTCATAAAATAATTGTGTTTGTATCTGATGTGTTATTGTAGTAAGATGCAGAATGCTGGACTGCTGTACAAGAAATGACACGGACATCCATCTAGTATTGAATTCTTTGTTTACTGAGATTAATAAGATTTGAACTTAATTGATTCAGGTTAGGATCTAAATTCAAAGACTGGGTTGTCACATTTCCTCTGGGTTTCATGACTTCCATCCTCAAGTGGTGAAAGCTCTCCGGTTTCTTGTGAATCCCTCTGTCCTCTGGTGAGGGTAACCTGTGAAGCTGTAATCGGATGGATTGAAAATTGGGTGCTCTTTTCTTGTGTTGAAAATTGAGAATTCTTTCGTTGATGCTTTGGTAGCCCTCAAACAATTTTCTATCACCTTGATCTCTTCCGAAAATCTGGTTCTGAGATCTTTAAAGCCTTGCTTGTTCTTTTGACTTGGTCTTTCTGTAGGAAGAAACGCTCTGGTTGCTGCAGAATGATTGCTGTGAGCATTGCTTGTTGCATATGGAGCTCTATTGCACTCAATGCAGCGGCTACTTTGTCTCTCCAGGTTAAATTCTGCTCTTTTTGCGTCTCGAGAAAGGCATTCATAGGCCTGCCATAATCATTAGTTTTTTCTCAAAACCTAAGTACAGTTAGATTTTTTGAGCTAGCAAAAATCTTTAGTGAGTTTTTAAATCACGAGTGATTCTTGTGCCGTTGGGTGGGTATTGGTTCGAATGAGAACGAACATAAGATATGACCTGTCTTTGTATCCCAAACGAAGTACGAAAATTCTATCTTAGTGTAATTTCATTCCTTGACTAGGTTTTGGAGTATCAAATCCCATATCGTTCTCATGATAAATACCAATGGTACATGGCCCATCACGAGTAATTTTACAGAATTTTAGCACGAATATACTAATCTGATGTTCTTCTGGTCTAATTTCAAACTAGATCATCATCACGACTCTAAAAAATTAGCAGTATCTTATTGTTCTTACCTATATTTCGGATTGAATGTGATTTTATGTGCATATTGAGTTTACTTACTTGCGTGAATGCATGTATAGTGACGACCTTTCTGTTGACCGATGACTAACCTAGCGAACGTAATCATGAAGGAGACAATCTTTACAAAAACTTACCTCTGACACAAGCTTGAATGCAACTTCGGCCTTCGGATGCTTGTTCTTGTCAGGATGAAGTTGTAAAGCTGCCCAGAAAACGAAACATACAAATGTAAATACTTTAAGTATGTATCTATACAGTCCCGATCCCTTAAGGGATCCCTTAAATGGGATTCCGTGCGGACTTGGCCCTTATTCAACTTTCCGGATCAAATTTTGACGATCCGAACCGCTCAATGTTTTTAAAATGCATTTTCCAAATAGCGTTTTTAACAAAAACTGATCCGATCAAACCCTTCCGGGTATTTTTTTTTGAAGATTTTCCGCGTAGGCCCTTAAAAATGCATTTTAAAAACATTGAGCGGTTCGGATCGTCAAAATTTGGCTCGGAAAGGTGAGGTCCGCACGGAATCCCATTTAAGGGATCCCTTATTAGATCATTTGTGTGTATCTATATGCCTGCATCCATCAAAAATTAAAAATAAAGTACCAAGTCTATGGTATTGCTTTCTAATCACATCCGAGCCGGCACTTTCTTCAACCTATCAAAACCCATTAACTTAAACAAATCCGAAACTCTGAAACTGTTCTGATTTTTGAACAAAGAAACGTTTTTGAATAACTAAACATACTCGAAGAATTAGGTACCAGTCAATGACAGGAGATCTACTTCGGTTGCCACCATGCCGACGAGCGCACGCAATGGCACGCCTCGATATGTTGCATATCTCTGTAACTAACTGGGTTTTGAGATCTGGTTCTTCTCTCACAATCCCCATTTGTCACACACAGAGAGAGAGAGAGAGAGAGAGAGAGAGAGAGAGAGATGAACATATGTATATGGCTTTGGTGAGTGTAGGTTACGCTGATAACATGTTTTTGCTTTTAATGTGGGTGAAGCGGTTAAGAAAACAGAGAGGCAGAAAATGTGTTTTTAAAAGTGGATTAGTTGCTGAGAATGGAGGTTACCGTTTGTCTTTACACGTGGCATTGTTTGATTGGTCCTCACACAGTCAAAGCTATCGAGCCCCATCCTTTTTAAATTTGGTTTTGTTTTATTACAGTTTGACTTTCTCCATGGGTTATGCGAATCCTTGTTTTTTTCATAACCAGGTGTCCGGACCTGCTTTCGCGTACATCGACTAATAATGGGAGACCAACTCTACCGTCTACTAGCAGAAGTCCCAATTAAAGCTAGAGCAAAACTCAGTAAGCACCAACCCCAATTGAGTTGATAACATTTAAAAGGTTTCGAACGTGAGATCTTATAAAGTAGCAAATCCTTAAATTTCAAGCCTTGAATACTAGGCCAATCTCTATGGTTACGTTAAAAACATTGTTAGAGCATATTGGGGGAAGCAAAACTTAAATAATTTGTAAGTTATTGAAGAACTAATAGCATTTCTAAGGGGAGAAGTTTTTTTTAATGCATGATATAAAATTTGCTTACCTATGTGGCCATTTGAATTAGCCATTTGAAGAAGTCCGGCCTAAGACGATCTTCAAATAATTTTTCTTGTCCACTAATGGATAGATTTGAACTTTTATTACATCTTTTGTTTCTTGCCATCTTGGAATATTTCTTTTCTCTTTTAATATTGATGAGTCGAGTCGAGTCGAAAATCCATTTCTCGCTCTTCAAGTTTGAAATCATCGACGTCAAAGATATTTCCCGACTTCTCTGTGAAATGAAATCTTATTTTTCGAATGAAATGAAATCTTTCGGATCTCTCTGTGTTTCTATACAGATATTTTAAGGTAGATGGATACAAATTCAATTTGTCTTGTATCAAAATTTCTAAAGTGACGGCTAATCAATTTGCAATTTAGACCAATTCAAAAATCTCAAAATTTCTTTCTTAGATATTAGTAAATTAGAAGTGTGAAAATCTTTCCTATCTAGCTATATTAAATAAGAAGTTCGCAAGTTAGAATGCATAATTTCTTATATTTCATTGAATAAATGTACTAAAATTCATCTCGTACATAATAATCTAATTTTCATGGACCTCAGATGAACATGTGTTTTTGTAATCCATTTTGTACGATGGCGACCTTAGAAATATTTCTTTCGAAAATTTGCGGAGGAACCAACTTCATTTTATTTTCTTGAGGAGGTTACCGCTCATTAAATTGGGTATATAGTACCATTTTGAATCTGATGGGATGTTACTCGTGAACTTGTAATTGTATTCATGAAATACCCATTTTACGTGGGTCATGGACAGAAGAAATGCTGTAAAGGAGCACAGTATGAAATTCCAAAACACCTAATGCACTGCACTATGCAGTGCAACATTTCAGCCTTCCAAAAATATTTTTAATGGTCCAGATTCGCAAACACTTTTTTACCGGTCAAAATATGTTCTTACCGGTAAGAAGGCTTGAACGAATCCAAACTATTGATTTTCGGGATGGACGGCTGTTATATGCCTAGGTGCACAACTGTGACCCGGGTTCCCCCTATTTGACTAGACATGGGATGGAAAAAGAAAAGAAGAGAAAAGAGTATCAATGCGCAGAACAGTCTTGCAAAAAATGAAGTTGGATATTCTTAACTTAGTGATCGAACTAAATTATCTTGCTGTGTATTTTAGTAGTGGTATTTTCTGTTCATTTATTAAAGACAAATGTGATTAGTTCACTAATTTGTAGTATTTTGGTGATTAGCTCAGTAAGTTGCTGATATATGATTGCTTGATCTTTTGCAAGGTTGTTTTGTATGTCTAGGTCTACAGAATGAACAGATCGGATCATGTTTTGGTGGCTCGGGAGGGCCCTGGCCTGAATCCAATATTAAGTTGGTTGAATTAAAGATGGCCTAATGGACAAATGACAAAAGCTGTTTGAATCGCCAGAAACAAGAATGTCATTCCTTTCGCATTGAAGAAACTTGAATTTTTTTTATTTATTTTTTCAATCGGCAAAAAAGAAACTTGAAAATTTGAAGGATTTCAACTCGAAGATTTCTTACAAATATGTGGACCAAAAAATCACAAGAACTCGGATCCTCTTGCTCAATCTTTCCTTTCCTGCACCCCACCGTTGGCAGGGCCGGCCATTAGCTTATATGCTTATATGCCCAAGAGGCCACCGTCTTAGGCCCCCTAAAACTGTGTACACATTACTACATTGTAATAGTAAAACGGAAGGCCTCTAAACTTTTTTTTAGTACCCCACTGCCCAATATACATGTCAGTTTTTTTTTTTTTGGTACAAGGGCCAATTCTAAAACATAAGCGGCCGATGTTACAGGCCCAACTTTGGGAGTAACATGGGAGGAAACACAAAAGCAACGTGGGCCCATCTTTTTCATGCATGTTTGCTGGGCAAAGGATGCACGGGCAAGTCAAACTGTAAATGGTATGGTGTAAAAAAGAAACACAAATGACATAAAAATAGTGTATAATTCGGATTTGGGGGGGTGCTGTGGCATAAAAATAGTGCATCGTGCCGAAGGGTGCACAACACCCCGCCCAAATCCGTATAATTCATCCAAATTTACCTTTTCCGTCAAGAATTCTTCCTCGTCATTCGTCAAAGTCCCATGGAAGAGAGTAGTAGACTAGTAGTAATTCAACGGCAAATAGTTGTATAGCAGTTACAACGTGGAGTAATTTGTGGGTGGGCATAGGAAGATGAAAAGTTAACACAATGGCAGAAAAAGAAAAACACTCACCTTGTTCGGTACACTTTTGAGCCGGTTTTTGAAAACATGTTTTTGAGTTTATTGTTCGGTACACTTTTGCAGCAACGAAATGAGTGGCGCCATTAGGCCCATAGAGTTTTCAACTCTCTGACTGAACCAAAACCCAACCCTCCGACTGCCAGACAAAACCCATAACTGCCAGACAAAACTCAACCCTCTCTCATTCAGACAAAGGTCATCATCAATTTTTCACCAATTTCAGTCAAACAGTTGAAAAAACGCAGACAAAACGCAGCATTTTTTAAAAGTGGGGGGCCCATTCGAAAAGGTGACTGACTTTTAAAACTCTTCTCAAAAAATTCTTCTCAAAACTCTCAACCAAACACAGCGACTAAAATGGTGTTGTGCCCTTTTTTATAGTAGTAGAATATATTTTCTCTGTATGCTGGTTTGTAGTTGAACAAAAATACAGGGGCATTAGTGAAAAAACCAAACGGTCCAAGCATATACGCTGCCGTTCCGTGAAGTGCAAAAATTCTCGCTTAGTGCCAAATCGCCATGGGACTTTGAACTAATTACACTAGTCTCCCTTGAATGGTGATTCCTAAGGCTTCGTTCTTCAACAGATTTTTGTTTCATAAAATCTCATATTTTATGACACTCCAATCTCAACACAAAAAATGTAAAAGTAATTTTATGAGATTTTCATAAAAATCCTCCTAAAATTTATAGGAAAACCACTACATTTTATCAGTTGGGAAAACAACTCAATTTTATCACTCCTCCATAAAATGTTCATTTTATGAGATTTTCATAAAATGTATACCTAAAATCTATTGGAGAACAAGGCCTTACTCCTACTACTTGGATTTGTGCTTACTTAAGTTATTGACCTTAAAAAAACTTTGGGTTGCCTCCTTTTTTATGTTGCCCGAGAAATCCGTACCAAGAAATTAAGAATTTTTTTCGACTAAAGGCCCTTATATTAGGTGAACTTAAAATGGAAGCTACATAAAGTTTTTTTTTTTTTTTTTTAAGGTCAGTAACTTGAAATCCACAAAATCTACAGAATACTAACATAGCGAACCTTACGGAGCATTAACATTCAAGGAAAACCGGTGTAATTAGTTAAAAAATTGAGAGCCCAAAGCGAAATATGTCCAAAACTTCAGGGAGGTAGGTATAAATTACCCTTTTTTTTCGTTTTACTGACATGTGTTTAATAGACACACAATAAGCAAACAAACAAACAAAATAAACACACATTTCTATACATTTTTTACACATTTTATATATTTTTTCAACATTAACGTGTGCTTATTGGACATACGTTAGCATTTTTTTTTTTTTTGCCCTTTTTTGAGCTCCCAAGAGTCAAAAACAGTCCAACTTTTTGGTTTCTCGAGTTTCTCACCTTTTTACGCGCCCTATTCATTTCCCCCAAAAAAACCCCAACTCTACCTATCCGTTCTACCTTCCCAATTCCAAGCTCAAACCCCTCATCCGCCTCATGGAGATCTCTCTGTTCGCCGACACCGTCACTCTCCCTTCAATCCAAACCCTAGCCTACACCAATTCCTCCAACCTAACCCTCCAAATCTCCGCCTCACTTTGCCCGCCTCCCGTCAAATCGGCCTTGAAAACACTACCCCGAAGGGAGGTCCGGAAAAAGAGGCGCACGAGGCGTATTTCCCTCACAGCTGGCGGCGGCGGCGGCGGTTATGATGACCTGGAAGACGGCGCCGAGATCCCCGCCGGTGCCGACGGCGGCGGCGGTGATAGCGGTGGTTCGTTCCGTTGGGGCGGTGGGGCCGGTGGCGGGCGGGGGAATTCTGACGGGTTGGGATGGTCGGAGAACGAGGAGTCCAAGGAGTGGCCGTTTGGTTCGGCTTTGCACGCTTTTTATGAGGTGATCTCTTGGATTACCCTCTCTAATTGCTTGCGCTTTGCTGTACAGAAGGTTATGTCGGGTGTGTAAAGGTTCCGATGAGATTTCGTGCCGTCTGCTGATTTTGTAATACTATCGTGACTGCATTTGATGACCATGTTTTGATATACCGTGTGAGTTTTCTTTTATGCATTGGTGGAACGGACCTCACATGTCATGTTTTCTTAGCAATGCAGAAACGACAACTCACGTAGTATTCTAGAAATGGTCACCAAAATGTGGTCACC
This sequence comes from Vaccinium vitis-idaea, assembly GCA_963854785.1. Lineage (NCBI taxonomy): Eukaryota > Viridiplantae > Streptophyta > Magnoliopsida > Ericales > Ericaceae > Vaccinium > Vaccinium vitis-idaea. The sequence goes on along the minus strand of OY978221.1, from coordinate 40,627,308 downwards.
GCATTGTGCTGCTGATTTGGCACTTTCTCATCTCGAATGCCCCATATAACTTCTGGATCCTTGTAAGTTGTAATTGGCTATTTGATGTAAACAATGTGTAATGGAGTAGTTTACTTCGCGAGCCATTATGATGTCATTTTGTGTATGTAGTTATGTACATATGTTCCTATGGGTCTTAGTAACCTGTAATCTTGTTTGTCGGACTATGTTCTACATTGTAATGCATTGCTTTGTTAGCTATTTGTGAGGTCGCATTGTCTATACTTGAACTTAAAGTAGTAGATTCTTGCTGTACTTATAGTTGTAGATTCTTGTGTATGTCCATGGTTGACTTGTTTATGATGCGTGGTACATGGGTACTGATGAACACAGGTTTTAGCTGTTTGAATACTTGTCATTAAGAGCTTCGAAGATAGTAGTAGTAGTTTTCATTCTACTACTACTGTTTTATAGCAAATTTCTTGATCCATAGGCATCAGTTCATCTTCTGAAATTGAATTTTGCAAAAAATAGGAGGGTTACCCAACCATCTGAGTGTAAAACGATGAAACTGCTGTCTGCTTATACGTTCAAGACAGAACCTTGTTCATGTCAAGCACTTCTTTTTTCATCAGCTTCCTAGGCTTCCTCAGTAAAGGGACGATCATATTTAGTCATTGCTTGTTGTTATCACTAATTACCATCAAAGACCATGAAACACAAATCATTCTTCCACGATGAAGATAAGACCACATGAAAGATTGTTAAGGACCTGCAAAGGCATTTTTGCATAATTATTTGAGATTCTAGTATGGTCTAGTTTATCTTGAATGCAGCTTATGGTTCAGCCCCTTTGGCCTTAGGAAACATCTCCTTGTTGACATTATCTGCACTCTGGATGCTCCTTCATCAACCTTCTTGTTTTCATTTTTCATTTGAGTAGTGATTTTATTAAGAATTTTACACCTCTGGTATTTGGTCAAGTGATTATAAAAGTTTAAATATTTTATTTTTCATTTTTAATTTTTCATTTGAGTAGTGGTTTTGTTAAGAATTTTACACCTCTGGTCTTTGGTCAAGTGATTATAAAAGTTCAAAATCAACTGGAATTTTTTTTGCAAGATGTTCAGATGGTGTATTTTGGAAAGAGCACTTTGGTGCAGGAAGGTTATCTCATCGGAAAGTAAGAAGGAAAATAGACTTGTATTTGCAGTGTTTTGTGAGTAAGTGAGGTTTTGGGAGTTTGTTTCATTTAGGGGACATGCTATTATGGTTACAGTTTTACATATTTTTGGCATGATTGAGAGTCGAGACTATGGATCTTCGTAGGGACATGGTGAAATGGGAAGAAAGGAGAAGTAGCTTTGGAACATCTGTGCTTCTATAGATTGACGATTCCTATTTCCTACAGATTTCCTGTTTTAAGGCGATTCCTCTTTGCAAAACACGATGGTTTTCCTTTGTTGTAGGAGAGGTTGCAGTGCTTGATTACATTGTATACCTTTGGATGAGTTGACATTGTTGTTGCTAGCCAGTGAGAAGAGGAGTTTAATTGTTTCCCTAGTCATCATCTTCCCATGCAATGGGGACCTGAACAATATCAAAATATGGGACCAAACTGCTCTTTTCTTTCCACTTTGTTTTGATTTGTTTTCGGAACGAAGACGTGGATTTCCTGGTTATGGTTGAAGGGTGAATTGGTTGAGTCATGATAGTCTTGTTGAACTGAATTAGTAACTCATAGTACTGTTTTAAAACTCTGCGAGTAAATTTGATTTTGGTTAAGAAAAATAGAATTTGAAATCTGATTTTGCCTCTTTATTTCTCTTACTTGATTCTTGGTAGGGTGAAAAAAGACCTGGTCAAACCAACCCGAGAGCGAAAACTAGACCAAAATTGGTAGTTTGGTTTGGTTTTTATAAGGTTCAGTCCAGTTCGACTTTTGAAATAACCAGAAAAAAATGGGTTCGGTCTCTCTCTTCAGTTTCTAATCTGAATAGACCGAATTCGTGAAAGGTCCCTTCAATATAAAAACATCATTAATACATTATTCATGAAACACATCTTCAATATGAAGAAAAAAAATTGCAACTTCTAACAACTTCAAATTTCAAATCCCAAATTTCCCCTTTTTTTCTCTACAGAATTTTTCATTTGCAGGTTCATAATCTCCTCAATCAAGAATCATCTACTTGCAAGGTGGTGGAACTTGTATCCCAGTGTATCGGACTTGAGCGTTTGTGCATGCAGAGGTGACCGGCCCACTGGACTTCAAATTGATGTTGTTGAATTTCAAGTCACAAGGAACCAATTTGCTGCACTTGAGATTGACTGCAACTGGTGAGGCTGTTGTTCCCCTTATGTTTTGGTACGTAACATCGCTGATCTTCACAAGAGAAGGCTGCACGTAAAATCATTTCCAAACACAAATTAGTCTCCCCATTTTTGCCTTTATAACGTGAGAAAAACTGTTTTCCCAAAAGTGTTTTTAAGAATAGATTCTGAAAACATCAATCAGACGTGTTTGTCCCTGGAAAAAACGACGAAACAGAACAGACTATGAATGCTGATTTGTTTTTAAGAATAGATTCTGATTTGCTTTCGTTGGAATAAAAACTAACCTTGGCGCTGGAGTCGCTATTATAAAATTGGTCAATGATGATGGGATTCTGGACATTGTTCATGATAAGATTGTCGAACACTATTGCTGAAGCTTGGCTCGCACCTGACGCTGCAAATGTTTTGATCCTAGCGCCATTTGTTGTGCCCGTAAAGGTGCAGTTTGTGACTAGGACTCCTCTCACATCCATTTCGTTTGGCAACTTTCCAAGGCTTCCCACACTATTGTAAAAAAAAGAGTGCGGAAATCATTTTCCAATATATATGAGTACATGCGTATCTATTTTTATGTAGTACGTCTTTTACTGAATTAATACCTAATTCCGTGTCCCGGGCCGCAGGTTACTTTTTTGACAGAGACATTCATAGCTCCCTGGCCGATAGAGATGCAATCATCACCGGTGGCGATGCTGGTTCTTCCAATTTTGACAGTTTGAGATCTGCTAACGTGGATTCCATCAGTGTTTGGGCTCTCTGCAGGGGAATTAATGGTAACACGGTTTACCCTAATGTTTTGGCTGTCCGATATGTGCATGTGAAATCCCATGGCGTTAACCAAATTGATCCACTGAATACGGGCATTCTTGACATTTTCCACATATAGAGCCTGTGGACAGTCAACAAGAAAAACACAAAATTGAAATGCTAAAAACAAACAAAACACAAAATTGAAATGCTAAAAACACGTAAAACCCGATTTTTCAATGTTGTGAGGATCCTGAATTATGTGTTACTATATTAGAAGCTTACAGACGGGAGATTGACGCAGTTGGGGTCCGTTTTGCAGTCATCGTACTTCCACATATTCTGACCTTGGCCATCGAAAGTCCCACCGCCGAAGATCCTCACTCCGTCTACCTGGCTGATCGTTATCCATCCCTTGTCGGGGTAATTAGAAGGATCCGAGTCCGCTTTTACGGTCCCAATAACTTGTACTAATATGGGATTCGGGTTTTTGCATGGGCCACTGAATATGACTTCGGCCACCTTGAAAACCCCTTGTGGAATAACCACCCGGGCACTTGCAGTGTAGGAACATGCTGCTACCCATGCTTTTATGAAAGCCTGCAAAATAGTATGCATGCAATGTAAATTAAAATAACATATCGGGTGTCTCAAATTAATTGGTTTATCGAGCCAGATATCGAGTTGTAAGAAAGGACACAATTATCTTTATTACTATCATTTTGTGCACAAATTCTGTTACCGTTCGCCCGACCCTGAAATTTGCACGGCCCTGAGCATGTTTTAAAAATGAGGCCTCTCATATACAATACATTTGTAAAAACAGGGTACACATTGTGGTTCAATGGCACAACGAATAACTACCCTACCAAAGGTCGCGAGTTCGAGCCTCAACGCGACGACGCCTTCATTTTGAAACAAATTTTTGTAAAACCAAAATAAAATGTCAAAGGGGGACAGGGATCGAACGCACGACATCAAGCTTTGGACGCGAAGATTTTACCAACACGCTACAATCACCTACTACTAAAATGCTTGACATAAGTAATATTTATAACATTGAGCTGATAACTGGGGGGCCAAGGCGGCCGTCTTGTGGGCCTATGCCCAGGGCCGGCCTTACAGTTTTCGCAAAGTTTACCTGGGTGCTGTCACCTTTTCCTCCGGGCAAGGCACCAAATTGCAAGACATTAAACTCTTTCCCTAAGCCCGCACCAGGCCCGCCTCCTCTCAGGCCGACGCCTCCCCTAGGGCCGATGCCACCATGACCACCCCTGACGCCTCCCCTCAGGCTGACGCCACCATGACCACCCCTACCCTTGGCCTCGCAAGAGACCAGAGCTAAACACAATACAATCAAAACCCGAATTGTGATAGCTCCTTTCCCCATGCTGGCCATTGTAAAGTTTCTGTTTACCGCAACCCCCTTAATAAAATTGGGCTGCAAATATTTTCTGTTACAAAGTAGTAGTTATAAAAGAGAAAGAGAGGTCTTGCAGGTTTTTCTGTTTTGTGGGGTTGGAGCTAACTCTCTTTTATATGAACCGTTCTTTATGGCTGGTTCAAGTTATTAGCACAAATTTAATTCCCACCACTAATGCAAAAATGCGTTTTCCTGATTTTTTTCTTTTTCTTGACCAAATGATTGCTCTGAATTAATAAGAGAATTTTTGTTGACTCTCTGTTTTTTTTTTACTTAATTTACCCTAGATTACCCTGGATTTCTGGGGTGGTGTTTTAAAATGGAAAGACTACTTTCCTATTTCATCTGTCATTTTTTAATACACATTTTTGGTGAATAATGCGTCTTTATTAGCAAAAAAAAAAAAGGGAAAATTTCAAAATAACCCCTGACCTTTCACCAAAATCACAGCGAGACACTTGACATTTAAAAAATGTCACATAAACACCTGTACAATTTTAAAAAACTCATCAATTAAACCCCTATTGTCACTCTTCGTTAAAAACCAGACGGAATGGGTGACATGGACTACATGTGGCTATTTGTTCCTCCACAAAATTTTAAAATAACCCTTGACCTTTCACCAAATCACACAAAGACACCCGACCTTTATAAAATGTCACATAAACACCTGCATTATTTAATAACTCATCAATTTCACCCTTGTCGTCACCCTTTGTCTAAAAACTAACGAAATGGGTGACATGGAATACACATGGCCTTATTGGGGTTAAATGGATGAAATGTGGATGTGTACATGGCATGTAGGAGCTCTCCCTCTCAAAAAGGCCTCTAACCCTTTCTTACAATCCCTATTGGAACAACTCATCGGTTCAACTTCTTCTCCATCCTAAACCCTATCCCCAACCGCTTTTGTTGTCGCACGTACCTTCTATGCCCACCCGACTCCACCATCAGGATCTCTAGCGAGTATCCTCATAGAAGATTCACACTCGTCGCCGCGCCCCGTGTGTGGTAAGATGAGAGTTTGGTGCACGTGGTGGTGTGCGGCGTGCGAGTCGGGGTTCCACCTTGGTTGCGTTGGCATACTGGGGAGGGAGGCAGTGGAGGTAATTGAGGAAGAATAGTTGTGTGAAGATTGTTTGAGTAAAAGAATCGTGTATAGTCCATATCACTCATTCCGTTAGTTTTTAGACAAAGGGTAACGGCATGGGTTAAATTGATGAGTTATTTAGTAGAACAGATGTTTATGTGATATTTTGTAAAACTAAGGTGTCTCTATGTAATTTGGTGAAAGGTCAGGGGTTATTTTGAAATTTCTCAGAGGAACCATTGGCCACGTGTGATCCACGTTATCCATTTCGTTAGTTTTTAGACGGGGGATGACGCTAGGGGTTTAATTGATGAGTTTTTCAATAGTACAGGTGTTCATGTGACATTTCTTAAAGGTCAGATGTCTGTGTGATTTTGATGAAAGGTTAGGTGTTATTTTAGAATTTCCAAAAAAAAAAAAAAAAGTGAACGAAAAAATGTGTGTGATTCCGGACCGGGCGACTCAATTTTATGTTTTTCAAAACTAAGAAATATACTTGCCATATCTTATTGATTTCGAAATTTTGTGTGAAGTCATAGGAAATATGACAGGGAAATGGTCAGTTTTTTTGTTTTTTTAATAGCCAAACAACTTATGGCTTTAAAATATAAAAAATGATACATGTATAACAACTAGCTCCAACAAGTCTCCAACACACTCACATGGTGTGTGGAGCCCACACACCATATGAGTGTGTTAGAGACTTTTTGTTGTACATGTATCATTATTGTTAAAATATTACGGTTCCATATATCACCAATTTCCAAACATAAAAAAAAAAATCTTTAAAATTAACTTGAAACTCTCTACCTAAAAGTTGAAAATGAAATCTAAATTCTACATAGACAATATCTTCCATTACAAATTAATCCTTGATTTGGGGGATAATTTATATGTAAAACCTATAAAACGAAATTGTATTACTTTGAAATTCTTATACCAAATTGGAATTTTCAATGTTCTTTACTCTATAATAATTGCTGGTCAACATGTCATTGGCTCACCTACTAAACTTGGAGAATTAATATAATCAAGTTAACATGGTAATGCTGCTATCTCAATCAAATTCAAAGACAAGAATTGGAAATTTAGGATAGCCCTAATCATACAAATAATTTCTCCCACGATTTATGTTTTTAAAAAGGAAAACCATTTAAAACTACCTTAAGTGTGTTGTAACTGAGTCCAATTTTGTTTTCTCAGTCAACACGTTTGTAATCGCTCAGTTGACACGTCCGTTAACAAACTGTGGCATCAAAGAGCTAAGTAAATGCGGTTGCGGATCTGCTGTCCCGAAAACCCCGTCCCGATTTCGTGTCCCGTTCATTCGAGCCATCCATCTGAGTGCTCGACAGCTCAGATTCGTAGATGAGTGTGTATGGCTCAGATTTGTTTGGGGTGAGATGGAATCTGAGCTGTTAATTGCTCAGATGGACGGGATAGGAAGTTGGGACAGTGAATCCGCTTCCAGTGAATGCCATTCCATCAAATGATACCACTATTGCTTTTGGATATCATCATTTAGAATCATTGATATACAATCAAGTAAACACAAATTTACAGCCCCCTTTTGATAGAGGAATTTCATAAGAAAAAGATAAAATAAAAAAAAAATGTGATTTTTAGCCAAAACACACATTTGGATTGAATATTTTTTGTGAGAAATGGAGAAAAAACTATAATTTGTTTTTTGATTGGCTCTTCCCCCTCCTCACCGAATCTCTCCTTGGGCTCCAATTTGTCTTATCTCATCCTTTCTCACTATCCAAAAGGGACTTTTAGTGCTTTTGTTTTTGGTTTTATTTTGTTAAGATAGATGTACAATGTGTGCTTTTCCTTCATCTTTAAAAAACAAAAAATTGAAATTGAGTGGGACCATGTGACCCCACGTGTCCCATTGCAAGTCCGTCCTTGACTACAAGGTCCCCAGATTCCTCTCTGGATTGTGGGGTCAATCCTTGCTCTTCGTGTTTAATTGAACAGTTCATTTTGTAAGCTCGTCGAGTTTTTATAGCTGTCGAAAATGAGATTTGATCAGACATCGGAATATACATGAATGAAACACATTTTTATTCAAGTTAATTCATTTGTTCCTGAAATCATATAAAAAAAGAACATATTTTGTTCATTTGTGTCGATGTTCGAATAATCTCATTTCTGGCATGGACAATCAAGTCCCTAAGCCGAACAAATGAACAATATGAATGGCTCGAACCAGGTCACATCAAGTGAGCACAACACCATGCTATGACATGGGGTGGGACCGTGGGAGAGATTGTTGAAGACTAGGTGGGTTACTCCCGTGCCATGCACGATTGGTTTAACCCGTTGGTTGCAATTTTCAGTTATTCATACATTACATAAAGAGAAGGATTGGTTTAACCCGTATGATTTTAATTTGCGATGAAAGTCGAAAGTAGTAGCCCTTATGTACTTTACCTCAGCTGCTTTGACAAGAGTAAGGGCCATCCCAGAAGCACCATGGCACCAATGCACAAGACGGTCTAATTCATTTCCTTGACTTGAGGATACTTCCCACTAGAAAAACGGTTTCTTATCATGTAGCGTAGTGTACAGTACCCTTGACATCCTCTGCCTCATCTGGGCTTCACCTCCATGTCCATTAAAACATGCGTAATCCCAGCTAATCCATGGGCAGCGCCTCAAATACTTCTTCCCTTTTTTTTTCTTTTTTTTTTGTAGAGTTCTTTCGGCCTATTTTTTTTTTTTTTGTTGTTTCTTGATTGATTTGATTCATTTCTCCAAATCTTTTGTGCTTGTTTACTAGAGCTATCCAGCGGATCGTCCGATCCCTTCGATCCGCCCAAACCGATCCGTCCGTTTACTCACCCGAGGTACGTTACAGATGGATACAGATCCTAATATTTTTATTTTGACGGGTACGGTTAGATTCGGGTTCAATCCGCCTAATAATTCTTCTTTGATCCGCCAAATCCGCCCGATCCACTCAATCCGCAACCGAACAATAAAATCAGAGGATGAGGAACTGGAATTTGGGCATTTTAGCCTGAGGCCTCATCAAGAATGGATACGTGGAAAATGGGTTGCTGAATTCCGGGTATCACTTCTACCTAGTTGAGAATTCTTGTGTTCTCTTTGTTTAATTTTGCATTTTGCTAATATTGGAAAGCTTGAAATGCATTAAAAAGCATCTTTTTTGTCTCCAAAGCCCAGACCAGGAAAGTTGAAAGGCCAGAATGGCTTAATAACATCAGTGGCAACCTACTTTTGCAAGGGGATGAAGGTAGAGGTCAAGAGTGACGAAGAAGGTTTCTCAGGTTCTTGGTACCCAGCAGTCATCATAGACTCTCTAGGGACTGGGAAGTATTTGGTAGAATACAGGACACTGAAATCTGATGATGAGAACAAACTCCTAATGGAAGAGGCTGATACTCTGGTGCATAAGACCATCCCTTCCTGTAATTCAACGGAAGGATCCTTTTGGATTGATACACTATCACGTTACAAATTTTAGGAAATGTCAGTACAGACCACTTGATGAAGTTGATGCTTGGTACAATGCTGCATGGTGGGTTGGTTGTGTCTGCAAAGTCCTTCAAGGCTCAATGTATGAAGTCTATAATGTTTTTGGTACATCAAAAATTAGTCGTGCTCTGGGTCATGCCCCGTGTTGTGCCTGTCTAGACCATGCCATGCCCGATCCAATTCCGTGTCATGCCGATCTAAAAATGTGCTTGTGCCGTGCCGTGCCACATTTGAACGTGTCAGTGCCCGTCCGGCCTGTTTGACACCTCTAAATACATGCCATCCACCCCAAATATAGGAGACTAATCACCGTGCCGTGACAGTGATATACTGAAATGCCAATCTACTAAAACCCATCAGGTCAACCAATAAGTCCTTTAAGAAAAGAAAACCACCAACCAACCACACCCAAGAAGTTTCCCATAGCCAAATCACGTATAAAAAAGCTACCACATGGGGAGATTTGATCATCTTGGGCCATCTTAACCCTAGCCTTGGCCCTTTTAACACAACGTACAAATAAGAAAAAGGTTGACCGCATTTCACACGGAAAAACAAATCTCTTGGATCCATATTTTTTATGCAGAGAATTACATGCCTGTTGAATAACAAATTACACAATTTTCTTTTTATAGCTGGGCGTCCAGGCCAATTTGCGCCCACCTTGCTAATCCGAGAACACTAAAGTTAACGATCGAGTAAAACTATAGTGGTCCCAAGGTTTGAAATGTTTGACTTTCATGAGATTCGCAACCTTGAGACGTATTAGAGGGAAAGACCTTTAGTTGTTGTCTCATGACTCTCATGCCCACTTGATCAAACCCATGGAATTTCAATACCACAATATTTAAGTACTAGTAATATTTGTTGTGTCGTGCCCTGGACCGTGCCGCGTCTAGCCCCCTTCCGTGCCGTGCCCGTCTAGACCGCACTGTGCCATTCCGTGCCCGTCCCAATTCCGTGCCGTGCCGTGCCACATTTAAACGTGCCGTGCCCGTGCCAGCCTGGCCCGTTTGACACCTCTAAGTAAACAGTTCCGATGATTGAAGTACTAGACTCCAAAAGGCCTCACACAAACCACAATTGGACGGCCAAGTCCAAACCCTTTATTTAATTCCATCCACCTGGACTGTCCTTGTCGACTTGCACACAAAATATGGAAACACCTTTGTGTTCCAGAATCACTTTTTTTTACTTCACAAGAATGTTTAGATCCACCCATTCAACCTTTTGGACCTCTCACCTGTATGAGTTTGTTCAAAACCTTTCCTTTTTCTGAGCCCTTTGGCTCTAAACCTCCTCTAAGCCCATCACATAATGTCATGCAAACACCCTTAAGTTCTTTAACAATCTAAGAAAGTCTTTGTGTCTATAAAAACCCACAACAACAGTACAGAGAACCAACATCAACTCCATTTCACCAAAAGGTAATGCCTTCAACATCCTACAAATGTGATTTCTTTATTGTCATGTTATTCTAACTCTCTCTCTCCTTTTCAGACAAAATCAAACTCAAAGCCAATGGAGACAGTTGCAGCAACAATCACAGGAGGAAGAAGAAGATTCCCCGGATGGACCAACATCGCGTTTATCAGCAGGAGTTTCTCCTTCTACTTCACACAACAAGAAGAACAACATCCATTGTCTCTCTACCATGCCATTTATGGGTTTCTTCTTCCAAATCTCACCAACTTTCTCAAACTGAAATATCAGGGGTTGGATGCAACTCCATTCGAAACACACCCGAAAACCATGCTCATTTCCATTGCCAGCTTCCTTCTATACCCCTTAGCCTATTCGATTCATAGTCATACCACACCGGCTTATGCTAATGTTGTTCTTCGTGGTGCGGTGGTTCTTGGTTCACTTTCTTTGGTGTCTCTGGCATCAGTTATTTCCCCCGACTCCATTAGGCCTGTTCTGTTTTTGCTGGATGTCCTGTTTTCAGCAGGGCTGATGGTGAACTTCAGACTTGTGCAAGTGCTGTGGAACTATATCCAAGGGAGGATGAGGGGCAATCTTGTCCATGATCTGAATACCCAACAGAGGCGAATCGGAGGACCCCTGATCGATCCACGTTCGCCTGTGGCGCACAGCTATATCAGGAGGGAAGGCGTGCTTCCGGTGTAAGTAGAAGGGTATGGAATCCTCTGTCCTTTGAAATTATGGTTTGTGTCCTAATTCACGATCAGAGGAGTAGTAGGGTCAAGGAACACTTTCCCAAAAAACATCCGGGAAAGAGAAATGGACGGCTCAAATTCACATTTTATGGATCTGAGCCATCCATCTCTCTCTCCTAGATGTTTTCAGGGAAAGTTTTCATGGACTAACATTTTTTGTTCACGATTGTCCTAATACGCTCCATCACAACGTGGATTAGACAGGAAAAATGATTTTTCGGGACAAAGGAATCTGACGGCTGGAGAATCAGATTACCCACCCACGGACCTCGAAATTGGTAATCTCAGACCAATCTCCACAAGCTGCTGCTATCTATCTATCTATTTCGAAGTTCATTTTCACACCTTTCTAGTCGTTTGTCATTTGTCATGTGTGTGCCGATGGTTGTGTTATTGCCAGTTGTAACAACACTCAGTTATTTGTTATGTGTATGTACTGATGGTTATGTTATTGCCTGTTGTAATACGACTCTCAATTGAAATAGTTTGATGCTTTAAGGCTATTGTATTAATGTGAATTGCTACTGTTCAAAATTTTAATTTGGCTATACTTTATTGGTACCCGGCAAAAATATGTGGTGGATAAGGGTGTTGGGACACCACGTCAAATAATTACTCCTACTATACGACTCTTGATGCGCAAGGGTCCTGGATTCCCGGTCAATTTTTGCCAAAAAGCCTGATAAATCTTCCTAGTTCAACAAATAGAAACTCCTCGAGGAAACATCAAACGTGAACTAGCAGAATGACAACAATTACATTCCATTATATAACACTACAAGACATTTGCTAATGTAACATGGAAAACTTAGGAAGAAATCAATGAAGAGCTAGACCCAAATTTGTGACAACTTCAAGCAGTTTTTGACAGAAGTAGCTACAGCCTAAAAGGTAAAAGCACTGAAAGTTGAACAATTTTTACAAATAATAAAACTTAATAAGGTTACCAACAAAGACAACTGTAACTGAAATCCAACCATTCTGCACATTAGTGTCTTGTATTAACAGGATTTCCATTGCTCACCAGCACTGCCACTAAGCTAAGCCCTAAGCTCAACACAGAATTCTTTAAACTGCATGTATCGGATTGCTGCTGCAGTCGACATGCAAACTCCCAGAGGGAGCAGGATTAGCATGAAAGCTGAGTGCCTATTGGAACCTTTAAGTAGCTTGAGTGAGAGAGAGATGGTTCTGCATTTCAAATGGATTCCCCTAAACTGAGTTTCGACATGGCAACCATCTCATCCACATTAATCGGGCTCTTCGAATGTACTGTTGTTGGCTTAAGCACCTCGTGTGACTCCGTTTTAACGGGTTCGGCAACATGCCCAGGCCAAAATGGAACAGAAATGGTAAGAATTGAGGGATACTAGGTGGACTCCCCTACGTGATTCGCACATTCAGTGACACCCGTTGACTTAATATCTACGGTGTATTTGTGTTGTTTGCGATCTATGAATACGATTTAATGCAATGGAATGGTACATGGGGAAGTCAGTTCTAGATAAGGTGTTCTAATCAGTTCTACATTTCCTGGGTTTTCTGATACTCCGTATGTAGAAAATAAACAAAAAATTATAGTCAATCAACGGCTTGGATGCGCACACCAGGGCCACACACCAACACCCCCAGGTCAGTTGTACATGGCTGGTTGAGAGAGAGAGAGAGAGAGAGAGAGAGAGAGATCTTTTGGGTCTGTAACAACCAATTTGGGAGAGGACAAGCTGATCCTAAGGCTTCAAAAAACAAACACACAAAAAGTTGATCTTACTGTCTTTCATTTCCTTATTTCATTTTTAGCATGAGCTGAGCTCAAAACAAAGTCATTGTGTCTCTTTCAATGAAAGTTCGATCTCAAACGTTGATTTGGCAAATGGGTCAGGTGTTAAGCATCAGCACGTCACATGAGAGGATCACATATTCAAGTGAGGAAGTTCACATGAGAACTCAGCTGTAGGAGCCAGTGAAACTTGAATACAGAACTATACAACTGAAACTTGAACACAGAACTGTAGAACTGGAAAAGAGGCACCAAGTGGAAATGATATTAATATGTACGTAGTCAGATTCTGTAGTGAAAACCATAACACCCTTCCTCATTATCTGGTCTTTTTACAAGGAGCAAGAATAACCATAATTTATGTCATAACTATTGGACTGGCTGGAAATAAACACCCCACAATTTATGTCATACCTATTGGATTGGCTGGAGATAATTGTGGCTTCTCTTCAAGCGTAAGGTTATGTAAAGCCAGTTCTTTCTCAGAACTAAGCAAATATAGATCTTGAAGAGATCACAACTTTCTCTCACCGTAATGGAGATAAGAAATCTCAGGATCTCCTCCGCATCAGTAGCCTGTGGAAAGTAAATGTTATGACTCAGTACATAAACAAAACACATAATTACGTGAAGGACAGCCCTCATTTCCTAAAACTCTTCTACATCAGTGAGAGATTCTGTTATGCCGAAAAGAGAGCAAGTATGAAGCATTTTAAGTATCACCGACCCCGATTTGTTTTTCATCTCAATTGAGATGAAAAAACAGGCTAAACCGCTCTCTAAGATGCTAGATACAATGGTAACAGCAAGTACCAAATAAAATTACTTTAAGTAGCAGCATTTTTTTCCTCTCTGCTTTCAATTCAATGATCCACTTAACTAACAAAAGAAACAGAGTCAGATCATGGTTCCACTTGAACGTACCTTACTTCAACACAAGGAGCTACATATGTGATCTGAGCTCTAATATTTTGAGGCGGCCCCCCACAATCAGATCTGACATACAAGTTTAAGTAATCAAACTTCCTCTCTTTTTTTTTCTCTTTCAAGGGCTGACCATGGTCAAAATTAGGACCCAAAATTGATCGTAGGAGTATAGCGATTGCTCTCTTTCATCCCAAGATCCAACTTTTTCTGGGGAATTATCCATGAGATTTGGATTTGGATCTTCAACTCCCTGGTTCGTGTGGATTCTCACAGGCTGAGGACGGACCGCTCTGATACCACTGATAAGATGGGTGCTCCAAATAGAAGCGGGATGAAATTGAATCCCAATTTCTGTGCCAAACGAGGAGGGAGAGAGAGAGAGAGACCTTCGTTGTGTATGGTTCGAAGCTCGTCGGAGTTCAAGAAGGAGGCCTCCTCCTCGCAGGAAGTGGAAGCGTCTTCTTCGTCCGTGTGGTACCCGATGGTGGTGGTGGTCGTCGCCGGTCGCGGCGGTCTTCACCGTCTTCTTCTCACACCCTCTTTGTTCTCTGTATCCAACGAAAGTAATGTTGAATTTTTGGTTTTTTTATTTTTATTTTCCACGTCATGACATAGGTTGAACCTATGTCATGCCATCAAAGCGACGTCGTTTTAGTTCTTAGAACCCTTGGGTACTACAAGGACGATTTCTACCTATATCAACCATTATTTAATAATCCGAGTCATTCTTCTCGTAGAAATTATTATAACACAAATGATGTACAAATATCTTGTAAATAAAATACATTTTAGTACTTAATCTAAATGAATTTCTATTTCTTAAAATTGATTTGGATACATTGAATCATATCTCCTTCTATTGCAATAACTCTTAGAGGATTTTAAGTAAGTTTTCTATCTATCTCAATGATATTTCAACGATCCGAGACATTCATATTGTAGAAAGAAGATAAATACAAATCATGTAAAAATTTCATGTCAATTGAAAATGAATTAGTAGTTGATCTTAATGGATTTATGTTTTTCAAAATAGGTTTGGATGTACTGAATCAAAACCATAATAACCGGTTCCAAGATAATCTCGCGTTTCCCCTTGGAAGTAGTACTTAGAACCGACGTAATCGACCGAGCGGTGAAGCTCTCTCCCTCCGATCAGAATCAGCTCCGACAAGGGTCGGTGCCGACGTCGATTTGATTTTCGATTTCAGAAGAAAGTTCAAGAAGATGGAAGGCTTCTCCCTGAGTTTGCCGACGACGAAGAACGTGAGTAATTACGATCTTAATTTTCGGTTTTTTGGGGAAATTCCTGAAAATTTAGAGGTTGAGTTACTCAAAAAAAAGTTGTCTTTCTTAACTAATTTTGTAATTTGCAGGCTAAGTTTTATCTCTGTCTCTTTGTTTCTTGTGCATGTCTCATGTGTGTTGGTTAGCTTCTAATTTTTTCGTATGAAAGCCATCTGAAAAACAATTTTGAATGATATCGCATATGTCATACTTGTATTTGGGATACCGAGTTTGTCACCTGTAGAATGCTGGGTTGTGCAATTTCTTAACTTAAACATGTGAAGGTTTGGGCTCACGCCATGAGCTTTAGCTTATGATGAAGGGATTTTCATTGGTAATATACAAGATACTTAATATAAGAACTATGGAACTGCTTTGAATTGTATGGAGTTAAGGTTAGCTTTTGGCCTTTAAATCTGTTTTAATTGGGGTTCTATAGATTGTTGCCGAGGCAGTTCACGGGGGAACCAACCATCTGGTTTACAAGCCTCACTTGAACTTTTTGCATAGCTTTGGCGACCGGTTCCCTTTGGGTGATGTGGTTCAGTGGGACCTCAAAAGAGATTGAGTTGCTGTTTTGCACCTTCTTTGTTTCATTTCTTGGTTGTTCTCGCGGGTTATGTGCTTGTTGGTTCGACCGATTTCTCAACTGTACGCCTAGCTGGCTATTGGGCTTACTCCTTGTTTTTCTTATGCTTGTCTGATGGATCTTGACTGGAATATCTTTAGATTTGGTGTTTCATTCTCTTTCAAGCAACCTGTTTCGTTTCATCGTGTTCTTCCTCTAACAAGATATGGAGGGTGTTGCTCTTGATGATCAGATATTCTACAACATTTGCCTTGTTTACTTTTATTCAATTTGATGGATTAGATTACATATCATTTTATGGTTGATTTCAGCAAAAGACCTTTGAAGTTGTTACAATGATCAAATTTTTGGATGATATGAAGGAAACCAAATAAGCTTTTTGATAGATGTATAATGCAGAAAACTGCTTTTCTACTCCCTTATTCTGCTTTTCTACTCCCTTAGATGTATAATTTGTAGACAGCTCAAGCATGAACAACGCTGTATGGAAGAGCTACAATGCAACATTGTCGTGATGAAACGCTCCCTGTAAAAGTTCTGCATCTAAACTTGGTTGGGTCACCAAAGAAGGGAGCTGAAGCAGCACGTCCATCGCAATTTGAACTAAATCAATCATCTAAGAGACAACCTAGAGAAGAGAATGATGCTATGAATTCCATTTGGGGACCTGCCGTGACTCCAAGTAGTAGTCTGGGGCTATTTACTGCATCTGAAGTTGGAACTTCATCAGTATCCAGCTCAAATCCTGGGGCCTCGCCATTTTTCCAGCTCAAATCAGTATCCAGATCAGAAAATGGAACCATTTGGCACAAAAGAAACTCCGGATCTCGATGATTCAAGGTCCGATACGGACAGTAAAACCTCGTCTCCATTCTCATCAACTTTAAGGTTCCAATGATGGATGGTGGAAGAAAGCTCACAGAGATCAAATTCTATTGGGACTGAAACTTCCACAACAAGGGCTTGTTCAAAGAAATTTTCCAGACTTGATCGAGAAGCTCGATTTGGATTACAGAATTACAGATGTGACCACCTCAGTGGAAATATGAGAGAAGCAGTTTCTCTGTCCAGAAATGACCCTCTTGGGCCTGCTCCTTTGTGTTCAATATCTTCAATATACGAACACAAGGTACCCGTCTTTGGAAAACCCCCAAGGTGGTTCACCTATGCTGAGCTGGAGATTGCTACTGGAGGATTTTCACAAGCTAATTTCTTGGCAGAAGGAGGGTTTGGATCTGTCCAGAAAGGAGTCTTATCAGATGGTCAGACAGTTGCTGTCAAGCAACACAAATTGGCAAGTTCTCGAGGGATCAAGAACTTTGCTCAGGAGTGGAACTTCTTAGTTTGTGCTCAGCACTGGGTCGCTGGATTATATGGTAACTAATTTGTTCCCAGCTTTGAAATGCTTGAGGCTATACCAATGAAAGCAATGTAATGCCATTATGAGTATACCTCCTCAATGCAGATTTTAAGTTAACTCGTATTTTTGTTCACGTTTTCCGTAAGAAAACTCGTAGTAGTGATCTCACAACTAATCATTGGGAATGTTCTGGTCTTTCTTTGTCCAGCGGTGACTCCAGGAATTTTGATCTGCTCTTTCCGTTGATCGAACCGTGGACCAAGTGTACACTGGCCCAACTACTAACTTGAGCTGGGCTAGCATGTATTAACAGCCCACTAGACCTACCTAAATGAACAAAATCTTGAACCAGCCAACTTCGATTGGGCTAGCAAGATGATATTTCAGTTATGCCTTAAAATGCATGTTATAAATAAGGCTTATTATGTGTAGTGTTTTTAGCAATAAGGGAAAGTGTTCATAGGAATACTAGACCAAGTTTGAATATTTTTTAGCTCTTTAATCGATTTAGCTTTGATTAAACTTGGATCGACGTATAATTTTAAAGAAGTTACTTGTTTTGCCTCATTGGGCGTCAATCCGTCGAGCACAAACTGTCTTAACCCTAAACTTGGTCGGGAGTGGGAGTCGAACCCACATCTCTGGGAAAATAAAAAAATACCCAGCGAAAAAAACGTCTCCGAAAAGACACGTAACTTCGTGAAGTGTGGATTAATTTTTAATCCCGGACGTAAAGCAGGAACCAAACGAAGGATAAATAGGCGCCCGTAGTCCAATTCCAAGCGCCTAAACAAGGACCAAATGAATTGCATATGTCAAACTGTCTAATGTAGTACGGACTATTGTGAAAATTTGAGCAATATGGGTAAGTGTATATATGAATAATAGAGCAGTTTAAATATTTTGATATCTCTTTAATCTATTTAGCTTTGATTAAACTTTGATCGACGTATAATTTTAAAGAAATTACTTGTTTTGCCTCATTGGGCGTCAAATTTCTGATACTGGGTCGTCGAATCCAATCGGATACAGAAAAAAGTTTTTTACAAGACATGAAACTTCATGAAGTGTGGATTAATTTTTAATCCCAGACGTAAAGCAGGAACCAATTGAAGGATAAACGTGGGATTAGGTGCCCTTAGTCCAATTCCAGGCGCCTAATCCCATAATCAAACAAGGCCCAAATGAATTGCATATGTCAAACTGTCTAATGTAGTACGGGCTATTGTGAAAATTTGAGATAACATTGCAGTGGCTTACAAATCTTTTTTTTTTTTTTATCACAAGTGACTTATGAATTCACTTGCAAGAAAATGCATGATTTTTTTTTCAATTGTTTTTTGTGTTTAAGGTTGAGTTTTCCATTTGATTTTAGGAACCCAGTTGCTAAAATCAACCCCGAGTTTAGCAAATGAGTTCACCAGGTGCTAAAATCTGGGTTGATTTTTGCTAAAATCAGAGTTGATAGAATAGTTGCTGATTCAATGTATGGAACACGATTTTGGACGCGATGGTGCGTGTTTTACGAGAAATTATTTTTGCATCTGATTTTGAGATTCTAGCTTTTTAGAATCCAAATTTGGGGTAATTACCATAAGGTATACTCCTATGTAATAGATTCTCGGATCTCATAGATTTTGAAAAGTTAAAAAAGGAATGGAATTTTGGAAATTCCAAACATGGGTTTGGTAGCTTATGGAGTTTTTTGGATTAGATGTTAGGTATTAAGTTTCATAAAAGCTGTTTTTTCAGCTTTTGTAGTAAATAGTGCTAGTCTTTATTTATATCTTAATCATAATTTAACAGTTATGGTAAAAATATTAATCCCATTCTACTAAAATATAAAATCTAGCATCTGCAGTAGAATCTACCATCTCTATTGACAACTATCGCAAATTCGCCCCATTCATTGTTCTCAACAATAATTTTTGGTGGAAGAACAGAGTTTTCATTAACTTCAACAATTCGCTCTAAATCAAATTGAAGGGCTAAACCCTTTCCTACCTACATATATGGCATGTTTATTTGCCAAAATAAAAGCTGATTTTTTTTTTTCTTAATTTGATTGGAAATTCTGATCATCACTGCTTAATAGACCGGCAAGAAATGCACATAATGCATTTTTTCCCATTTTAGGAACACTTCCAAATTTTAATCGTCAACTAGCAAAATTACCCGTGCTATGTACCGGCGGTGAATATCGTCTACGTGTTTTTACTAAAAGAAAAATCATTTGATAAGGTCAAATCTTCGAGGTAAGATCCTCAGCAAGTGAGCCCACA
Organism: Vaccinium vitis-idaea; assembly: GCA_963854785.1. NCBI lineage: Eukaryota > Viridiplantae > Streptophyta > Magnoliopsida > Ericales > Ericaceae > Vaccinium > Vaccinium vitis-idaea. The sequence continues at coordinate 40,607,820 of OY978221.1, read as the reverse complement.
ATCATAAAAAGAAACTTCTGCAAAATCTCGACCGCAAAACTCCAAATCCTATATATAACCATTTAGGTTTGACCATATCAAATTTGGGACTCTTCCAAATTTGGAAATCCAACCATTTTTCAATCTAAACCTCACAATAACCAACGGAATTACCTGTACTTACCCTAATTTTCCGATCTTATCTCTGTCCTGTCCCTATATTACAGGCACGGGCATGCGCTGGTACTTATATATACCCACGGTCGTCCCAAATCTCCCAAACCAGAGCCCAAGGGGCAAAAACACAGACTCTGTTTCAAGAATAAAAAATAAATAAATAAAGCCCCAAGTGCTCTGTATCCATAGCCAAATTAATTTTCCTCTTCCTTTTCTCACTTTTTTTCTCTCTTAGGAAAAAATTATCAACGAACAAAACATGGGAAAGAGGAGTGTTGCTGTCGCCGGTGTTTGCGGCATCCTGTTGGTGGCAATGGTGGTGGCGGTGACTGTAGGAGTCACCAGGAAGAGCAGCGACAACGCCGGGGGATCTTCCGCCGGGAGTGGCCAGGTATCCACGTCCGCAAAGGCCGTGCAACAACTTTGCCAACCCACAGATTATAAGCAAACTTGCGAGACTGCCCTCACGAGCGCGGCCGTAAACACCTCCGATCCCAAACAACTCATCCAGTTGGCTTTCAATGTCACCGTGCGCCATATTGGTGAAGCCATCAAAAATTCTAGCCTCCTTCAGAAGGTAATGTTGTTGTACTGCGGAAATAATATCATTCCAAAATTATTTACCCCCCAAAAAAAAATCATTCCAAGATTATTTACGCAAACAAAAATCATTCCAAAATTCTTATACAGAATCTTTAAAATAATGTGGCAATATAATTGTCAAATAAAAGTTTATACCAAAAATTCCACGTAATGATGCCATGCATGCATGCTTTTTCAAAATTAAAAATTATTTCATTACTAAAATTCTTATACAGAATATAATGTGACAGACTGAAAGTATCATTTTGAAATTAAAAGTTTATACTCAAAATTCCACGTGAGAATGCCATGCATGCATGCTTTTTAAAAAAAAAAAAATTCTAGTATTTTCTTGTAAAATATAAGATTCAAGAAAGTTATATGTACAAAGATCGTTAATGTCTTTTACTCCCTCCGTCTCACACACACAAAAAAAAAGTCCAAAAGAATTCAAGAGATTATACATGAAAATATGGTATTTGTAATTCCAACCATTGTATGAATTTTTTAAGGACTAACAATTGAGGACGCGTTTAACAGGCACAGGCCTCCAAGGATCCAATGATCCAAGACGCCCTTGAAAACTGCAAGGAGCTGCTGGAGTTCTCCATCAACGACCTGAAAAAATCCGTTGACGCCGTCGGATCCTTCGACGTCACGAAAGTCAACGACTACGTGACGGACCTCAAAACCTGGCTCTCAGGTGCCATCACCTACCAACAAACCTGCCTCGAGGGCTTTGAAAACACCACCGGGGACAGCCGCGAAATCGGCGACCAGATGACGAAATACTTGCAACTCTCCGGAGAGCTCACCAGCAACGGCCTCGCCATCATCACCGAGCTTTCCCAAACCCTTTCTACCTTCAACGTACAGAGCGCCACCGGTGGCAGCCGGAAGCTCCTCTCCGATGAAATCTCGGGTGGGTTCCCGACGTGGGTCAGTGCCGGCCGGAGGGGACTCCTTCAGGCGGCGACGGTGGCCGTGAAGCCAAATGTGGTGGTGGCTCAAGATGGGTCGGGGAAATACAAGACTATAAATGAAGCATTGCAAGAAGTTCCTAAAAATGGGAATAACACATTTGTGATTTATGTCAAGGCTGGTGTTTATAAGGAGTATGTGAATATCTCAAAGTATATGGACAATGTTTATTTGCTCGGAGATGGGCCCACAGCGACAAAGATCACCGGAAGTAGGAGCTATGTTGGTGGATACAATACCTACAAGACTTCAACTGTTTGTAAGTTATCACTCCTTCACATAACTAATCTCTCGAAAAATAGTCGATATGCATATAAACTGATCCTAACACCCCGAGTAATTGTAAAAACGAATTGGTTAGTTTTTATCAAACACTTGAGTAATTACGCGGTGGCTACGCATATGCACACAATATCGTCTCTTCTTCTTACCTTGCAAATAGCATTATATACTTATATAATATATATTTCCTAATGAATATTAAAATACACATTATTCGAGCTCCTGTTATGTAAAAATTCTACGTCCGCCACTTGATGGCACTACTTATATTCATTTTTATCTCAATGGATATGCAGCGGTTGATGGAGATCGTTTCATGGCCAAGGACATTGGATTTGAGAACACCGCAGGAGCAGCCAAGCACCAAGCCGTGGCACTCCGCGTATCGTCCGATCGGTCAGTCCTTTACAACTGCCAAATCGACGGCTACCAAGACACCCTCTACGCCCACGTCCACCGCCAATTCTACCGCAATTGTGTCATCTCCGGGACCGTCGACTTCATCTTCGGCAACGCCGCCGCGGTCTTCCAAAACTGCAAGATGTTGATCAGGAAGCCTCTCGAAAACCAGAGCTGCATGGTCACTGCTCAGGGAAGAACCGACAAGCGTGGAGTCACAGGTATGTATTGTACTCATTCATCGTTCATCTCGACAAGACAAATCCATAAAAGAAATTTGTTGGTGCGAAAAAACAAGGAACTTAAAAAAATGTATTTTTATCAAGAATTTTGTTAATGTGTGCCCTTAATATTCATTAAATTAGCCTAATTAAATCCACTTTATGAAGAAAAAGTAGTTTACATTGACCCATTTATTTGGCTCTGTAACACTAGCCATAAACTACTTTAACCATTTTTAACAAAGTAGGTTTAATTACTAATTAGGCTCATTTAATGATCATTATCATAGATGGGGCATATGTTAACAAAACCCTTTTATCAATATAGATTTTTTTTTTTAAATTATAAAACTCTGGTCCTTTAGCAAAATAATTTTTTTGTCTTTATTCAAAAAAAAATTGCATTAGTTAGTTTTGCTCAATTTTTCTTTTATTTATAGATTATTGCTTCGTCTCGACAAGAATACTCCAAAGAGTAAAAAAAAATTACTAAAAAACTTAATTTTTTTTTAATAAATAGTTAAACTTCTAAAAAAAATTAATAATATATTTTGAATTTTTAGATTTATTTCATCAAGATGAACCAATAAACTTGGAAAAAAAAATTAAATTTTTTTTTAATAATGACAAAAAAAAAATCCATTTAGATTATTTTTGTCAAAGGACCCTAAGTGATGGAAAAAAGTTTGAATTTTTTTTTTGGTTAAAGGGCCTTCTTTTACGTTTTCATTTTGTTAAAAATAAATGAAAGATCAACTAGTTTTAATTTAATATTTTTTGATTGTATTCGAAATTGCCAACAGGAACTGTGCTCCAGAATTGCACCATCTCAGGTGCTCCAGAATACATCCCCGTCCGAGCAGAATTCAAGTCGTACCTCGGACGGCCATGGAAGAACTTCTCCAGGACCTTAGTCATGAATTCCCAAATCGACAATGTCATCGACCCGGCCGGATGGTCGGAATGGATAGGTGATGTCAACCTCAATACGCTCTGGTACGCCGAGTTCAACAACAGAGGGCCCGGTGCCGTTACCACCAACAGAGTTGCGTGGTCTGGCATTCAGAAGATTACTCCCCAAGTCGCCCAGACTTTCACCGCCTCTCAATTCATCGACGGCGATTCCTGGATTCCGATTACCGGAGTTCCGTATGTCCCCGGCATGATAAATGCTTGATCAGGATTCCAGTACAGCAAATGATTTGTTTGTGGAATGGGAGATGAGATGATCATGTAAACGTTGCTAGCTCATTGTGACAACATATATTGGAAAGGGAATTTACGTTCAATTTATTTATTTATAGAGAGAATTGATTTTTCGCACTCTTTTTTTTTTGTTTGCATTCAATTTTTTATTTTTGTTCATCAGAATTTATTAGTACACTGCTCTTTTCATTATGGCTGCGCAAAAAAACCAGCGAACGTGAAATCAGTCAAAACCGAACCGATTTGCACGTTTTGGATTGGAACCATCAAGGTTCGGACATGAATTCAATAATTAGAAAACTGTGTCTCATTGTTCAGTCCACGGATTTTCATTACGAAATCGTGGATTAACCAATCAGGAGATAATTATCATATATAAATAATAAATAATATGTATGCATGCACATATATGAGTGTAAATTATTTTGTTTTTACCTACTGTTATAAATATTTTTTTTTTATCTATTTTAGTATTTTACTACAATACGATGTAGTGGGACCCCCCAGGGGGCGGCTTGTGCACCCATCAGCCGTCTGTTCATGCTTTGGATAGCCCAGATGCGTTCGGCAATTTTAATTTAAACTAAATTTATTTTTACCTGTAAAAAATTAAAATGCATCCGGGTTGTCCAAAACATGATCGGACAGCTAAAGGGTGCACAGCTGTGCACAACATGTAAATCCAATGTGGTGTATATCCATGTAAATCCAATGTGGTGTATATCCATGTAAAAACTAGCGGGTAAGAGCAACAGCAGCTGCTACGCTACTCCCCCCTTTTTCGATGAAATGGAGAAGAAAAGCCAATAATTGGAGGTGCAGCAGCTTCGCTACTGGCTTCGATAAAGTTCCTCCATGAACAGTACCACGATTCTTCTACTGAAGCACTGTTCAAAGGGGACTAACAATTTGGAACATCCCAAAATAGTATAAGTGACAAGCAATTTGGAACGGATGGAATACTATAATGTACCTAAAAATAGAAGCCTATCTGGTTTCCTTTATTTTCTTTCGAATTTTCACAGCCTTTTACAGAACATACCTTACATTTAATAGTTTTTTCATGTAAATATGAACAAAAAAAAAATTGTGATTTTTAGCAAATGAAAACCCAAAAACAACAAAAAAAATCATAATCACAATCTTAATTAGTTGATAAGTAGTCTGTGCAAATTATTTACAAGTATTTACTATAAATATTTCTTAGCAAGTGGAGTGGTAGGTTGGTAGCCTAGTTATAGTCACCGTGTACTTCTATGTATTGGACTGAGGTATAAACCTCATCAAGAACAAATAACAATATTGACTTCTTCCGAGAGAAAACAGAAAAGTAAGAACCTAAATGCACTATATAGCATGGAATTAGGGAGGGTTGCCGTGTGGCATCTGAGTCGTTGATCGGGCAATTAATGACTCAAATTTCATCTCGACACTTGCATGATCCGAGTCGTTCATTGCCGAGATGAAATTCGAGACGTTAATTACCAAGATCAATCCACTGCCACAATTGGGCTGACACTTTGTACGGTACTACAAACTAGGCCTTTTAGGCCTGTCTCAATACTTCCCTTCCATTGGACCTATCCAACAAATCCAGCTCCCAAGCCCACAACAAGCTCCACTTGCCTCTCTTATAAGCGGGAAAACGGCCATCAAAAACTTTTGAACTGTTCTCTCTCTCTTAAAAAAAAAAAAAGAACACAAATCAAAAAACCTCTCTCTCTCTCTCTCTCTCTCTCTCTCTCTCTCTCTCTCTCTCGTTTTTCTGGGTTTACATTTACCTGTCGTCGTATTTCGATTTCTTGGGAATTCCAACCGTTGTATGAAAGATTGGGCTTTCCAGATGAGCTACGAGTAGAGCCGTAATGGCCTGTACGACTGGCTCAATAGAAGATGAATAACAGCGGCGGTGGTAGAGAAGAAGGAAGCGACAGCGGTGGGCGATTCCACGCGGTGCAACCACTTCGTGACTTGGAATCCAACTGGGCCGTCGATCTCGCCAAGAATCTCGAAGAGTACCTCTTGAAGATTTGCTCTGGTGAAATTAACGGCGACGACCACGCCCACTTCTCCGTTAACTTCGCTGAGGGTTAGTATATTTGGGATATTTAGTGCTTGAATTGAATTTATAGAATTTTTTGTTTTGAATTTGAAGGTGTGAATCTCGCTGTCTGAGATTTGTACCCCTAGGGTTTTGGGGACTCGTGTACTTGAGGAATTTGTCGAATTAGGGCAAAACCAGAAACCCTCCTCAGAAGAAGGAAAAATAAATAAGAAATCTTAGCTTGGTCTACTGCTCTAGGACTCATTTGTTCTAGGAATTTGTGAAATTAGGGCAAAACCATGTACCATCTTCAGAAGAAAGAAAGAAACAGGGGGGGAAAAAAACAAAAAAGGGATGAGATTTTAGCTTTTGGTGTATATTTGAGTATTTGTAGTTGCTCTATTGCTTCAGAGTTAGGCCTAGTAATTACCCTCAGCAGAAATAATTTTTAGTTGGTACTCCTATAGTAACCGCGACTGGTAATATGAGATCGTCAGGTCAGATGAGATCGTCAGGGTCAGGGGCACACCTCTGACTGTTGCTATTGCTTCATTCAACTTATTAGCATGGTGAACTTCTTCTATCATCCTCTTTGTTTTCCAATTTCAATGCACCATTTTTCTAGTCTAGTAAATGTTAATTGAATTAATTTATACTAAAGATTTAATTTCAATTGAAATTTGGGTATTCATCGAGAATATTCGCTAACCATCCGTTACTCAATGGTTAAAAAGCACCCAACTCATTGCTTGCGAGGTGCAACTTAGTAGATTCAATTCCTGCTGGCTGCATGCTATTGGACCCTTTAATATCTTATTGAAATTAGCTTTGTATCTTAATCTGTCATATAATGTTTTTAAAATTATGGTATTGTATTGTGAATTTGTGATAAATGATAATATGTTCATATCGTATTTAAATGAGAACAGTATGAACCAAGCATTAGTGCAAAGATACCCTCTCCAGAAGAATGAAAAGAAATAAGAAATTTTAGCTTTTGGTGTATATTTGAGTGTAATTTTTTTCCACCTTTTTCTGGGCATGTATAGCTGCTCTATTGCTTCTTTAACTTTATCAGCAATAATAAATGGAAATAAAAACGAATAATAGTTGCCGATGTATATGTGAGAGTGATTTTGTTTTTTGTTGGGTATGTGTAGCTGCTCTACTACTTCAGGGTTCAATTCAGGTGTACAGTCGGAAGGTTGAATATCTTTACTCGCTGGTTTTACATGCTTTGGAGTTTGTTTCGCAGAAGAGGTTCGATTTAGCTGCATTGTTCTCTTTTCCTTATATTTGGATTGTAACTTCTAATTGCAATGGACATAAATTTATTGGTTTTATACCAATATTGAATTGAATGTTAATGTTCCTTCTTAGAAGGCCGAGAAGTGTCAATACTTTCCTAGTTTTTCAATTTACTCCGTTTCATCTAGCCTCTTTAGGTGACTAATTGAAACATGGGTGAGTGATATAAGGAAATATTAGTTTGCTTACGGGCAGTAGTATGCACCCGTAGTGAGTGATATTATAGCTATTTTCGATCTTGCATAATCCCTTTGTTGTTACTTTTAGGTCATATGGGTAATCTATGCTGCCATAACGGTGATCGACCTTTATATGTTAATACAAGATGTACTTAATTATTGAGAAAATGCATCATTGGGTTCAATGGCTGGATAACGTAAAGAGTAACAGTCTTATCAGGCATATACTCAGATTATTTGTTTTAACAGGCAGACTGATCAACCGGATGGCGTATCAGCCGAACAAGAGGAAACTGGTTCTCATGCAGTGCCTGACGAAGAAGATGATCACTTTTGGGGTTTAGATGACATCCCAGGTAGCGTGTTTTGGATTTTTTGCTAGGTAAAGAGTAACAGGCTTACAAAAGGTTTTTTAGGCTTAAGTTTGTTGTGTTGCAGTGGAAGCTAAGAACTCCTTAGATAGAACAACATGCAACGAAGCTCAAACAAATCACTTTGTGAAGCCTCCTGCAAATTTAGTTGTGCTTGAAGGTGATTGCTTAGATGCTACTGGTGATGGCAGTGAACTAGAGTCATATCTGGTACCTTTTGCTGTGTTATCTTTTCTCTTCCTTGTGTTTTTGAGCAGTAAAATGTAAAGTCTTGAGGGTTTAGATTAGTTATTAGTTCCTTTTGGTCTGCAGTTAGCCACCAATGATCTTTACCGGGACTTCATTCTATTAGACCCATGCGATGCGGTTGCAGTTAATGATTATTTAAAGGATGACAAAGCTGGTAAATGGCAGAATGGTATTGGCAGAGGTAGCTCTCTGACCTCTAAATCTCGCAGGAGGTTCCAGTCTCCTACTAGCCGATCTGGAGGAGCCCACAAGTCAGCTGCAAAGAATCAAGATGCTCATCTCAATCCATCTCCTGCACTTGATCATGGCTGCAAATTTAATGATCATAATATCGCAGATGATTGGGGCATCCCTGATAATGACATTGGTGGATTTGAAATGGATGGTGGATTTTCAGAACCTGGGGACTTGGATGATGAAGATGATGAAGATGATCCATGGAAGCCGTTGAATCCCCATGAACATGGGAATTTGAGAGTAAAACCTTTTAAAAAAGGTTGCCCAAGCTTTTGTTTCTTTTTTACTTTTTCTTGTTGTTGATCTTCTTTGCTGTGCCCTCAATCATGTTTAACTTCATTCTGCCTCTGAGCAGTGAAATCTTTCAAAAGGCAGGGGAGTAATTCCACTAAGCGGATACCCATAACAGCACAGTTCCCTGTTGCAAGAATGCATGGTACCATTAGTGCAGAGCTGTTGGAAGTATGGGAAGCAAGGCGCCGTGCCTCAGAAAGAGAACAGGAATCCAAATCACCCCCTTTATATGAAAAGGTTGGTTTATCAAGTTTAATATTCACTGTGTTCACTTCATATTTCCAAAAAAAATTCCAAAAAGATTCTTTCCCCATCTCTCATATCTCCAATCATTAATCATATTTCTCTCTCTACTCATACCCCTCTCCAATCATTATTCTCATTTATCTCTCTATCTCTCTCCAATTATTACACCTCTCTCTAATTATTATTTTTCCCAAAAACCCATCCAAACACTATCTCAAAAATATTTCTCAAAATATTCTTCTCAAAACTATCAACCAAACAAAGCGATTATCTCCTTAAATGGTATAGTCAAGCAGGTGTTAATGGTGTCTAATGTTTTTTAATTACAGTTGAGACATTCACTTGTTCATGGAGGGCGTGAAGCTTTTGATGCATTTAGTGACGCAAAGGAAGACATCGAAGACAATGAATTTGATGGCCATGATTTTGATCCACCTGATTTTGACATGCCAGAGAGTGGATATGAGTATGAAGAAGTACCTCCTCAACCTGAAAAGGTTAGCAAACCAATGATACGTTTATTTTAATGTGTTGCACATCATGAGCTGGAACTGATGCCCATAAGTATCTACGTTAGATTGCTCATTAGTTGATGTTTATGCAGCGTGACGATGGAGGTGTTCGCTTTGACAATAACGAGTTTTGTGGAAATGAAGAACCAAGTTCACAAGCCAGCCTAGAAGATCTTTGTCGATCTCACCTTGTACGTTCGAATTTCTTTGACATTATTACAATTGATTGTTGTATTTTATGCTGGAAACATTGATCTCTTCCAAGTAGGTCCCCAACACCCACCATAGTATTTTATACTAAAACTCCTCTACGGATTTTTGCAAGCTTGAAAGTGTGAATTTCTCTCCATTTTGTTCTTGATTTGCTGTGCAATTTTCTGAAATTGCTCTCTCTCTCTCTCTCTCTCTCTCTCTCTCTCTCTCTCTCTCTCTCTCTGGGGAGGATTTGCGGATTTTGTGAAATGATATGAAATCCTGGACCTCATGGAGACACGCAAATTATGTTTGATTGATCATATTTTGCTAGCTGTAACTGGTAGTTCATATTTGAAATGACCACTGCATAGTACTTGCATTGGTCGAACATGTATTGGTATGCTTATTTAAACATAGAATAAAACAATTTATGTTTTGTTAATTTCATTGAGAACAAGCATAAAAACTATATGTTGTCTATTGGGATTTGCAAACAATGGAATGCGTGTCTTTTCATTAAGTTGGAATTTATTTCTGCCTAATGTAACCATTTTGGTTTGATTGTTTCCAGAGCGTATAATTGATTGTAACCCGTTTTCCTGAATGTAGGATGCTCTCCTTGCTAGCATAGCTGAATCGGAAAAACAGACTGAATTGGCTGCTCGTGTCTCAACATGGAAGCAGAGAATTGAAACGAACTTGAAAGAGCAAGTGTGTTTCATCATTCTTCTGTTTTCACACATGCAAAACTGGACCATTTTGGATTTCAGGTTCATATAAGTTTTGAACCACTGTTAACCTTTCTTTGACAGGATTCACGCCCACCATTTGATATTCACGAATACGGTGACAGAGTTTTAGAGAAGCTATCCGTGGAAGCAGACATTGCAAGTACCATGTCATTTGCTGATGTTGTTAGGGGCCAAGAAAAACACGATGTTGCTCGAACATTTTCTGCTCTTCTGCAATTGGTAATTTGCATTTGATATTTGGCATGGTTTTGTGGGGAAACTAGTTTGGAGAATACCCTCTATTCATAGCTTCCAAACAACTTCTATGATGGTTCTGTTATGCCCTGGAATGATTATAAACCATATATTCTGGTGCAGTTCCTGTTTGCTGCAGTATAACTCAAGTAAAAAAGTGCCCCCTCTCCCCTTTTTTGGGTCATCAACTCTTTCAGCTTTAAAGTTATTTTTGGATCAGACTTTTGAATGTTTAAAATAGTTGTATCAGACACTCAACACTTGTGTGCAAATTGACATTGGATGCTATAGTGTGCAAAGATATGACTTTAATGAGAGTAAGTGAACAAGTTGCCCTTGACAGAGTTGAATGAAAAAAAAAAATCATGTAGCCGACCCCAAGTGATTGGGGCTTAAGGCTTGGTTTGGTTTGGATTCACTTGGAAATTGGGAAGTAGATTTCGTAATCCAAGTTTACCGTATGAGTATGCATTGAACTATGACTATACATGATATATTGGGATGGCACATTGTAAGACAATTTACCCTCGAAAGTGCACGTAGTATTTAAAACTATGAATAGCTTGCTGTGTTCCTGTCCTTGAAGTGAGCGTTGCATAAATCGAACACTTGAACATGTACCTGAGTCCATGTATCATACGCGGTAACTGCAACAGAATCTGATTATTGTATTGTTTCTATTAAACCCTGTGAAAGCTGCATATGGTCAATTCCATAATTTTATAGTTATTACTTGCTTTTAGGTTGAAATTAGTAATGGGCATTGATTTTTACAGGTGAACAATGGAAGTGTCGACATACAAAGGGATGGAACTAGCAATGACCTCCTATGTTACACCGCAGTGAATCCCTTTTATGTGAGGCTCCTTAGCCATGACAAGAAACACGAAGAAGTGCAGCTCCGGTCATCAAAAAAGAGAGCTAAATCTCCGACAATGAAAGGATGCATCAAAGGCGAAAGAGACAAGACACATTTGAGTTCCAAATTCCCACTAAAACTTGGAAAGGTCGGCAGCATCAGGTGCACCCCTGAAGGTAAGAGGAGACGAAGGTCTCGACTGGTTGAACCAGTGGATTTGCATTCTGCAGGGTGACATTTGGAATTCAACAAACCATGTTGAATGGCTCAGCAATGAGAGAATGACCGGCCATTGTAGTTGTGTTCGTACATGTAATATTTTTTTCTAACTTATTAAGTGAAAGTGTTACATTAGGTAATTCTTTCATTTTTTACATACCCTTGTATGCACTTTTTAACTCAAGAAGCTTTGTAATGAATACGAAATTCCATTATCATACGAGCTTGCTTCTCGGATATGTAAACTGAAACCAGCTACTGGAGCTGTATTTATGTACCAATTTACTTGTAGGGGAGAAGCTCGGGGTTGTTTTGTGAAGTCAGTGTTGGTGGGCCTTGCCAATAGTGGTTTGGGCCATGGAATTCTTGCATAAGTTCCCCCTCTTTTGACCATATTAGATGTGTAAAAGTATAAACAAAAAAATCAACAATGACTTGTACTAACCAAATAAAATCTTCAAATTAGAAAAGAACCCGTGAAGTCGGATCTATTGACTACAACCATTTTATATTGCGTTTTTCAAATTTTGGTCTACCCATTACCTTAGGGCAGGTTTTTTTTTGTTGAATTTTGGGTAGATACTATTTGAACACATGCTAAAGGTGATTATATTAACTCACCAAGCCCTACAGTATTTCCGGTTCAGATCAAGGAGATACCAAGTACACAGTTCTCTAACTTTTTTTTTCATGATTCTTTCAGATTTTAGGATTTGAATTCTAAATGAATTACTACAATTACTTACAAATACTCGATTGGGTTGATTTTTTCTTACACTGTTCGAATAATTATTTTAAAATTATTGAATGGTTTAAATCATTGTGTGGACCCTGAAGTGGGGGGCTCCACACAAAGATATGAAGCCTAATCCTTGACTTGCTACGAAGGCGATATCGTTTGGGTTGGGGGTGCAAGGTTCAGCATTCCCTTGTCACTACAGGGACCCCGAGTCCGTCGAGATTGAGCACAGATCTTTTGGTATAGACTAGAGATAGGTCCAATGAGGAGAAGAAACGTGGAGTGCCTCTAGTAGATGGTAAAAAGGCCATCAATTGAGGTTTCTCTCAAGTCAACCAAGGAAGACCCTCTGGCACACCCAACCAATGACGAAAAGAATCCTCTTAAAAATTGACAGAAAAAGAACAATTAAAAATTAGAGTAACCGTCAACGATCATTTCAAAACCTTTGGGCGACTCTAATTTGCTCAGTCGTAGTTTTCATAATTAAAAAATTAATCAATTAAGGTGCACGTAAATTTTCACTGCACAACATTTTTTATTGCATCTATCTTACCGAATCCTAGCCACGTGGTCAGAGCTATTTTGTAGTCTTTTGATAATCAGTATAAAATTCAGCAGACGCGCACTCGACTAATTCAAGAATCTAACAAACATTCCGAGTTTTACTTCCGGGAACTTTTCTTCAATGAACCTAACTTGAGAAATGTGAATGGCAAGAATTAAGATTTACTCAAGCATCATAGTTCACAGATCCGGGGGACCGTAGTGTGCCGTGTAGTGAGCAATCTTGACTGTTGATCTCTGCAATCGATGGATTAGATTTGCCTAAGTATTCTTACCGGTAAAAATATACTCTTACCGGTAAGAGTACACAAACATATCTAATTCATTAATTACCGAAATAGACGACTCAAATGCTCACTACACGTTTGTAGTGAGTCCCGTGACATTTCAGCTCAATGAGCTCACTTGGTCAATCAAAGGTTATGTGACTTGTCAATTTTAAATTCCAATTCTATACGTAATCTCAGCCATCAATAATGCCGTGTTTGTAATGCTTCCTAATTCTTAAACTAGTCCATTCAGTTTGCACTGCATTCCAAAAAACTAACATCTCTCTACATGTATTGCAAGTAATTACAAAAAAAGAGCATGAAATCAGTTGTTAATACTTATTTAATGCGGTATTTGGCTATTAATAAAAATTCAAATCAAAGTTTAAATTTTTTGGTTAAATAAACATGAGAGGTCAAATTCGTTACTCCCTCCGTCCCTTTTTAAATGATCCATATAGGAATACGTGTAATTTGAAACCCCTAAAAAACATATTTCTCTATATAATTTTTTAATTTGTTTTATACCAAATTAAAGTGCTCATTGAGTACTTTAATTTGTGCAATAAATAAATAAATAAATAAAAACGTTATACAAAAATACATTTTTAAACGTTCACAAAAATACACATTTCCCAAGTGGATCACTTAAAAAGTGACGGAGGGAGTAGTAATATTGTAATACTACTATCGAATATTGCCATTGCTTATTAACCGGGTGGTCGCTAGCAAGATCGGTGTAATGATTAGATTATACGTGCCAAGGTAGGGGTTTCCACCACCGGGGTGGTGGCCCAGCGGTGGAGGCATCTGCCCTCCCCAGCTTTGTCTCAGGTTTGACTCCCAGGGGAGAACAAAGTAGCTATGTTCCCCTGTCTCCCTTAGGAGGCTCTTGGGCCTTTGCCCGGGGGGTATGATGAACTCCGCTGGTGCCCGGTGGCTAGGTCCCTTCCTTTGGGTTGGGTTAAATTGGGCCGGCAACTGGTTTCCCCGGGGCCCTTGCCTAACGGTGCAATGAAGCCCCCCACTAGAGCACCGTTTTTTTCCAGTTCAAAAAAAAAAAAAAAAGGTAGGGGTTTCCAATCTTCAGGGAGACAATAAAGTGCATAAAATTTATTAATATCCTTGATGAGATTTGTTATAAAATTTCTTTATAACTACGCTGACACCCCAAATATATATTTTTTAAAAACAGCACAACACAAAGATTTTGGTATTATTAATCTCAGTATTACTAATCCAATAATATATTTTTGTGTATGATTCCATCAAACAAAAAGACTCTAAGATAATCTAGGCTCAAATTGACCATGAAAACTTCCTTAACTTGTCGTACGGCAATATGATCTTACGGTACAGCTTAAGCAATATGATCTAGTGCATGCATGTGCCCGTGCCTAAAGGCACAGCTTAAGCAATCGACGCATGTGCATGTACCCATGCTCGTGTCCATTCTTTATGGTCCTTCGAATTTTAGATAAGGAAAGGAGGGGAGGTAGTGAGAGAGAATGTGGTTTGAAATTTTGGGTGTGGTGGGCCGATGGAGGAAAATGGGAGAGAGAGAGAGAGAGAGAGAGAGAGAGAGAGAGAGAGAGAGAGTTGGCAGAGGGAGGGATAAAATGTAATATGATGACTGAGACAAAAACCGCTCTCCGTTGTAATATAGATGGTACATTTTATTAGCCTCTCAAACATTATGCGAGTCACAGCAACAAAGAGTAATAACGAGGAGTTTCAACATTTATCAAATTAGAAATTTAATTGAAAAACATCATATGTGTTAGGTCTGTGAAGCTTGATTTGACTTGTCCGGTCAGGTCGCAGAGGCCAAGGAGGCCCGTTCACGTTCTTTTTTTTATTTATTTTTCTATACATTGTGAAACTAATATAATTCGTGAATGTACTCAATTTCACAACAAGAAAACTTTATGAAAACTTCTACGTCTTTTCTATTTGTGTTAACTGTTAACATCAAAAATTGGCAACATCCATTTTACCATTGTACAAAATATGAGAAAGGTCGGTGCAACATTTCGCTCAAGATAGGAGAAGGAAAAATGGAAGTAGCCAGAATATTCTGAGCTACTAATTTTACTTTCTGGGCAATATTCTACATAAAAATTATGGATATGTAGCATTGCTGGTAAAATAAAAGTGGTGTAAAGACGCACCAATGATTATACGAGCATTATATTTGATTAAGCGATTTCCGGCGCTGCTCGATGAATGACTTGCAAAATAAGAAAAACTTGGGACACCTCTGATGCCTGAGTCAATGGTTGTATAGAGAAGATGAATACAACCCAAGTAATTAGGAATATAGGCATTCGTGGTAGTTGAGTCCCCTTGGGGCTCGAAGACTCTCTGGGGTGCTCAGTACGTACCGCCTTCATCATGTCGTTGGGCATAGCCGAGTTGGCCTTAATTACCTATCCGGACTGACCTCATGTGGTCAGTTTATACTTATCAATTATCAATATTGTTGTACAGTAACACTAGCCGATCAGTTTATAACTCAAATCATTTTTGCCAAAAATACCAATGTAATCAACTTAGGAGTTGTTATTCCACTAACTCAGTTTTTTGAAAAAATTGGTTTTTCAAGGCTTTTTATGTGATGTGTTGTGAGATAATGACCTGTCTCGGTGTTTGGAAAAAACAGTTTTTTGTTAGTGGAATACCCCTAAGTGTGCTTTTGGAATGAACTGATTTTTTACGTTGTATTTTTGGAATAAACTGATTTTTTACGATCTTTTATGACATGTCTTGTTTTTTGTTAATGGAACACCCGTACGACTTTTGCAATAAGAATTCTCTTGTGCCACAACAGCTACACTGATATTTTAAGTGTACCAAAGCAAGAACACTTGCGAACACAATAAACGATACAAAAATGCTACTTGTACAACTATTTCGGCTCCAACCATTTACAACCTCCTCACATACACGTGGAGCCTACACCCATAATTGGGTATGGGTGTGGGCCCCACATGTATGTGAGGGAGTTGTAAATAGTTAGAACCGAAATAGTTGTACATGTAGCATAAACGATATTATGTAGTACATGTAGCATAAACGATAGGAGTATTATGTAGTACATGTCAAATATTCCACGCCAAAACAAAGACTTCTGTCACGAAAAAATAAACCACCCTTTAGATAATTTCCACGTATCCTACACAAAAAAATCAACGCCTTTCCAAGCGCCACGTGTCAACAACATCCCTTAAAACCACAAGACATATTAGTCTGACAAGTCCTTGGAATGCTCTTTTATCCGTTTCCGACAAAGTTCGCCGCCGCCGCGTGCCTTTTGACTCTGCTGTCCAAAAATAAATAAATAGTACTACTATTCCTATCTTCATCTCGGCGTTTGAACCCGGCTTCGCCCCTGAGTCGACTCGTCCTTCCCACACTCAACATCCAACTCAACCCCACCACTCGTTCCCACACCCGACGACGACGGCGAAATCCCACCTCCTATTGTGTTCAAGCTGAGTATTCTCTTCAACGACATCAACCGAGCCGCCATAGGAGATCTCAAACCCTGACTCGCGGGTGAACTCAGTCTCAACTCGTCCACCGACTCGTTCCTCCGCGGCACCTCAATCCTCACCCTCTCCAACTCAATCCCCTTCCTCCTACCCCCCAACTGTTGGGTTTGTGAACCATCATGCGTTTGTTGGTTTGACCGATTTCTCGGCGAACCGTGTTCTCTGTCTTGACACATGTCGCATAATCCAGAACTCGAACCTGGTGATTCTGTTCCGGCATCACCCGGTTCGCCGACCGAGATAACACAATCTCTCGATTCAACCACTGGTTCGACCGGAGAACGACACAGCGGGCACGTGGAGTGAGAGTGAAACCACATATCAATACACTCTAAGTGAAACCCATGATTACATTTAGGCAAGACGCGGAGTTTATCGCTCTCTTCAAACTCGGATAAGCACACGGCGCATTCCACCACGTGGGGGAGGATTTTGGGTGAGTAGAGAAAGACGGGAAGGGAAGCTAAGACGGCGGCGTCGAGGCCGCGTGAGGCGGCGGAATTGGGTTCGGAGTAGAAGACCAATTGGGTGCGGTTGCTGCGGCGGCGGAGTTGGTGGAGACGCCGTGCGCGCTGGAGGTACCAGCGGGCGTATATGTGGAGGCAGATAATGAGGACCACCACTGCGAATAGCATCACGATTGCGGCTAGCATTATTCGGCCGCTTAAGGCGTAGCCTCCCCTTGGTGGCACGCCGTTGACGTTTAATTCGTCTGTCATGCCGCTGTTGGTATTGGTGAATGGGCTTTGAGTCTGAGACACGATTTTTTTAGAGAGAGAGAGAGAAGAAGAAGAAGAAGAAGTTGTTATGTGAGAGAGGAGAGAGAGGATTTGGGTATTTGAAGTGCGGATTGAGGATTTGGGTATGTGAGAGAGGAGAGAGAGGATTTGGGTATTTGGGGGAAAGTTCATGAGAGTTTCTGAGAAGTTAGAGATTCTTCCTTATAGTGACCACTGACCAGGCTCATTGCAGTGCAAAAGACGCCGAGTTTGACGCGGAATTATCGAAATGACGGAAATAACCTCTATAGATTTTAGGCAATTCTAATATCCTATGAACTGTAGGACTGCTCAAAGTCCGATTCTGGTCGGATCGGATTAATCTAATCTAATACAATTCATGTCCGCACTAAAAGTCTTCCGTTTCGGTTTCAATTCTATTTGTTATTTATGGATCGGTTCCGATTTTATCCACAAATTACATTTCATATCAAAAATACGAACTAGAAAACAAAAAAAATATCTGCGAGAATAACAAGCGACCATATACGACACATAACATTATATAAAGCGTTACCTAATGCAATACTTTGGATTGGAATACGATTAAGCATGTACAGGAGACCATATTGATTCAAGGTTCCAAATCAGTTTCCGATACAGCAAGGGACAAAAACAAGAATCAGTTTCTCCTTTCAAATGCATGCAGTATAGTAATATACGTATAATTGGATATAAGAATGACAATTTACCCCTAGGTTTTATAGAATTATACACTATATCACATTAAGGTAAAATACTAAAATATTTAAAAATATTTTTAATAAAATTATTTGTTTGTGCGTGTGTATATTAACAAATATCTCATGGTCCAGTTCGGTTAATTCACAGTTTTAAAAATGAAAATCTGTGTTCGGATCGCGAGTCATGGTTTTTAAATTTTTTAATCCGTGTTTGAATCATTAATCTACCGTTCAATCCAAAGACGTACGGATCGGTTCAGTTCGTATCAGTTTCAAGGTCCACTGAATTTTTTGAGCAACCCTACTACGAACACAGACGTATAAAGATTCAAACACAGATGTATGTGAAACAGTTCGATGCACATATACTCACACAGTAAACTTAGAGCTCATCCACATTAGCTGATTTTGGTTATATTTTTTCTGGATCAGTGCACGGGCATTTCGTATTTTTTTTTGTTGAAATAACCTTTATAGGAGTATTTTTTTTTATCGGATCACATAATGTACTATATTTGTAGCCAATAATGGACCTAATCCTGTTGTTGGAGTGGGCTAGGTGAGTGGGGTTTGTTGGGTGAGGGTTTGTTGGTCTTTGTAATTTTGAATTTTCTAAGATTAATGGGAATTTGTGCTACTAGTTTTGAGTCAAATACTATCTACTCCTCTATCTCAAGGAAAGTGTGAAAATAGTAGTCAAATTTGACGCGGGATTGAGGGCATGAATCAAGTGGCCCCCAAGAAACCCGTCATATTGCCGATTTTTTTGAAATGGGCAGGATTATTTATGAAAGCCACAGATATGGCGGGTTTTTTTTTTCCTTCCAAATATTTTTAAAAAACACGAAAAGAAAACAAAAATGCTAGAAAAACACAATCATTCTGACACAAGATCGAACACAACTCCTCACGTACTCGTAGGTCCATACATATTTGTTGCGGGACCCACGTCTATGTGAGAAATTGTGATTGGTGTTGTGTTTCGAATGATTGTGTTCCTAGCATCTTTCCAAAGAAAACTATTTTTGCATTTGCTCCATCTCTTTTTCAATTACTGAGTTAATTATAAATGCATATCTGTAGATTTACATATAAATGTTGTTTATCATGTAATTTTTATTGTATATCGTTTCCCTAGGTGAATCATTTTTCAATTTTTTGATTAACATTCTATTTAGGATTAATAGAATAAGAAAAAAAAAATCCTAAAGTTAAAGTAAATGATTAAAGAGAAAATAGCATTAAAATATGTACATGGAAGTTATAATAAGACCAGAACTGAAAATCATGGGTAAAAATCTAAAATTACATTTAAATTTAGAGGAAAATGTTAAATATTCAAGATTTTAAGTGAGTTTTTTTTATAATTAAAAATAGAATATTAGTTTGTAGTAGACTTAAATAAAATATTTGCAATAAATTTTCTTATAAAAAATATCATTTCAACACTCTTAAACAGAAAATTAGAGGTAGAGGGTTGAGGGTAGGGATGGCAATTTTACCCAAAACCAATGGATACCCGAACCAAACTGACCCTATCGGAGTGGTTTTTTTATATTTTTTCCTACTCATGGGATGGGTTTGGTTTTAAAACATGATACCCATCGGGTTTGGATTTGGGTTTGGTCTTAGCAAGTATTCGGCCAAACACAAACCCAAACCGATCCATATAATATTACTTATAGGATATATATAAACAGGGTAAACTTCTTATCCGGACTTTTCATTTCCGGACCTCGTGATCCAAATATTTTTTTGACGATCCGATCCGTCCAATGTGTTCAGAAGGTGTTTTCAAGGGTCCTTGCAAAAAATCTTCAAAAAAAAAATACCGGGAAGGGCTTGATCCAAGCAGTTTTCGCAAAAAATATATATTTACATTTTTGCGAAAACTGCTTGGATCAAGCCCTTCCCGGTATTGTTTTTTGAAGATTTCCCGTATGGACCCTTGAAAACACCTTCTGAACACATTGGACGGATCGGAATTTCCAAAAATAATTTGCAACACAAAAAAAACCCATTTTTTTTTCTTATTTCCGGGAGGTGTGGATAAGAAGATTTCCGTATATAAACATATTATAATTTTATATACATGTAATTTTTATTTTTCAATTTATAGCTTTCAATGACTTTTCATTTCATCTTCCTCCTCATTCCTCTCAAATCCCTTAAAAATCTCAAGAGTCACTATAGGAACCTCTAAAGAAAAGTTTTATTATTTAATTATTTCCTTTGATTATGTTGGAATTTAGATGTTTAATGGTAAAATCATGTAGTATGTTACTTTTTAATTTAATATATAATCTTTTTCCTTCATATGTTCATTAATGGAATGAATATTAATGCGGGTTTGGTGCGGTTTGGATAAAATCCAAATCCATATGGTTTGGTTATGGTGCACTAAAATTCATACCCTTCGGATATCGGTTTGGATTTGGGTATGGATAAATGCTTTGAATTTAGGTATGG
The DNA here is from genome assembly GCA_963854785.1 of Vaccinium vitis-idaea. Classification (NCBI taxonomy): domain Eukaryota; kingdom Viridiplantae; phylum Streptophyta; class Magnoliopsida; order Ericales; family Ericaceae; genus Vaccinium; species Vaccinium vitis-idaea. The sequence goes on along the minus strand of OY978221.1, from coordinate 40,587,234 downwards.
TAATCGCAAAACCCGGACCAAACCGATCCATTGTCATCCCTGGTTGAGGGAAAGGATTTTAGGGTGTGATTTCAAATTGCTTCTATGAAAAGCTGGTACTGCCAGACGATAAAGTAGCCAGAGGGGCCCACATAGATAGCGCCATGAGGCGCTGGTTAGCATTTTCGAAGATAGAAAGAAGAATTTATTTATTTAATTTTTTCTCAGCAAAAGATATTTCACGCGACATATTATGTCTGTACAACGTTTTCGTATAAAAAATGTAGTTCAAAACCAAATCTTTCTTCTACCTCTTTCAACAATGTCCCAAACTACGTACGGAGTATTTTTTTCCTCTATACGTATTTTATGTAGAGAGAAAAATTCCCTTTGCGCCCTCAACTAATGGTAATAAAATTTAGTTAAAATTATTGTTGCATAAATAGTTAAATTAACCAGGTAACTATTGCGCAAAATGTGATTTAGTTGGATTTTGACTCCCTTTCGTTAACTCTTACACGCTGCAATATATTCTCCATTCATTTTATGCACAGTAATATATCTATATTGTAATTAATAAGCCCCATATCTTATGGAGTAATATATAGATGCCCCGAATTTATCAATTCAAAACATAATTCTAAAATTTCGGCCAATCTCAATCACATTAATCCATGGCTTACTTTCTCCTTTTTCTATTTTATTTAATGTTCTATGTTTTTGGACGGAATCAATATTGCACGAACTATACTTTCGTGCAAAATTAACTACTGCAATTTTTTTTTTAAAAATCAACTACTATACTTTCATTCTTCTTTGTTTGTTTTTTTTTTTTTTGGTTCTTAATAAATTTAGAATTATTGATCGCAGATAAATCTACCTTTTTCAGCATGAATTTTTCTGGGGTATATCAAATCGAACGGCCGGGCCTTATTCAAAATGAATTTTGACAGACGGAGATTAGCAAGAATTTTCGGTTGGTTAAAAATGAACAAAATTAGAATTGGTTTTATTAGCTTGAGGTTACAACTTACAATTGACTCAAACCCTGGTCCCCTTGTAGGAGACCCAGGAAATAACTGCTGAGCTACAAACCATTGGTTAACTTATAGTAGACTTCATGTACGGACATTCATTAGTTAACCATGAATTGCGTCGGATGAATGAGTTTGTTGGGCCTAAAAATTGGGTCTAATATTAAATCTAGGTTGATGTTAACTAGTCAAAGAGTATGTATATATATACTTGATGAAGCGTTTTTTAGCGCTCCTCGATGTATGGCCTTCAAAACGAAAAGAGTATGGACACCGGTGTGGTGTTAACCAACCAGCCTCCGATGCCTAAGTCAGTCGATTTGTAGTGTGTAGAGAAATATTGCTCAAGTAATTAGGAATACTAGAACAACGTACCAGATTCATGGTTAGAGAGATGTTTATATAGGCATTCACGGTGGTTTAGTCCTTTTAGGACCTAGAGTCATGACTTTCTTGCTAACTGGATCAATCCTCTTCACTCCTTGCAATGTTAGGTCTCTTAATGCTAGTTGGAATTAGACTTCTTATGCTTCTGCGAGCGTATGGGATAGGCCTCTTAACTCTTTTGAACTTATCTTGTTTCTATTAATAAGAGCATTCCCAACAATCTTTCTAAATTTTTCTCTAAAAAAAGTCATGAACAGTACACATTTTTCATTTTACCAATCCACATCTCCAACAATCCTTTCTATTACCCTCCGTATTTTAAAAAAAATATGATATATGGGGGAAAAGTAGGAGAGAGAGAGAGAGAGAGAGAGAGAGAGAGAGAGATAGAGAGAGAGAGAGAGAGAGAGAGAGAATAAACAAAAGAAAAGAAATTTGGAAAGTTACGGCAAAGTGATGGAAGGAGAGAGAAAGAAATAAAAAAAATTGGGTAGGGACTGAACAGTGGCGCCCCAAATGGGGTGTTATTTGGGGAGCCACTGTAAACTTTGTTATTTTGTTCGCTTGTTTAGGGAGTCTCTTGGAGGCTGTTTTTTAGGGTTGGCTGAACAAAATAGAGATAGGGAGGAGTTTGAGTAGTCTGTTGGGGAGTTGAATTCCTTTGCGACTTTTAGATCCCTTATGGTAACTCGTCCAATATTTCTTACTCCCTCCGTCCCAATTTAAATGTCTCATACGGGAGATCAGGCTACTTTGACTTAAAAAATAAGATACTTTCAAATTTACTTTTTAAATTTTTTTTTGCACCGTTCAAAAGATCTCAACGAATACTTTTGAATGGTGTAAAAATTTAGAAATACATTTTCTTTTAAAGTCAAAATGACACAATTTTACGTAGGGGACATTTAAAATGGGAGGGAGTAATAATCTGTGGTGCATACCAGAGCTGGGCTCATATGGGTGGGCTGGCCTTATGTAGTTGGTTTGGGCTTATCACTACTCTCTCTGGTTAGAAAACTGGGAAGGAATGCAAATGCGTCTACCAGTGGAAGGAACGGAGGTTGCTGTTATGCACGATTCGAACCATCTGTTACTTGAATAGACGACTCAAATTTCAAACAAAATAGAAGAACTATTCGCATGAATTGTTTGTTTTCAATCCGAACCGTTAAAAATACTTATGGGCGGCCTAAATTATACACAGTAGCAGCTGTGCACAAGTCACGTCCTGGTGGAAGGACCAAAAGAAATATAACTGTAGCAAATTTTGAAGCTCTATAAACTGGGCCCGAGGTTTCCAGCCATGTGATCAAGTATATCATCCAAAGTAACCCATAAACACAGAGAGTATCCTCAAATTGTCATAATGCATCCACACGAAAAAGGAGTGCCACTGTTTCAGTCAATGAACACTGGTAAAGAACAAGATCACATGCTCCGATCACGTGATGTTTTTGCTCAGAAAACCAATTAGTAATTCAACAGGACATGAACCAATGAATTCAAGTGAAGACGGGGGTGATGATAGCAGATCTTTCTATTTGAATGTGGCAATGGCAGTTTTGATCTTGTTGTACATCTTTCTCACCAGATCAAGCCTCCTTCCTGCTTTATTTTCTGTCCAGTCTGTCGTTTACGGGTCCTACTTGATCCACAACAACGATAAGAATCGTTCGGTCATCGAGTACAATAAAAAAAAAATTAATTTGATCGGACATTGATAGCTCTATGAAGAAAATGGATTTGTGTAAGAAAAAATTAAAATTATTAATATGATTAGAAAAATGAAGACCATGACTTATGGTCTTTACAGAAAATTATAATTTTTATGTTTTCATGAATATCGATTTTTTAAATATGTATATTAATGTTGGGTAAATTTCACTTACCTCCCCTAAGGTTTCTGACAATTACAGGGACCTCCCCTAAGGTTTCTGAAATTTCATTGACCTCCCATACTTTTGAAAATAAATATCACATACCTCCCTTCCGTCAACTTCCGTTAGAAAAGTTGACAGAAAATAATGATGTCATGCCCCCTCTCTCCTCTTTTTATTTTAAAGGCCACTTAAATAATCATCATTTTACTCCCTTGATATTAGAAAATCGTCCTGAGCATTTTTAGGAGTTAAGTTTCCATCCCGAGATTCAAATAAACCCTACAATGCCCTTTATCTACAGATAAATATATAATTTATAACAAATTAGAGGATTGAAGACTAAATTAAAAGTTGCATATATGGGGCGATATGAAGTGGACTAATTTCAAAGTTTGGGGGTCCTCCACTGCAATTACGAGATTTGGGGATAAACCCCAATCCCTCTTATCTCGCTCCTTCACTTAGTCCCTAATCTAACACTAAAAATCCTAAATCAATAGTCATCCATAAATCCCACCCGCAGTTACGGAGGAGATGCTAGCTGGTGGTTTGCTTTTCCATATATTTCACTTTTGAATTGGATCAAGGCGAAGCAGTTACGGAGGAGATGTTATGCAGGTGGTTTGCTTTTCCTTATGTTATACAGTATACGTTAGTAACATCTCATCGCAGGAAGTACTTTCTTTCAGAGAGATGAGGAGAAAAACTGGGTTGAGGCATTTGGTTACGCTTGATTAGTGCGTGAGATTTGTCATATGTAAGTATACAAATTATATTGATGCTTGGTGGTCCAAGGAAATCAGATCTTTCTGGCTTGGTGGTCCTTTGCAGAAAGAAATGGGTGTGTTTAAGTATGAAGGTGCAGACCACAGTGTTGTTCCCCAACTAATTTTTACCGCACTGAATAGAATATGTTGTGAACACAATTTTTACCATGATTCAAGATATCAATTCAATAATTATTACCATGTTCAAAAGTCATAAGTGTTTTTTTATTTGATATTTTTATCGTTTTTTATTTTTACCATGAAATGTCGATTATGTGGTTGATATGTTTTACCATGATTCAAGTTCTTAATTTAACAATTATTACCATGTTTATAAGTGATTAATTTATTTATTTTCACCATAAAAACCGTGACATGTGATATTTTTTGTAAACCATGATTCTGTTCTAAAAGAATATTATATTTACTATATTTTTGACTAGTTATAAGTTTACCACATTACTCGCATTGGTTATGTTTTCCATTTTTACCATGTTTATTCAAAATTTCTCCATCTTTACTGTGGTGGTATTTATTTTTACCAAAAACTTGGTGTTTTGGCTCATGTATGCCATTTTTACCATATTTGCTGGTGCGAATTTAATTTTTTTTGTTTGGTTATCTATAATTTCACCACACATTAGTAACAAATTTTTGAATTTGAAATTTCATTTGTTATCTCTCTTAATGGATGTGATTGAATCTCATTAAATTAAAAAATGGTTAAATCCCACTAAATTAGGAAGTTATTGAATCCAACAAAATTAGGAACTTATTGAATCCCACAGAATTAGGAAAAAATAAAATCATGTATATGTTGATATCATAGTAAAAGGGTAGAAAATGTTTTTCACAATGGAAAAGGATGAAAACATAAGTCCGTAAAACAAGGGGGATGAAAATCTAAATAGTGTCCAAAAAACGGATGATTATTTAATTACCTCTTATTTTAAATCTTAAAATGTTTATAAATTTTATGTTATATATTCATTTTTTATGAAATTTATATATTTAAAATATACTCGAAGAGATCTACAAAATGAGATCCATATTGAATGCAAAATTATGTAAAAATAAAATCTTATTTTTTCAATGTGTAAGTCAAAATTTTACGCAAAAATTCTACGTAACATCATAAAATCTTATTGTTTAACAATTTAGTTTTTTTCCAAATACATTCTTAATGAACATGGTAAATTTGAAAGCCCATTTTTCTACTTATTGGTGACTTTATCCCAATACAATAATTTCAATTATACTGTCACATTTTTTTTTGCCATTCGATAAACATCAGTAGAGTTAGTTGTTATATGTTAGTAAAACACAAGGGTTGACCTCCTCTCTATAAAAGTCGAACCCAGAACCTCATCCCTATAGAAGGGGCTACATGACCAACTGGGCTAACTGCCCTAGTCTACTGTCACATTCAAAAATTATAATTTAAATTTTACATGAATTTTATGAAAAATGAATATGAACAAAAAAAGTTGTAAAAATTTTGAAGTTTAAAATCTTGAGTTACACATTAAAATATTTAAATTATGTAACATTATAATTCACATTGAAAATTTAAGATTTTATTTTTACATAATTTCACATTGAATATGTATCTCATTTTGTAAATCTTTGAGAGAGAGAGAGAGAGACACACACACTAGGGGTAATAAAGTAATTTCAGAATGAAACTTGACAAGAGGGGGGAATCTAGCATTTATTTTCAAAAGTAGAGGAGGTCAGTGAAATTTCAGAAACCTTAGGGGAGGTCTCTTTAATTGTCAGAAACCTCAGGGGAGGTAAGTGAAATTTTCCCATTAATGTTTGATCAAGCTAATTTAAGTTTATTTATACAACTCGACGAGGTCTACAAAATGCGTGATTCCGATTGTTATTGGCCAATGTTCGTGTCATTGGCCAATGCATCCCCACACATGTCGTGTCCCATAAATCTTCTTCCCCTATTCCCTAATGGAAACGGGGTCTTCCTTTTCCTCTAAACGATGTCGTTTTGCTACATCTCCAAAGCTTTTAAGGGTTTTGTTTAGAGAGTTAATTTTAGAGTTCAATTTTAGTGGATTTAAACTCTTTGGGATAGGATATACTTGGTTTAGACACTTTAGGTTTAGGATTTTGGCATTGAGTTTAGGATTTAGGCACTTTGAAAATTTCAATTTTGACATTCAATTTTAGGGGATTTAGGCTCTTTGGGGTAAGGTATAATTGGTTTAGGCACTTGGATTTAGACATTTCGGGTTTAGGCACTTTGGGTGTAGGGTTTACGCACTTTGGGTGTAGGGTTTACGCACTTTAAGAAATTAACTTTTCAAACAAAGCCCTTGAAAGTTTTGGAGATGTACCAAGAAAATGAGCAAAACGACATCGTTTAAAAGAAAAATGAGAGAAAAAAGAAGGGAGAGAAAAGAAGCATCCCCGGATCTATCGTTTTGGTCTCCCAAAACCAATTTTAACGTACAAGATGGAGATGCTCTCACCAAGTGCTTGTCTTATCGTACGTTAATGCAGAAATTCCTATTCACTATTCAGCATGTTCACACTACCATCCAATTGGACACTTGCAAATATTTTTGGGAAAATGACAGATAAGTGGTATTTAAAACTAAAAATACCAATTAGATGGTAAGGTTTTTAGAAATTACTGAACTCGTGACAAGGAAAAAACTAATTCCACATAAATGGTAAGCCTAAGTGGATGGTCCAAAATACCCTTTTCATTTTTTTAGCCCTAACACACACACCCCTTCCCTCACTCGAATCCCTTCATCAATTCCACTCAGATTCAAATCCAGATTCATTTTCCCATTCAAACAATTCATCCGAAGTTATTTGAGCTCGTTAACAAATTCAGTCCTTTTCTCGTGAAAAGTTTTTCTGAGATTAACTTGATACATAAAAAATAAAGATTGGACGCAACTCGAAACAACCTCAAACAACCCTTGCTTGTTCGACTTGAATCTGATTGCCGAATCACAAAAGACAAAAAAGCACACATCAAGGGAAAGAACACAAGAATTGACTATTGTCTAATTCAACAAGAAGAAATCTTGCAAACATTTAGAGGCCATTGTCGACAAGTTTCCATAGATGTAATTTTCAGTGAACAAACGGTATGAAACTACTCATTTTCATTGAGTAGAAAAACGGCGTTCACCGCAGCAATCGACCCCAATCGTAAGAGAAAATCCGGTTGGAGTTCTTCTGTTCGCCGAGGATGATTAGACCGGCAAGTTTCGAGGCCATTCCGTCCAGTAGCAGCCCCTCTTCCGGTTCGATTTGAGAGAGACAGCGGAGGGCTGTATTGAGGACGGAGCGGAGATAAGTTATGCAGTTAGCTAGATTGCGACTAGGACGATGGGGAGGAATTCTGTTGAACAATCGGTGACTTGAGGTCGGAAGGGTATGGGTCTGGAAAAAAATCTCTCTGATTTTTCTCTCTCTACCCACCATTAAAGCACATCTTGTGAACCAGGGGTGTGAGAATTGAGATCGAATAACGTATAAATACAAGTTATTTATATAGAGATTTGATTGAGAAAGGTTAGATTTTAGATTATTAGTAAGAAAAAGGAAAATTACGAGAGTAAGATTACAAATCCTGGTGCCTAATTTTAGGGGAGAGAGAGAGAGAGAGTCGAAGATTACAAACCCAGGGCGTTGGAAGGAGAAAGGGGTTTGATTTGCAAAAAGAAATAGAATGAGGGATAATTTGGACAGTTCACTCGTAAATTGCCATTTATGTGGAAATATTATTTTCCTTACCATGCTTTGGTCATTTGGGAAACCATAGCCATGTTTTGGTCATTTTTTGCCCTTAATACCATGTGTTTGGTCATTATTTTTTAGGGTAATGATGAATACATCCCTTTTCTTATAAGGAAAATGCTAAACTCTGTCAGTAGCCGCGGTGAATGATTCGTAAACTTTGTATTAATATCTATGAAAGTGTATTACTATAAGTGAAATGTGTTGATATACAAACTTGTTTATCATTATATGCATATTATCCTTCGCCTAATGAGCGAATATCAACAAGACCCTCTTATAAATGCACCTCATTTTTTGTCTTTTAATAACAAAATTACACATGAAAATTTACTACAAAACAATTTAGAGGGTACGTTTATAAGAAAATGAGGGGTGAGAATCATTTTCTTATTTTTATTCTTTTCGAAGCAGAAATCGGCCAGTGGGTTTGATATTAGTGTTGGCAACCAACTTAGGACATTTACAAATTAGTATTCCAAACAAGTACCAGTAAAACATTTTCAACTTACATGTTTTTTTTTTTGGTTTTGATGATTTCAAGATATCCGGCTTAGCTTACACACTTCTCGATTAATCTCCGGGAGATAGAATACTCCTATTATCAACTAGAACTGGGGTATCATTTAAAGTCGGGTAAAAGAACCTTGATTAATTAGCACAGGAGAGTTTAATAACACCTAGAAAGCATTATAGGTGACTTCCCGCGAAATTTTTTTGCCTTCCGCTTAATTAATGTCAAATTCCTAAAAAACATATTTCTCTATATAACTTTTTAAATTTGTTTTATACCAAATTAAAATGTTCAGGAGAGTTTAATAACACCTAAAAAGTGTATAACATAGTACTGAAAAATGCACACTTCTGTTTGCTTTTTTTTTTCCCCACTAAACTTATACACATTTTTAAATACATTTTATATATTTTTTTAAACTTTAATGACATCCCAATAGACTAAGGGCTCATTTGACAAATAATTCATAATCCGGATTATCGGATTATTCATTTTATCTTTATTTGAATTTTTTTTACATTTGTTAATTTTGCGTCAAGATTTTGTGGTTTCTGGATTCATCTCGACGAGACAAATCTAACAAATATAAAATTATGGACAAAACTCAATTTTTTTTAATAAAGCCAAAATTAATCCAATAATCAAAATATTTTCGGCTTTATTCAAAAAAATATTTGGTTTGACCATAAATTTATACTTGTTAGATTCGTCTCGTCGAGAGGAATTCAGAAACCACAAAATCTTGACGCAAAACTAACAAATGCAATTTTTTTTAATAAAGACAAAAAAAAAGAGTGTTTAGGAATAAAAAAAAAAGGCCTGAAAATCATTTCTCTTTAGAAATTTCCTTTTCGTTATCTCTTTCTTGCAAAATGCGTGTGCCATTATTTAATGTGTAGGGGTGTAGGGTACCGTTGGAGTCAGAAAAATCAACAAAAATATATGACCACATTTAACTAGGGCTTCCAAACAGCTAATTAACGGCCAATTGTCCCCCCGGCCCCCCTCCCTCCCTCCCTCCCTCCTTGAGCCCCAAACGCCCAATTCATAATAAGTTCACATTAAAACACCTCCCCACCTCTCTCTCTCTCTCTCTCTCTCCCCTCATTTTTCCTTTCTTTCTTCAAAGAACTCTGCAGTCCTACTCAGAGCAAGAGAGCAAGTGATCTAGAGAAAGAGAATGTCTAGCAAGTCCCCCATATTTCCCATTCCTGCGCCTCACCATTTCAGTGACTATGGCTTCGACCCCCAATTCGATTATTTTCAGGTAATGCATTCTCTCTCTCTCTCCCTCACACACACTCTGTTGGGCTTGTCAAGCCTGGTTCGACTTAGGTTGCGCTGCGCTAATGATTTGGGGTTCGACTTGCCCGGTCAAGTCGCGGCGGTGGTGACCTTGTTTCCCCATTTGCTAAAATGGAAATCTCATAAAATTAATGGGATAATTTTAGCAAATGAGGAAATGAAACCATTTACTAAAATCAAATCCATTTTATCAAATGAAAATGGGTTGATTTTAGCAAATGTTTTCCTCGTGAAGTGAACAATCAAATGCAGTGAGCTGTGAATGTGTAAACCCGTAAAAATCAAATGCATCTTTCGTTCTTATTTTCTAATGAGCAAAATCAAACGCATTTTGTTTAGGTGTTAGAGGAAGCGCGGAAGCACAAGCGGGAGACCGCATCAAGATCCATAGACGCTCTCCACTTCAAGCTCCAAAAACCCATTTCCAAAGACGATTCCAACAGAAAGATCAAGAAGACCACCAAAAAGCGGTGGTGGAGGACCGCTCTCCTCTTCTTCCGCCGCAAGTGGGTCCACACCGACGCCGATCGTGACGACGGCTTTGGAGTTGTCCACCGTGGTCGCGCCCTCAGGGGATCGATTTCCGGCCCTGTGTACATAACTGAGAGCAGGAGTGGGTCCAGCTCGCCGTACTTGACTACCAGCCGGCCGTCTTCCGGGCCTCTCGCAGGGACTTTAACGCCGACGAGGAAGGGTGATGTGGAGATACCGTATATTAGTCTCAGGGAGCTTAACATGGACTCGTCACACAGGATCTCAGCGGCTGCCATGCCCATTTATTTGGTCACATGATTAATCTTATTTTGGGAAAAAATTAAATGCCGATTTCCAATTTATTTGGTCACATGATTAATCTTATTTTCAGAAAAAATTCAATGCCAATTTCCCACCGCTGTGTCCCAAGTATAAGGCTCGGGTATCAAGTGGCGGTGCCACATAGTTGTGTCCCAAGTATGAGGCTCGGGTATCAAGTTGCGGTGCCTCATGGGTGCTGAATGGTCTCCCCTTGTATTGAGTTCTAGATTTTAGAGCTCTATTTTGAATAGCATTTTTGCTTTAAGTTATTTAAATCAAGCAAAACTTGCTATACAATGGGTTTCAGTATTTCTATTATAGTAAGTAATTTGGTGTTTACTACTATAGTTTTTTTGAGGTGTTTTTTATTCCATTGGGTAGGAGGAAAGAGTATGTTCTTCAGTTTTTTTTGGCTTTTCTTTTGTGTTTATTTGTATCGTAAAGTGTGCAACTAATGGAAGATTGTGATTTGACTGTTCATCTTTCTTTTCTCTCTCTTTCTTTCTTTTTTGTTGTTTCACTTTTCCAAGGGAAGTGGACCGTACTGTGTAAAACATGTTGGTCACTGGTCACTGCCCAAGTACCCTCCTTTCCATTTTAATTAGTTAGCATTTTTTTTTCCCCGAAAAAATTGTTCCACTCCAAAACTAATATGTAAATAGAATACATAATGATTGAAGGGCAAAATGAGAAAACAATACGACATTTAAATGAGGACGGGGGGAGTGTTGCGACAAAACAGAAAACAAGACGACGTTTTGTGGCCTTTAGCTGGTTAAGCACATTTTTTTCTCTTGTCATTGGGGAAATAACAATAAAGTTACATACGCAACATCAAGACACAATATCATGCGTGTCACTACATGATTGTTAATAAGAAAATAAACATTTTGAAACTACTTTACAATTACTAAATCATGTACTGTTACTTAGGATATCCCGATGCTATGTACCGATGTACGTAGCTAGCATTTTTTGGAATTTAATTTTGTTTAGCTTCCTTAAAAGCAGGTGAACAAAATCATCCATTTCATTGGTTGAAAATGTGTAAGTCCCAAAAAAAAATACTGTCCTCCCACTAAAAAGTGATGTCATCCTTACGAAAATATGCGTTGCAAGGTGGCATCTACACTATTTCAACTTAATACTATGACTTAGGATTGAAGACGCGAAGAAGAGACCAGACAGTAATCCTCGACGTGGCTGGACAATACTCTTTAGCGGAAGTGAATTAGTACCATATATAACTGCACTGAAGAAAAAGTTATTAGGCCAAAGCACTGGCGTCCAAATTAGGCAGCGGCGATAGCATATGCTTATAGGGCTATGCCATTAAGGACAACATAACTGCACTGAAGAAAAAGTTATTAGGCCAAAGCACTGGCGTCCAAATTAGGCAGCGGCGATAGCATATGCTTATAGAGGGCTATGCCATTAAGGACAACACAAGTGGTCTATCATGTTCATCCGGTTTGAGGCTTTCAAAATCGTAAGGTATGATACTGTCGTTTTCTTTTTTTAGCACTTGAAACGTGATTGTGTCAGTTTCCCACTCACCAGTCTCCACAATTTGGAGAGAGAGAGAGACTTGGACTGACCACAACTAAGGAACTAAGGCCCCCGATTGGATGGTGCTAAAATTTCAGGGGGATAAGTTATAGAGGGGGTATAAGATAAGAGGGGGTATTATTTTTAGAGGGTTGGCCCACATTGATGTGAAGTTTATGGAGGGGGATAAAAAAAATGGATAGTTTGGATGAGGGATTAAATAGGGGGATAACTTTTGACTTGGTTTTGATGTTTTATAAATAAGAGGGGGTAAATGATGGAAAAAGCCATCAAATGACTCTTTTGCCCTTGTACTGTACGAAACTTGGAAATTCATTAAATTAATTATATAATTACAAAACGTAATCTACTTGATAAATTTTGGACAATTTGAAGGTTTATTAATTTATTTCATTGAAAATATAATTTTTTTAGGAAAAACGTTTTTTTTAATAAGTACATTTGAGATACAAGTACAAGGTTCCCAAAAACAAAAAATACCGTTGGTAATTATTTTATCTTATTCTATCAAATGTTTTAAACTAAAAATTATGTATATTTGCATTAATTTTTTTTCTAAGAGAATCAATATTACATTACCTGTACTACTTTTGTACGTAGACCCATAAAGAAACCATTATAGAGAAAAAAAAAAAAAAAAAACAGAGAAAGTAAAAGTACAAAAGCAACTTTACAGTTTACAGCATCACCGACCAAACCTTATCTCCTCTTCTTCTCCTCTCTCTTTCCCCCCTCTCACTTGTTCGTCTGGTTTTCTATTTCTTCTCCGGCGCCGATGAGCTGCAACCTGCAACTATTTCGTTTTCTTCTCTTCTCTGCATGGCCGGTATCAACCAAGATGATCCGGTACAGCGGGAAGTACGCGATTTCGGCCAAAACTGTGCAATTTCTGACCATTTTTCCAGCGAGTATCAGGTAAAATTTCGGCCATTTTCTGTTTCAATCAGTTGGGGTAGGGGGATAAGAAGGGGCAGAAACGTCAAAAACCAAGGGGTCTTAAGCCGGATAATTTTTGGGTAGCCCTGGAGGTGCCCGAAAGTTATCAGGGAGAGGAGGGCGTACGCGAGAAAGGGAAGAGGGGGGGAAAACGAAGAGGGGGGAGTAACTTGGGTTGCCAAACCCAGCAAATGGAGTGGGACCCACGTTTTTCACCCGGTATAACTTTTGAGGGGGTGTTTTAGATGCATCCAATCGAGGCCTAAGGTTGTAAATGAATAAAGTTGTTTGTAAAATGTTTGATGTTCAACTCGATAAAAGCTCATTTAAATTCAATTTGAGTACCAAATAAGTTGAACTTGAACCACAATTTTAGACTAGAACTAATCACAACAGTAGTTGCAGTGTTACAAAAATCATAAACATCTACTCCCTCCGTCCGCAAATAAGTATCTTTTATGGAAAGATGTGCAATTTTCAAGAGATTATGGCAGATCGCTAAAGTAGTTGCGATGTTGCAAAATTCATAAACATCTACATCTTAACTTGGTGGAATCAAACCATCACAATTCCACCTATGGACCCATAAAAGACCATGTAGAATCCGCGACAAGCATGGTGCTTTACAATTGGATAAGTTACTTGAAGATCAGGGCATTCAGCTGTGGTGCCTCTTAATGGAGAAGGGGTTCCTGTTTGTACATTAGGCCTCGTTTGATTCGTGGACTAAAATAGGTGGGATTAATAGTCCTGGGATTAATAGTCCGGGATTATTTGTCCTAGGACTAATTTAGTACTGAATCTCAATCAATCCTTTGTTTGATTTGTGCAGGATTAACATCAGGATATCCCGTGTTTAGGTCAATCCCCTGTTTGCTCCCTAATCTAAATTTCGGGATTAATTTTAGGACTGTCTCAATCTCTCAAACCTTCAAGTTGATCGACACCTAGAAACCTAGAAACCTTCACCCAGAAACCCAGATTTTCATCTCTCTCCCAGAAACCCAGATTTTCATATCCCAGAAACCTATAGCAAAACCCATAAACAATACAACCCAGAAATCACCGAATCAACACAGCAACAACGAATGCAACAATCAATATTTACAGTTGGGTTTAACTCCCCTATAGCTTTCGAAGCAGCAACAAAGAATGCAACAATCAATATTATACATATATACACGAAACAGATCTGAAAAGTAAAGATCGAGAAGGACCAGTGTAGATGGCGACGATGACGATGATGAAGCCGGACCAGTGTAGATGGCGAGGCGGTAGGCATCGACGTCGTGGTGGTGGTAATGATAGTCACCGAGAGAGAGAGAGAGAGAGAGAGAGAGAGAGAGAGAGAGAGAGAGAGAGAGAGGAGAAGAGGAGAGATGATGGCATTTTTGCAATTTGGGAGACTTCCCTTCCGTGTGGGTATTATCCCGGACAAAACAATCCCACACCCCCCAGGTATTATATAATACCATACATATAGGTATTATTTTTATACCGGATTAGTAATCCCAAACCATTTTCCGGGAACCAAACAAGGGACAACGCGGGATTAGGCGAAAATAGTCCCATCCCACCCTCCTAATCCCTGAATCAAAACGAGGCCTAGGTGTATGGCATTGTGCCATTTACTCTATTTGGCCGCCCATTGGCCATTGCGAAAATGTATGACTCAGATCAAATCCAAACAATGACTCTCATATAGAGTTGGATTTGATCTAAGCCGTGCATTTTCACAACAGCTGGCCAGATGGATGCATGACATGGTGACATGCACCTAATGCACAACAGGGCTCCCAAATCCGCCTCTTAATGCATATGTGATTCATCTGCTGATTGAGATTTCCGGCTTAATTTTTTTGGGGTCGATTCCAAAACACTATATTTTTTTATTTATCTCACCACAATGATCATCTCATTGAGACGATATTTTGTTCAACTTTAATGTACGTGTTTATACATTTCTGATTTATCTCATCGAGACAAACGGAATGGCCTATTATTTTTTTAATCAATTCTGCTAAGAATAATGATAAAATCACCAAAAAGACCGCGGCAAAAAATTGACATTAAGTTCAGCCAAAAAGGACCTTAATAGACTATGATATGTGTGAAACAGAACTTAGGGAAATGTGATAATTTTCAGGGAGGGCCTAGCATAGCTAATTGGTCAAGGACGAGGCTTGACCAAATAATCGGTCTGCGTAAGAACAAATTTTGAATGGGCTGGACAATTAATTGGGCCGAGTCCAATGAGACCGGACTCAAGACTTTGGAAGAAAGGCTTATTCTAACTCCAACCATGTAACACTAGGCCGTACGATGGCTGGCCCAAGATTCCACAGGGGACAAGTCAAACCCCCCGCCAATCGTGCTTGAGTTGACTGCTTATTTTAAAACTAATTTCTCTATTTCAACCCCACTAAAAATGTTAGATGTGTTTTGGCCTAAAAAGTTTGTTAGCTTATTTTTTCGTCTTTATTTAACTTTTTTTCATGTTTTTTAGTAAAATTTTATATCGTCAATCTAGCGTGAACATATTATATGTTGCAAAACCAAAACCCAATTATATATTTCAAGAACTGTGGAAGCAAAATACACTCCAAGAGGAATAATAATTTAATAGTCTCGGACCACACCTACGTGATCTTTCAGATCATTTCAGTGTCAGAAATTTTTGGGGTAAATTACAAAAAAGCCCCTGAAGTTTCATAAAATTCTTAAAAAAACACCTAGACTTCGTCCGTTAGCAAAACGACACCTGAACATTATATTCCATCAACAAAAAAGCCCCTACCATCATATTCTGTTAATGTTTTTTACAGAGCCAGTTAACGATGGTTAACTCCTTCTGTTATCTCTCTCAAAATGACACCTGAACATTATATTCCATTAACAAAAAAGCCTCTTCTTTCCCAAAAATATGTTTTGTCAAAAAATTTGATAAATTTTGCACAAAAGTATTTTTTTGTTTTGATCCAAAATGTGCACGCATCTTTGTAGTGGACTGTCTTTTAGAAACGAAGGAAATATTCAGGATACACTTTTCCTTGATCTTTTCATATAACGAAAATGATTCATGACATTTTCGTTTATAGTTATATTAACTCGCGACTCCGTAACTTTGGCAAAATGACCCCGTAACTTCGGGAGGAGGGGTCTCCCCAAAAGGTGTGGTAGTGTCATTATATCCTTTATTTTTTAGGGCTTCGGAATTAGTTGAAGTTCACAAAAGTTGGCTCGGACAAAAACAGTTAACATTTAAAAGAAATAAAAATAAAAAAGGTGTGGGTGGTGGTACCAATCATTTTCTGATCACGTCCTCTGTGTAACTAGTGTCCTAGTTTAATGTTGATCACAATCATATGAGTTGGATATTCTGAATACAACAACTTAGGCAAAACAAAAAAAAAACAAAAATTGAAACATAAAATTGTTTTTTCTTTTGCTAATTTAACCACCTTCCCCTTGTTCAACCTGTATTTTATATGACAGCTCACAAAAAAATTTGTCATGGGAGAAAGGCGTATTTTAATACTGTAATTGACAAAAAATACATTTGGGATGGTAGAGGTTTTTTTGTTAATGGAATATAATGTTCAAGTGTCATTTTGAGAGAGATAACAGAGATAACTGAAGGAGTTAACCATCGTTAACTGGCTCTGTCAAAAACATTAACAGAATATGATGGTAGGAGCTTTTTTGTTGACGGAATATAATGTTCAGGTGTCGTTTTGCTAACGAACAAAGTCCAGGTGTTTTTTTAAGAATTTGGCGAAACTTCAGAGGCTTTTTTGTAAGTAGTCTATAATTTATACACTTAATTGGAGACTCAACGAGAATGTGTGGTATTAAAATGACCAGAATATCACGTCGCTGTGCTCCGGAAGAAATTGGATAGTTGGACCTCCAAAAGAGATAGGAGTAGTAAACTTGCTACAACATTTTGGTTAATTAATCTTGTATTTCATATATGTTGGGTGAATTTATCAAAATAAGTCTTTACACCCCATTTGCTGTAGGATACAGAGGACGGATGGAACTAGGGAGGTGTTGCGCAGCCCGTGCTGTGCAGTCCCTTGCACGGCCGTGCCGGTATCGTTCCGAGGATCGGAGACGTCCACCGCATAGAGCTTGTCAAGTAGTATAAATATATCAAAAATCAACTCGATCAGATATCGTTAAACGCCTCATCGGAACACATATAACTTGAAAACAAATGAATCCTAATAGATCTGAAATACTGGATCAAAACCAATGAATCCAATCTTTTTTGAAGTTATATCTGTTCCGATGAGATACTTAATGATATCCGATCAAGTTAATTTTTGATGTTGTGCAGTACTCGACGAGCTTTACGTGGTGGACTTCTCCGATCGACAGAATGATTCCGGCACAACCGCACATAAAATTGCACAGCACGCTGTGGAGCACCTCCTCTTTTCCTAGGACATAAGCTATAATCTCAGATAACATATCGGAACTAATTTGTATTCGATATTTGTCACCGCATATTGAGAGCGAATACTGAATATGATATCACAAGATTCACAACTACAATACAGTAATACAGTAATGTATATTTTACAAGCCATTCTCAATAGTCAATCCTCCATTATTAAAGACATTCCGAACGCAAGCCAGCAAATGCCACAGTTGACAAACTACTGTAATTGTTAGAGAGAGAGTGAGTGATGGAGACGATAGAGCACAAGACAATCAGCGCCAACGGCATAAACATCCACATAGCAGAGAAAGGCCAAGGCCCACTTGTCCTCTTCCTCCACGGCTTCCCAGAGCTCTGGTACTCATGGCGCCACCAAATCCTCTTCATGGCTGCCCACGGCTACCGTGCCGTGGCCCCTGACCTCCGCGGCTACGGCGACACCACCGGAGCACCGCTCGACGACTCCACTAAATTCACCACCCTCCATCTCGTCGGAGACATCGTTGCCCTCCTCGATGCTATCGCGCCTGATGAAAAACAGGTGGGCGAATCTATCTCTGTCTCTATCTTGTTCTTTGACTTTTATTTATTTTTATTTTTATTTTACAAATGGTCTCCAAAGTAATTTGGTCTAGTAACAATATACACTTCACGTCTATATCAATACAATTAATTGCCATGAAACAGCGCCACCCCAAATTTAAATCCCAATTGATTTCACTTTGGTCTTTGCAGGATATTTAGGATTTTCAAATGGGTTAAATTTGATTGTTCGATCTACGAGTTTGTGTATGATAGTTGTTGATGGTACATTTATTTATGTACTGCAGGTGTTTGTTGTTGGGCATGACTGGGGCGCGATTATTGCGTGGTTATTGTGCTTGTATAGGCCCGATAGAGTCAAGGCTCATGTGAGTTTGAGCGTCCATTTTATTCCCAGGAATCCTATGATGAGTACTATTACGATGTTGCGAAAGTATTTCCCGGATGACCATTACATTTGCCGATTTCAGGTACTCTCTTGTCTCTCAAACACTGCATAGTCTGCATTAGATAAAGCATCCTCTAACAATACTGGCTATCACTCTCTATGATAGTGCTTAATTGTGAAACAAACCACTCATTTACCAACCCGAGGGCATTCTGATGCCTAAGTTTCTCTTCAAACGTACTTAAAGGTAGAGATATGGGGCATGTATAACTGCGGATTATTTTTTAGAAGGATTAGAAAAGATGCAATTAATGATATGAATAAATAGGACATGCGGATCTCTGAGATAATAAATGAGGTTGTATTTAGTACAAGATTAGTTGCAATAATGTTTGGTTTGGGTAAGATAAATGATGAGATAAGGATGGGAGAATTAATTGTAATTATTGGATGAAGATGGAAATAATCTCAATGGATTGGATTGGCTAATACCACTGCCTCAGGTGGTATTGGATAGTCCCATAGATAAGTTATTAAATGGCTAAATAATCTCTTTCTGGTCCAGTCTAACTTTAGTCCCAGGCAACAAATGTGGGACTAGCTAATCTTGAAGAACGTGTGACCCCACATGTTCCTTTGTACCATCGATGGAGGATTATAATCCCACCATGCTCCCTTGCACCATGAATGGGGGATTATAATGTAAGGAAAATATGTACATTTTTGTGACGAAAAACAATAATATGAAGGCAATAAGATCACAATGATGTGGGTGAGTTTTTCGAATTACAAGCCACAGTTTTTAGCGACTCGATTCGTAGAACGAAAAACATCACACAAGGTTACATCATTCCAAATGAGTTTAATGTACAATCTTGTTGTACGTCTTTGATACCGGCTGTGATTACTACATTTCCATATATCAAATATTCCAATTCTCTAGAACTCCTACTTTTTTCTGATGATAAAAAATTTCTCTGGTGCTCCTTGGTTTGTGCATAGTTTCTCCATTGTTATATCATGAGCCCTGTTTCCGAAGGTTTGACTGCTGAATTTAAATTGATGAAATTTGGATTCCCAATAGCTACTAGATCAAGTTCTGACGGTTTCACATGAAATTTAAGTTTGCCTCACGAAGACATAACTTTTACCTGTTATTTATTGTGGTCCAAATTTGGACATATTCTTTTAGAATTGCTGGGGATTTAGATTCTACTATTATCTTCTTCAAATGACATAAGTTGGGATCCAATTTTATTATTGAAACTTTTCATAAGATGCAATTAAAATCTTATCGAAACAATGTTGTAGGAACCCGGAGATATAGAAGCTGAATTTGCCCAGATTGGTGTCAGAGAGGTGGTCAGAAAATTTCTAACATATCGCGATCCTCGTGCATGGTCGTTACCCAAAGGAAAAGGATTTGGGAATTTTGCTGATACTCCAGTTTTGCCTTCTTGGTTATCAGAAGAAGATGTTGATTATTATACCAGCAAATTTCAAATGACCGGCTTCACTGGAGGAATTAACTATTACCGAGCTTTGGATCTGTAAGTTGCCTAACATTCTTGTTGTAAATTTTGAAAATTTCAGTAATTTCTTAACCAAGATGAGTTCTTGGAATACAAACTTTCCCGTCGTCATGAGAAAAGAGAATTGAATGAAATGAAAGGGGTTTGGGAATCCAATTTTCGTTAGCTCTTCAGTTATTGAAAATGTTTTGTAGGAAATTCACTTTTTTCAACTTTTCCCCACGCATAATTGTGCAGTTTAACTGAAAATGATTTAAGGAATATATTTTCATCAGGAAATTGTTTTGTTGGGACTAACATCTTCCTGAGACAACCAAACAACAAAAGAAGTCTTTTTCATCAGAGAACTGTTTGTTGGGACTCACATCTTCCTGAGACACAAACACCAGCGACACAAACACTTTTACACACACTTCACATTTGATTCAAGTCTGGCCTTCGACCACTTCTCCCGAACCCCCTACCAAGATCTGCAAACCCATTTCTCACTTGTGATGTGAAGCTGCGCTTCTCTTTGACAACGAGTTTTGTAAAGCAATCACATGAGGGGTCCACAGGCACTGCACGATAGAAGCACTGCACTGTGCAATGCGTGAAAGGAATTTTTCTGTTTTTCCTTTGCTTCCTCGTCAATTAAATGCAACGTGTGGGTTTTCTTCATCCTTTAATGTCAAATGATGGTTATTTGAGACGGGGGATACGTTTTGAACCTAGAGAAAGCAAGTGGAAAGGAAAGAAAAATAACATATTTTCTTCTCCCCTCGTTTGGTTCTTAGTTTCAGGAGGGACAAGAAGTGTATTCATTTTCCCTCTCATTTTGAACTTCTTTACCATTATACTTCTCATTTCTTCTGTTATTTTGCATTGGTCTTCCTTTAGTCTAGTTGCTTTAGTACTTCCTTTCATCGTTCTAGCAAGATCAAACAAAGAGGTTATCGTAGAATGATATGAACATTGGCTTCTGTTTTCGTGGTTCAAATTCATGTTGTCGAGTTACCTATGCGCAAGAAGTTAAAGTTTGCAGCATTTTGGGGTTCCCCTCTGGAGTCGATCTTTCTTTTATTTTTGACAATTGTTGATATTCAACTCGGGAGTAAGTCAAATTTTTCTAGGACAATCCTTAGCTTTATGTTTTTCTTCGTTTGATCATGATGAATTCGTGATTGATTGTAGCTTGTAACGTATGCTTATTTTTGTGACACATTTTGATACGGCTATACTATGGACTCTTTCTACTCCTAAATCTACTTTTGAAGTCTTTCTTAGACTAAAAAGAAGAAAAAAAAAAACAAAAAAACGAAGCCAAAAGAGGTTTAATTGAAATTTTTTACCTTTTGCCTCTCTACATTGCAGAAACTGGGAGCTCACAGCACCCTGGACAGGGGCGCAAGTTAAAGTGCCAACAAAGTTTATAGTGGGCGACTTAGACTTGGCCTATAACTTCCCAGGGACCAAGGAATACATAAGCAGCGGTGGATTCAAGAAAGATGTGCCTACGTTGGATGAAGTTATTGTCATGGAAGGTGTAGCACACTTCATCAACCAAGAAAAGCCCGATGAGATCAACCAACACATTCTTGACTACATCAAGAACTTCTGATTCACCCCTCCCATCCTTTGTTTTATGTGGCTCTTCGGAGTTTTCAAGGGATTTGTGAAGGAAAATGATGGGATTCTTCTTCATTTCACATGAAGAGGCAACGGAATAGAATCACATGTGTTTTCTCCGCTGTTCACAAATCCGTCCAAATTCCGAGCTCTAGAAAGACCTTCACGTTGTGTTTCATGTAATAAGTTTCACAAGCTAGCTAGCTAGAGATCACAAACTTTTGGTGTGTGCCTGTTGGTGCCACTGCTGGTGTTTAGCTTCTATAAATTTCAGGTGATTTTGTGCCTGTTGTTTGAAATTTATGATTGGCAAAATGAAGAGTTTGCATGCAGCTCCTAAAATTTCAAGTAACTTGGATCCTAATCGCTTGTTTGGAACATATGGAGGGGAATTCTCTCCACATCTGGTTTGGGCTGAAATTTCAAGTAGATGTCTTGACACAATTTTGTCTTTTAAAGTTTTGACTAAATTTACACTAGAAACTTTTAGTATTCTTAACAATAAGGTATCAATGATTTAACAAAATGAATCAATCAATCACTCTTTCAAGGACCGAGTTCCAGTCTGGTTTCTTAGCCTCCAGTCTAGCTCAGTTTCAGCCATTTGTGGGCTTTTCCTGAGCCCAAAACAATGATTGAACCCGTTCACTTTCTATTCCTTGTCGAGACATGGACTACGCGAAAAATTAAGTTGATCGAATACCATTTGATATGATTTCAAAAGATATTAATCTTGTTGAGAAAATAGTGTGCAACACTGGATTGCAAACCATTTTACACAATTATCTAATATATTTCATGGTTTCCGATCAAAGGTGATTTTCAAGGTGGTTGATGTTCCAAAAAAGATCTAATATATGAATAATTCTGATCATTCTTGTGGGCTAAAAAACAGCCCACAAATGATCGAAACTGGAGGATAGGAAAACTGCACCGGAGATCAGTCTCTCTTTCAAAACCTGGAGTATAATCCATAGTTGGCAGGGCCTGCGGATGCACGGTCTTACCCGATTAGTGAATGATTCACCAAACAAAGTAAATGATTCTAATACTTAGGCCATATGGGCCCTACAATGACGCGGTGTCAACCAAATATCCATTCTTAGAGTATCTCCGGCTCTTACCCAATTTACAACTCAATTTTGAGTAATAATGTGAGTAAAAGATCCATTTAATATCAACATCTCGTCCTTTGCCGCTCACTGCCGCCTGCAGAAAAATATTTGGAGAAATATTTTTGAGATAGTGTTTGGATGTGTTTTTGGAAAAAGTAATAATTAGAGAGATGTGTAATAATTGGAGAGAGATAGAGAGAGAAATGAGAATAATAATTGGATAAAGAGGTATGAGTAGAGAGATAAATATGATTAATGATTAGAGAGATGAGAGATGGAGAAAAAATCTTTTTGGAATTTTTTTTGGAAATGTGAAGTGAACAAAGTGTCTATCTTTTTTATTTTTATTTTATTTGCTTCTCTCCCTTTTCCCCCCACCCCTCTCTCTTTGGAAATTTTTTTGGAAATGTGAAGTGAACAAAGTGTCTATCTTTTTTTTATTTTATTTTATTTGCTTCTCTCCCTTTTCCCCCCACCTCTCTCTCTCTCTCTCTCTCTCTCTCTCTCTCTCTCTCTCTCTCTCTCTCTCTCTCTCTCTCGCAACTATTCTCTCGCTCCCTCTTCTCTCAATTTCCTATGCTCCTCTCTTTATCTCGATCTTTGCGTTTGTTTCTATCTTTCTCTCTTGATATCCGACCACCCCACCACTACAAACTACAATCGGGCGATCTTCATAGCCTCTGGATCTGTATTCGCTACCCTTGCCGGAGTGGTCAATGGCAACGATGAACTTACTTCAGCAGTGTACGCCACCAAAAAATAGCCGTTGGAAATTTGAGAAAATGTTTGGTTCTCCCTCAATTTAGGTAAAGATCTGAGTAAAATTTGATTTGCTATGTGTTTGAGTCAAGAACTGGAAGTGGATTTTGGGTATTTTTACTCAAATTTCAAATTTGATTCTGGTTTTGGTTTTGAGTAAGGACTGGAGATGCTATTACAAACTCACATTTGTCTCATTCCCCATGTATGATAATAATAACCAAACAAAGCCAACATTATTGTCCTACTAAGCCAATCTCTAATTCTTACTCCTTCGACCCAAATTCAAAATTTGTTTAAAAAACATCAATAACCCATTTCTAATGTACAGTATGACCCAAATGTTTACCCCTTCTGAATTTTACCCATTTTTTGTCCACATAAGGGACAACTCAAACCAATCCCCGTTTTTTCCAACGGATCTTTTGGGAGGGAAGAGATGAAACTTGTTTTGTACATTATTGGAGCTGGCAGATGTTGCTGGAGCTTTGTTCGATCTGAGTTTTGCCGAAGCTGGCCGACTTTGCTAGAGCTTTGTTCGATATGAGTTTTGCCCAAGTTTGTTTCAGCAAAGCTGACCTCTGAGTTTGTCGGAACTTTGTTGATCGATTCTCCTCTCTTGTTTATATATATGCCATTGAATATTTAAAAAATAGTAATAAATTTAGATAAAATTTATGTTTTTTCATCGGAGATGCTGCACACGAATTGAGTTTTCACCCAAAATTTGACTTATTTTTGGTTAGAAAAAGCGCAAAATTATTAAAGCATCTCCAACCCATCCATCAAACACAATTTTTCAAGTTTTTTTTAGGATCAATGTTTAAAAAACCTTCTTCAACTCACACTTTAAACTTTATTAAATTACTACTTTTTTAGTTTTCCTGTTTTGCACCTGAATTTATCAAAACCTCATAAATGTTAAAACGTAAATGAAGTGTTTGAGAGCCTCCTTTTCACTTTTTCATTTTTTATTTTTTTCTTTTGAATTATGATCAGAATGTATTTTGAATTTGGTAGGAGCATTTGAGAGAAATATGCAGAATTTATTTTGCAACAGAGTAGTATTTGAGAGATATGAGCAAAATACATTTTATACGTCTTTTTATAAATCAAAATAGGAAAAGTGAAAAATGGGAAGACAAAAAGTTTTTTCCGACCTATTTTTGACTTCTCCTCTCTAGTGTCAAATTTTGAGAATGAGTTTTGACTTGATGTATTTTGAGTTTGGGCAACTAAACACCCAAAATTGAAAAAATGAGAATCTGAAAATGCGAAAATAATAGTTTTAGTTTAGTTTAGTTTTGGAGATATGAGTAACAAGTGGTGAGAGATAGAAAAAGAAATAAAGATAATAATTACAAAACAAAACTAAAGGGGTGTTTGGGCGACCATTTTTTCCATTTTCTCATTCTCCTTTTCAACTTTTGGGTGTTTGGCCAATAACACCCAGAATGGGTTCTCCCAAAATGGATTCTCCAATTCTCACTTTCTAGGGCAGAAATCAAAAAGAGGTCGGGACCTCCTTTTCCGTTTCTCTTTCTCATTCTCATTTTCCCCTCAACTCCTACTCTCCATTCTACCCCTCCAAATCTTTTACCAAGAAACCTCCGATGAGCAGATTTGAGGAAAAAGAAGCGCAAAAGAAAAGGAAAAAATTGAAAGCATAAACATAACACTGGAATAGTTAGGAATTTCTGAATGTACCAAAACAAAGTTCAGAATTTCTGAAGCAATTACCATTACACTCCTTAAATCAACTCACCCTTTTCCCCGTTTTTCTCACAATGGCATGGGCGATCTCTCAACAAAGTTCACTGTAATCTTCGTCCTGCGGTCCATAGCCACCACGAAGCTTGGCCGCCGATCTAAACAACTATCCTCACAAAGAGAGTAAAGGGATAGAGGGATAAGGATCAGTGAGTGGCTTCGAGGAAGAGAAGTGGAAGAGGCTAGGCTTTGAAAGGCTGGGGATAACTAGATAAGGTGTTAATCCACACAGACACATATAAACTTTTACTTTTAAGTCGTGAATAAAAAACTACACAAATGTTTACAAAAGTACTCCTATTTTCTAGTAGTATGGTTTTTTGAAAATTGCTAAAAATAATATTCATACATATTTTTAATATCATCATAAAAAAATAAGGGCAAAATGGTAAACAATCAATTCATAACTCATTTTCATCATTATTCTTCCAAACACTACTCATGTTACAAAATGCATTCTATACATTTTTTCCAAACACTCCTCACAGATTCAAAACACATTTTGACCATAACCCAAAAAGCCAAAAAATTAAAAACAAAAAGCTGAAAAGTAGCCGTTCAAAAAAAAAAAAAAAAAAAAGCTGAAAAATAGGTTCCCAAACACGCCTACAACAAAACTCCGAACCATGAAACCAACAAGACGAATACATTCTGAAACCAAAACCAGCAAAATCCCCCACACAAATTCTTTTGAGAGAGAGAGAGAGAGATGGAGACGATAGAGCACAAGAAAATCACAGCAAACGGCATTAACATCCACATCGCCGAAAAAGGCCAAGGCCCACTTGTCCTCTTCCTCCACGGCTTTCCAGAACTGTGGTACTCATGGCGCCACCAAATCCTCTTCCTGGCCGCCCACGGCTACCGTGCCGTGGCGCCGGACCTCCGTGGCTACGGCGACACCACCGGAGCACCACTCGACGACTCTTCTAAATTCACCACCCTCCATCTTGTCGGAGACATCATTGCTCTCCTCGATGCCATTGCGCCTGATGAACACCAGGTGGACGATTCTTATCTCTATATATGGATTCGGGGCCAATTGACTTCTTTTTATCCATTTCGTTTCAAAGAATTATTCTTTCATAGTTCATTTTTTTTTCTTTCTAGATTCTCGTTAATTTTTTTAGTACTAATTGATCTCGACGAAAAAAATAGTACAAAAAATAAGAAATTATCGAAAGTTAAAGACAATTACTCCCCGTCCCATTTTTCAAAGTCTTTGTTTTGAAAAATTTCCACAGTTAAACCTAAGGGTGAACAAAGTTGAAAAAAATGAAACAAAAAAGCGACAGGACACCCACCATTGGCCCCACAGCTAGGAAGGTAAGTATGTCAGACAGACAAATTCGATGTACGTGAGCTCCACACGGTTACGAAACTCATATGCATCAGATGATTCTTGACGCATATGTGTCCGGTCCGTATTAATTAAACCATGAGCAATTTACTTTTTGCTGCTTGTGTCAAAGTTGGTAATGGTATCTACTTCAATTCAATACTGGAGGGGTAAAGTTGGAAGGTTGCCCTGTTTTGGTTGCTAATTTTAGAAATGAAGCAAATTTTTTTTAGGACAGCTCAAAATAGAAACATGGGCAAACAAAATGGGACTGATGGAGAAAATAAATACTAAAACAGCTTTCTTTATTGTATTAGTGTTGTCTTGTAGGAATTTTTTAAATATCTGTCCATGTTTTATTACTTTTTTTATTTCTCTCGTCAAGAAGATGACTGATCTCAAAATTTTGACGAAAACTAAACAAAACATCAATAATCTTGACGAATTGATCGCAAAAATTTTTCGATAAAAAAAAAAAGAATCGTAAAATTTTGATGAAAACTAAGCAAAACGTCAGTGAAAGTAAATAATACCAGCTGTTTCAAGACAAATTAATTGAGGCCCAAATCACCTTTCATGACTTGAAGAATAATGTTGCTTGAGTACTCTTTGCAATTGGAAAAAGCATTGTACGCACACATTCAGACACCGGGAATTGTTCTATGAATGTATTTAAGATAGTATTTTTTTGATGGGATGTATATGTAAACGCACTGCAGGTGTTTGTTGTTGGGCATGACTGGGGCGCTTTCATTGCGTGGTCTATGTGCTTGTATAGGCCGGATAGAGTCAAGGCTTTGGTGAATTTGAGCGTCCATTTTCTTCCCAGGAATCCTCTGATAAAGCCTGTTGATATGTTTCGTGGGTTGTTTGGCAATGACTATTACATTTGCAGATTTCAGGTTCTCTCATGCTACCCTCCAAATGCTGCAACATTAGCTAGAGCATCTCTAACAATCTGTTTTACACTACTTTATTGCCATATTTTGACAAAGGCTTTCTATCTAGCTCTATAATGATGCAGCCTGTAAAAAGGTGGACAACACATTCAAGAAACTAGTTTTACAAATATGGATTTTCAAACCGAAAAATCGTATGAGAATGACATTGGTAGTGGCTTTGCCATAAGGAAAAAACCAATGGAGATGCCCTTAGCTTTTACCTAGATTTTGTTTGAATGTCCTTTTGGTCCGTGAAATCTTGTTTCTATGGAAATTATCAGTGGTTGTGAGTACTGCATTTCCAGATTTCAGATTCTCTAGTCCTTCACAGTCCACACCCCCATTTAGACGTAATTAATCGACATTAGTTATGTTTTGTGGAACTTCGTTCCAATGAAGCCTTGTTGATTTGATCAGTATTCCCTTGGTTTGTGCACAAGTTTCTCCATTATTGTATACTGGCCCTCTTTTCAATTGTAGAAAATATTCATTGAGAACCTCAGAGGATATACAGTTGTGCTGCAGACCACACACTAGGATTTGAATTTGGTACTAAAAAGATCATGGTTGGTAACACCTATTCTAGCTCTGTTTAGTGTATTTGTGTTTGTGAGTTGCAACTGTGTACTTACCTTGAATTTCTTAATAAGGAACTCAACAAGATGCCATTTGTAAGGTTTTTTTAGATGGCATTAGTAGAGATTCAAACTTATCGACAGTTTGCTTTAGATGCCATTAAATGTTCTCTAATTCTCTTAGAAATGTTGTTGGAACCTGGAGATATAGAAGCTGAATTAGCCCTGATTGGTGTTGGAGAGGTGGTAAAAAAATTCCTAACGTACCGCCATCCTGGTGCATTGTATTTCCCTAAAGAAAAAGGATTTGAGTGTTTTCCTGATACTCCAGTCATCTTGCCGTCTTGGTTATCAGAAGAAGATGTTGATTATTATGCCAGTAAATTTGAAATGACCGGCTTCACTGGAGGAATTAACTACTACCGAGCTTTCGATCTGTAAGCTGCCTTCCATTTTGTTGTTAATTTTGAGGTTTTTAAGTAATTTCTTAACCAACATGAGTTCTTGGAATTGAAACTTTCCCATCGTCACTAGGAGATTTTCCTAAGTAGTCAGGCTGCAGCTTCTTTTGACATCTTTTTTGCATGGCAAAAAAGATTTCATTAATCATCGAAAGATTACAATGACTAATAGGAGCAAGGAGAAAGCAACAAAAAGCCTGGTCCAAGACCCAATCCTTGATTGGCAAGAAGCCAATCGAGGCCCACACCTAACAGGCCCAAGCCCAAACCCAAATGGCCACAATGCCCGGATAGAAAAATACAACACAGAAAATCCTAAGGCGCCCCAAAGACCAGTGGTTGCTCCACGGCTGCATATAGCGAGACGAACCACCAACGCTGGAATCTTGAGGAACAGGCCCTTGTTGCTGACCTAGAGAATGGTGCGACCGCCTCATCAAATCCAGCTGTGGCTTCTGCTTGGGGAGATGTGTTTCTTGTTTTGCTGTTGTTTTTGGGGGTAGGTTTTTGGCCTTTCAGGAGTTTCGGTCTTCTTGGTTTTTTCTTCTTTTTGGTGTTGTGGCTGGTATCTTGCCATCCTTGGTGTTCCTTTGTTTTTCCCCCTTTTGGGTCCTTGGCGTTTTTAGTCTCGGATCCTTTTAATCTTTGTAATTTGTTTTCAAAGATTAATAAATTCTTTGCTTAGCAAAAAAACACCCTCAAAATGCCGCCCCGCTATACGCCATCCACCGCTAGTACGTCTCAAGGGCCAAGATGCCCAGATCAACAATCTGCACATGAAACAAAGCTGGTCCAGCCCTAAAGCCCGAACCCAGCCCACCTCCCAACCAAACCCAAAACTCCACACAGGTCTCCAAACCCCGCCACGCCTCGCCGACCCACCACCAGCCACGAGCCCCCGACGCCATTAGGCAACACCGGATCCACCCAGGAATAGATCGGCTGGGAGACATGAGAACACCAAAACCAAACTCGCCGTTAAGCATAACCGGTTACACCAAGAGAAGGAGTCCAGCGCTTGATCCATGGCAGGAGGGCAAACAAGAAGAACCAGGAGAGGAGGGTGCGGAAGAAATAGGAGAGGGAGGAGAAGGGCAAGAGAGTGCGGACTTTTTCCCCTTATTTTGAAACATGAAAGGGCTTTTTTAGGATGCCATGAATGCCGTACAAGAAAGTAAATAACGAGAAAGGGACTGAAGGAAATGAAAGTGTTTGCGAATGTGATCTCCATTAGCTCTTTAATTTTTAAAGGAAGTTCATAGAAAATTCACTTTTTTTCTACTTTTCCCCACTCAAAATTTTAATTTAACTGGAAATAATTCCACGGGAAAACAGTTATGCTAGGACCCGCATTTTCTTGAGACTGTCAAACAACGATGGAATAAAAGACACTAGTGATAGCCGATAATACTTCTACTCACTTACACAAACTGCATGTCACACGAGCACTTACTCACTCACAAATGGGAGGGTTCACACCCCTGCACGATGCACTCTTGACGCTAAGAAATTGTGTTGCTTTCCCTTTGCTTACCTGTGCTCAAGAAAACAATGTTTGCAGCATTCTTTCAGATACACTCTTGACGCCATATTTCTTCTTGTTTTGACAAATGTTGATATCCAACTCATGATTCAGTCAAATTTTTCTTGGAGAATTCATCTTGGCATTCTGTTTTCTTATTTTCATCATCATAATTGATTGTAGCTTGCAGTGAATTCTCATTTTTGCTTGATACATTTTAATGGGGTTGGCTGAAAATTTTCACCTCTACAATGCAGAAACTGGGAGCTCACAGCACCCTGGACAGGGGCTCAAGTTAAAGTGCCTACGAAGTTTATTGTGGGCGACTTGGACTTGGCCTATAACATCCCAGGGGCCAAGGAATACATAAACAACGGCGGATTCAAGAAAGATGTGCCTATGTTGGATGAAGTTATTGTCATGGAAGGTGCAGCACACTTCATCAACCAAGAAAAGCCCGATGAGATCAACCAACACATTCTTCAGTACATCAAGAACTTCTGATCAGTCATCCCACATCCTCCTGTATTTTGATGTTTGGAGTTTTGAAGGAATAATGAAGAAAAATTATGGGATTCTTCTTCGTTAAACATGAAAAGGTTACGAAATAGAATCACATGAATTTTATCTGCTTTTGGTAAATCTGTCCAAAAATCCAAAATGTGTTTCATGTAATAAAGTTTCGCACGCCAGGGATCACAGGCCTTTAGTGTGTGCCTGTTGGTGCCACTGCTGGTGTTTAGCTTCTATAAATCTCAGGTGATTTTGATCCTAATCTCTTGTTTGAAATTTATTAATGTAGGTAAAAAAGGAAGCAGCAGTACTATATGCACAAAAAACTTACTCCCTCCGTCCCTTTTTAAGTGATCCACTTGGGAAATGTGTATTTTTGCGGACGTGTATTTTAATTTGGTATAAAACAAATTAAAAAGTTATATAGATAAATATGTTTTTTAAGAGTTTGAAATAGCACGTATTCCCATATGGATCACTTAAAAAGGGACGGAGGGAGTACCTAGAAACTTGCCCAGAATTTGAAATCAGTGGCTCAAAGTCACTAGGAAAAGAATTGGAGCCATTGATTTCAAATTCTGGATAAGTTTCTTGGTAAATTTTATGGGTACTTAGTATTTTTGGACATGATATTGTGCCACAACTGACATATTTTGGAAATCAAATTGTTAAGACTTTGTCTATTTGCTGTAAAAAGTACTGTAACATAGATTTTTTTTTTTGGGCTCGATGGTTAAGGGTGTTCAAATTAAATTACGTGCACCTTAATTATTTCCCTTTCCGGTCTAATCAAATACAAATCATCCACGCAAGTACCGGGAGATTCACAAGAAATTTTACGCTAATGGCATGGCTCAAAGTGGTGGTCAACATTTTCTACTGTACCAGCTTTTAGACCCGAAAAGTAAAAGTAAGACCAAATTGGCTGAGGAAGTGTCAAGTCACACACCCAGGGGTTGCCCCAGCGGTTAGCGCGAGTGCCTGACTTTAGGGGTAATCCCTTTAGTCAGGAGTTCGATTCCCCGTAAGGTGAGTACCTGTGCTAAGTGGGAGGCCGTGACTGGTGTGAGTTACGTCAGCTCCCTCAAAGGTTTGGGTCGTGCAGTAAATCCAATTAGTGGCTTGTTGTAAGGCTGTTCGTCGGTTATAAAAAAACAGAAAGTGTCAAGTCAAAAGATGGATTTAGAATATTTCAAGGTTTTCTGTACGAATTAAAAGGCGGCTAATTCCAGGGTCCACAGGTGATGTGTCCATTTTTGTCTCATAGGGGTTCGCATCTCTTGGTTGAAAATGAGAACGCTGCTACGTGCACAGATGCACGTGTACAGATGGTGCACCGACGGCGTCGGGGACGCCATTGTGGGTCTCATCCGGTCGATCCGAGCCGTTCATTCTTCTCAAAATCAAATTCCGAGTGGGCCCACGCGAGAATCGAAGCAATCGGACGGTTGTATGAGCTCGATCCAAAACTACCCCATTTCGTTCAAAAATTGAGAAGAATGAACGGCTCGGATCGACCGGATGGGACCCACAACGGCGTCCCCGACGCCGTCGGTGCACCATCGGTGCACCACGGTCGGTTCCCCTATCTTTACCGGTTGAAAATTTATCTCCTCTCAACAAAATTATCTCAAAAAATTTATTTAATTTTTTTTGACTTGTTCCGTCATTTTTTTTTTGGACCTTTAGTGGTTTTTTTTAATTGAAGTTTCCATTTATTTTTTACTTATTAAATGTATATAGTGTAGCTCTATTCAAAACGTACATTTTTTTTGTTGAAATGTTAAAAAAAAAATTGACAAAAAAGAAAAAGAAAACATAATAGCTAATATGTTTAATTTTTTCATCTCCAAAACCGACAACCAAACAAGGTGTTTGCAATTTGCTCTGTGTTCATTAGAGGTAAATAAATATTTGTCTTGGCACACGGATCTTTTAAGTATTGCCTTAAAGTTTGTTCCCCAATCATGATTCAAATCATTCATCTCAATGAACATGTTCATCTAGCTGAATACAAAAAAAAAAAAAAACTTATATGTGACAAAAATCAATGTGATCGAATATCGATAGATATGCAAATAAGTTTCATATTTAGTAAATTGTAAGGGTTATTAGCTTTATAATAATATATTTGTCTTTCATTTTTCAAATGCAACTTGTTCACACGTCTATCGAGCTAAAATTCAACTTCTTTTCCTGTAGACATATTCTTCTTTACTTGTTCACTCCATAAATAACAAGGATCATGATTATGGACTATTGGACTGGACCCAAATGAGTCCACAAAATGAAAGTATATACTACTAATGAAGGAAGGGATACAAAGAGCCCAAGATCGCTTATCCCACGGCAGGGCATGTTCATTGCTCATGCATAGCCTTATCTTAGTCACGTATAGCAGGACTCTTCGCTCCCGTTTTCAATCCATCATGTTCTTATCAAAAAAAAAAAAAAAAATGCATTTACTTTGGCACACGTGCTTGCGCACTTTAAAAAACTTACCAATTTTTAAAAGCTCACCTATTAAGACCGTTGAACTTTTAATTATTGAATGATTCACCAAACAATAATTTTACCTTATTTTTATTAACCAAACAAGATAATAAGCATATTACAGTACTCCCTCCGTTCCTATTTGTTTGTCCCACACTCTCTCTCTTGCCTTTTTTTCAAATCAAAAAATTAAGTTCTTCCGTGTATCATTTTTCAAATTTTTTCTCACCGAATTAAAGTACACGATGAGTACTTTAATTCGGTATAAAAAAATTTGAAAAATGATACACAAAACCACTTAATTTTTTTATTTGAGAAGCGGCACGACTTTTCGTAGTGGACAAACAAATAAGAACGGAGGGAGTATTATAGTAGTACTATCTTATTTTACCTCGATATACTAGTAGTATTAAACAAAGCCGGCGGCCATTATTGCACTGAGATAATTCGATCGAGAGAGAGAGAGATGGAGACGATAGAGCAGAACACGATCACAGCAAACGGGATAAACATCCACTTTGCAGAGAAAGGCCAAGGCCCACTTGTTCTCTTCCTCCACGGCTTCCCGGAGCTCTGGTACTCATGGCGCCACCAAATCCTCTTCATGGCGGCTCACGGCTACCGTGCGGTGGCGCCGGACCTCCGTGGCTACGGGGACACCACCGGAGCACCACTCGACGATTCCACTAAATTCACCAGCCTCCATGTGGTCGGAGACATCATTGCACTCCTCGATGCCATCGCGCCTGACGAAAAACAGGTTTTTTTTTTTAACTGAAAGACATGTCATTAATAAAGGTCGAAAGACAAGCCAAAGGGCACTTACACGATTTCAAAACAAAATGGAGAGAACCAATACTACTAAAACTCGGACACGAGCACACCACAAAAGTCACGACGACCGTGGGGTCTAAGACTCACGCTGCAAAGCAGACGCAGATCCACAAGAGAGTGTCGATGCATAGGGTTTTACCCAAGCTCAATAGAATCTTAGGATTCAAACCAATACATATAAAGCCCAAATGAAATCGACCTCCTGGAAAACTAAAACCAGAACAGAACCAAAACGAAACTAAACAAATAAATAGAATCAGGGCTAAAACAACGAAGCAAATGGACGAAAAACAGGTTGACTAGCTACTAATCTACTATCTATTTATGTGTGGAATCTGTGGATGCAAAAATTGTATAGGTACCATCTATTTTTACACGGATAATGTAAAGATGGATGGCTGTGTGGAGGCTTACTACGGATCTTACGCAAATAATTCGAGCCGTTAATAATTTTTTAAAAAAAATAATTAGAGTAGTTTTATAAAAAAATCAGCTCGATTGGAAAATTGTGAGTGGTTGATCCAATCATCTAACTTTTTATTTAGAAGATCCTGAATGAAAAATTAGATGACTGGACAAAGTACTTGAATCCTATTTGGAACTTACCAATTTTTGACGGATGCTCTCGATACTGTTATCATTAACTGTTCCCGTACTGTAATTTAAAACTTTGATGCAAGGACATCCGGAATGGTTTGATGCACGTGGACTTTGTGAAATAACGAGCCTTACGTGCATCAGAATGTTCTGGACACATCTCTATCTGGTAATTCCACGGAAATTTTTTATTGTTCTTTGAATTTTGTTAAGATTGTTGTTGATGGGACACATATATATGTACTGCAGGTGTTTTTAGTTGCGCACGACTGGGGGGCGATTATCGCTTGGCATTTGTGCTTGTACAGGCCTGATAGAATCAAGGCTTATGTGAGTTTGAGTGTCCATTTTAATCCCAGGAATCCTATGATAAAGCCTGTTGATATGTTTCGACGTTTGTTTGGCGATGACCATTACATTTGCAGATTTCAGGTTCTCTCTTGCTACACCCTCCAAATTCTGCATTAGATTGAGCATATGATCTAACAATCTGTTTTTACACTTCTTGAATCTTGATTGCCAAATTTTGACAAGGCTTCTATCTAGCCCTGTAAATGCAGCCAGTAAATAGCATTTTCACGGACTTTTTGAACCGAAAAATCTTGTGAGAATGATCTTATGAGAAACTCAAGAACTGAAAAAATCTCATCGGTCATTTTCTAATTCAAGAACTGAAAAATCTTATGAGAATTATGATTTTAAAAGACATTGGTCCGCAAAATCTTGCTTCTTCGTTATTGTATGCTAGCCCTGTTTTCGATTGTTTGACTGCTGAATGAAGAATAGATGAAAGTTAAATTCCCATAAGCTACCACATCTAGTTCTGACTATTTCAGATGAATTTTTTTTAATGTGGTCCTAATTTGGACATGTTCTTTGAGAATTTGAGGGTGTTGGCTTGAAAATTTAACTCTTTTTTTTTTTTTTCTTTTGTTCTTGTTGTCGTGGACATTTTGCAGATGAATTTGTAGATCATATAGGTTGTTGCTAGCTAACAACAATCCAAGCGATCCTTTTCAGTTTTTTATTTGCTTTTGTTTGTGCACCCTTTATGAGCGGAAAAGGAAAAGGGAAGCTATAATCACGCAATCACTTCAAGGGATTTTAAAGCTTCAAATTTTTGGAACGGCAATATTTATGTCCATTGCATTTTCTGGACAATTTAGAACTTCGGTTGAGAGAACGGGTGAATTATCAGACTAATGCTTATTTATACCGTTCTGCTGCAGAACACAAATTAGGACTTGAATTCGGTATGTTTATTCATTGACAACGTCGGAAGATATACGGTTGTCTGTCCTGCAGACAACACACTATGGTTTTTATTTATTTGTGTTTTGTTGAGTTGCAACTGTTTACTTCCCTTGAATTTGTTAATAAGGAACCCAACAAGAAGCCATTTGTTAGCTTTTTTACATGACATTGGTAGAGGTTCAAACTTATCGACAGTTTGCTTAAGATGCCATTTAATCCAATCTAAATAATGTTGTAGGAACCTGGAGATATAGAAGCTGAATTTGCCCAGGTTGGTGTTAGAGAGGTGGTCAAAAAAATCCTAACGTACCGCCATCTGGGTGCACTTTATTTCCCTAAAGGAAAAGGATTTCAGAGTTTTCCTGATATTCCAGTTTTGCCTTCTTGGTTATCAGAAGAAGATGTTGATTACTATACCAGCAAATTTGAAAAGAACGGCTTCACCGGAGGAATTAACTACTACCGAGCTTTGAACCTGTAAGTTACTTAACAAGTTTTTGTTATTTGGATTTTAAACTTCTGGGTAAAGTCTACAGCTTGTATCAAACTAATCTTCAAAGAAGAGAAAGCAAAGAAAGAGGGAAGAAAATGAAAGGAAATTCAAAACGAGGAGGACAAAAGTTATCACTTGCATTCACTCCGAAAAATACGGAAAAAATTTTAGTTCCGAGCAGGCACCTGCTCTCTGGCATTGTCACTGCCACGTGGTACCCGTCAGCTCATTTGGGCCTTCCATCCGTGTTTTGGACGGCCCAGATCTGTTGGGATTTTTCGGTGACATTTTTGTAATTTTGAGGGATAAATTTACTCCCAACAAATTTGGGTCATCCAAAATACTGACGGATAACCCAGATGAGCTGACGATCACCACATGACAGTGCCAACTGGTGCGTGCTCCACATTGAAAAAATTCTCGAGAACTACAAAGAAAGAAGGGAAAGAAAGCCAAAAAGAGGTTATTGCATTTCTTTAGATATCTTTACCTTTATGCCCTTGCTCGTTGCAGAAATTGGGAACTCACGGCACCCTGGACAGAGGCCCAAGTAAAAGTGCCTACGAAATTCGTAGTGGGTGATTTAGACTTGGTCTATAACATCCCAGGCGCCAAGGGATACATACATGGTGGCGGGTTCAAGAAGTACGTGCCTTTGTTGGATGAAGTTGTTGTCATGGAAGGCGTAGCACACTTCATCAACCAAGAAAAGCCTGACGAGATCAGCCAACACATTCTGGAGTTCATCAAAAAGTTCTGATTTTACCTTTTGTTTTGATTAATTTTGCCATCACAGTACCTCTCAAATCCAAATCCCACATGTTGTGTTTCATGCAATAAGATTTGAAGGCCAAACAGATCACGAACAAATTTGTACTTTTCTGTGGTGTCAGATGAATTGTTATAAGAAGTAATGATTTGGCTTCTATACAGCACAATGGGGATGCTTTATTGTTTACCATTCTTTGTTATTTACTATCGTTCCTTCTATCGTCCGCCCATAAAAGTGCTCTTTAACCGGTAAGAGTTCATACATTTTTACCGATAAAAGTAAATTTTTACCAGTAAAAGAGCACTTTTAGGCAGACGGTAGAATTTTCCATTTACTATTGTTTGTTATTTCTACGGTTGGATAGATATAAGATTTCAAATGACTCATCCAGTGACCTCAAATATTTTGATTTTAGGCCTGTAAATGAAACACTAACGTTAGTATAACTGTTTTTTTTTTTGTGGGGGGGTAAGTTAACCTTCAATTAAAAGCAAACAAACCAGATACAAGGAAGAACCAACAAAAACACAACCTAGCCAAGAAGCACCTAGCTAGCTAACTGAAAAACAAAGCAGCAGTCCCCCACTGTCATTCTCTTTTACGTTTTGGTACCCACTACCCAATAGCTTTGGGTAAAAAACCAAAAAGTGGTTTTAAAAAAAACCATTTTGTCCTTATTCAATTTTTTTTTTGCATTTGTTAGTTTTGCATCAAGATTTTGTGGTTTCTGGATTCCTCTCGACGAGACGAATCTAACAAGTACAAAATTATGGTCAAACCAAATATTTTTTTGAATAAAGCCGAAATACTTGGCCAATAATCCAAGTATTTTGGCTTTATTCAAAACATTTTGAGCTTTGACCATAATTTTGTACTTGTTAGATTCGTCTCGTCGAGAAGAATCCAGAAATCACAAAATCTTGACGCAAAATTAACAAAATGCAAAAAAATTTGAATAAAGACAAAATAAATAATCCAATAATCCATAATCCGGATTATTAGCCAAAGGAGCCCGAATTCGAATATATTTTTCTTGTATATAGGGCCTTTTTTAAAAACCAAATCAGCCCTTTTTCCACCTAAGATTCAGAGGCCCACAGGCCCATCTAAACAAAACGTAAAAGAGAATGAAAGTGGGGGACTGCTGCTGTCTGCGGGGACCTCTTGAAAATATATTTTTTACTTTTAATGTCGAGGGACCATGAATCAAAAACCTGGACTTCCTTCCTCTCACTCTTTTTCAAAGACCACGAAATAAATAGGGTTAGAGATTAAGAGACAGGAACAAAAATTAGAGATCCAAGAGGTAATCAATCCTTGATTCTTGATTTGTTCGCTTTTCTGACTTACTCCCTTGCTCTAGGGTTTTAGTTTGGTACTTAATGAGTTAAAAAAAGATGGAAATTACTCTGATTTTTTTTTTTGTTTAAAAATTCTGATACGTTAATAGATTCATTGCAGATCCACTCAATGTGATGGTTTGGATCTCTTATTTTTAGATTTCTTTCAACATAAAACACTTGGTGATAGAAAAAAAAACATAAAATGGTTGGGAAAATTGTATTAATTGATCTGATAATTGATAATTGCTGCTAGCTGCAAAATACTCCTATTTGTATTCATCTTCACAAAATGAGCAGTTTATTTTCGAACGTAGACTATGAATTCTTTGAAAACAAGATGAATAGATGCGCGATCAATTTTCTGAAGGCACATATGATAAAATCAAAATTTTATTTTCTTTAACATTTATTAAGGGCCACATTTTAACAGTTTGTTTTAAGCCCCTGAAATGTCAGGGCTCTAGGTATAGCTAACAATCTGTTATGCAAATTAGTCTAAAGTCCAAAGGTAGGGGCCTATTGAGTCATTTAGTCCAGTCTAGGTTTCAATGACTTGTCGTGTCCATTAATTAAAAAGTGCTACTGTCTAAGGTCCAGAAAAGGA
This sequence comes from Vaccinium vitis-idaea, assembly GCA_963854785.1. Taxonomy (NCBI): domain Eukaryota; kingdom Viridiplantae; phylum Streptophyta; class Magnoliopsida; order Ericales; family Ericaceae; genus Vaccinium; species Vaccinium vitis-idaea. Next base: position 40,548,388 of record OY978221.1, on the reverse strand, counting down.
CAAAAATGCCCCGTTTTGCGAGCGCGCCTCGTGCTCCTCTCTAGCCCAAGCTTTCCTATGGTTTGCAATTGTATTGATTGGCCTGTGTGACATTATCATGCCAACACGTGGGTCTTTTTGCTGTTCTTTTCCCATTACTCCAATACATTTCATTCAAATTTTCAAGGGTACCCTAGGGTTTAGGTTTTAGGGTGCACTTTCCTATTATAGGATTTTAGTGGTTTAGACACTTTCATAGGGTACCCTAAGATTTACGCACTTTCATAGGGTACCCTAGGGTTTTAGGCACTTTCATAGGGTATCCTAGGGTTTAGGTTTTAGGGTGCACTTTTCTATTATAGGGTCTTAGTTGTTTAGACACTTTCATAAGGTACTCTAGGGTTTTAGGCACTTTCGTAGGATACCCTAGGGTTTTTTGCACTTTTGTAGGGTACCCTAGAATTTAGGCACTTTCATAGGGTACCCTAGAATTTAGGCACTTTCATAGGGTACCCTAGAATTTAGGCACTTTCATAGGGTACAAACTTTTTTGGCACTTTCATAGGGTACAAACTTTTTTTTGGTAAAAAAAAAAGAAAAAAAGAAGATGCCAGCGTTAGGAGTTAGGACTGGATAGGTTATAAACTTGTTTGGTGGATTAACGGGGGTACAAATTCTTTGCCTAGGACTTTTTAACAAATTGCCCAATTTATCCTTCAGATTCCTCCAGGAGCATAAGCAAGCCCGGACTTGATTGATAAGAATACCTAGGGTAGAAGCAGGCAAGTAACGGCCTTGAAAGATCTGCAGATTTCTCTCTCCATATCGAGTAAATGGTAGCCGCCAAAGACACCTTGTAAGCTCTATGAGAACAAGAGTCCCCGGCCCCCGCCCTATGAGCACAAACCTGAGCTATCTCCCAAGCCAAACCAAGATTCCATCCATGGTCACCACAAAAATATTTAGCCAATCAAATCTGAAAGTGTGTTTCTTGTTTGGCAGCAAGGGTGATATCTAATACGAATTGCTTAGGCATTTTTTCCCCTTCAATCCCGAATTAAGGTTCAGGTACACTGACATTGAACAAGATTGTTTGGTGCTTCCTTTATGAGTAAATGAGTAAGTCAATATGAATTCACTCTAAACTAGGCTCCACAATAACATTTTTTCCCAAGCCAAAAGGGCAGATGAGGGGGCAACCAGGTATAACGACCCTATCCTGATGTGACTACAAGTACTTCAGACTCTCAGGGAATTTTGGAAGAGAACAAAGAGCCATAGCAACTATCACTTTACCAAAGACTCGTGGTCGTGGACCATAGCCGGGCTTCGTAGGAGGACCAAGTTTGAGAGGACATCGTTAACACGACTCAAACTCGTGACCTCCCGTCACAGGAGGAATTTTAGTTATTCTAAAAAACTACTCCCTCCGTCCCAATTTCTTGGCCCCTTTTGGGGAAGTGGGTTTTTAAGGGGTGTGAAAATTTTGTATTGACTTTTCTATTCTGCCCCTAAATCCAGTCAATATTACTGTGACCAAATTTGTGAGGCTAATTTATTATATGAAAGTCAAAACATATTCAATATGGATCTTGTTTGATAGATATCAATTAGTTTTATTATACAAAATTTTCAAAATCATAAAAACCGTTATAAAATAAAAGATAATAGACTAGCCAATTAAGATGGGAAAAATACTTTTTAAGGGTAAAATTGGAAAGTGGCCCAATTTTGATGGATGTTTTTAGAAGTGGGACAAATATTTTGGGACATCCCAAAATGGAAAGAAGGACCAAGAAATTGGGACGGAGGGAGTACTATTTTTCTTGCAAAATTCAGACCATTTGATTTGTAACATAGATAACTTGGGCTAATTTGAAGAAAGTTAATGTTTGATTTCCAGCCTCCTCATCATTAGGATAGAATCAAATTCTTGGTTTTTTTTTGGAACTGAAATTCTTCGATCTGATTCTTGGAATTGGAAAATGCACAGAAAAGTCATTTTCTTACCTAATCTTAAACTGAAACCACTTGTCACCGTCACATTGGTGTTGTTTTTAATTATTTGACAGCTGGCATAATAGCATTCGCTTTTGTTAGAGGGAAGTTAGTTTTGGCGTTATGTACAGGTTGTTGTAGGTTTGGCCCACATATGGGTCCATATATTTATCTCTTTGAATATTTTATGTGACTAAAAATAAATAGGTGCTCTTTCTTTTTCCTCCTCTCCAGTCTCCTCTCCTTAGACCTCCTTTGGCTAATTTGAAAAAATTGGTTTTTTGATTTTTTTCGTTTTGTCCTTATTCAATTTTTTTTTTCATTTGTTAGTTTTCGGTCGATTTTTTGTGGTTTCTTTGCTTGTTTCGACGAGAGGAATCTACAAAAATATAAAATTATTAGCCAAACTTAAAGTTTTGTGAATAAAGATGAAAAATAATCCAAAAAACTGGTTTATTTTCGGATTTATTCAAAAAACTATTACTTTTGACCATAATTTTATCCTCTTTGGATTCGTCTCGACGAAATAAATCCAGAAACCACAAAATCTTGACGCAAAACTAATAAATGCAAATTTTTTTTTGAATAAAGACAAAACGACAAAAAAACCAAAAAACCAATTTTTTAAATTTAGCCAAAGAGGCGTAATGGTTTGAGATTAATTGGTCTCCAAGTCTTTGGGGCTAAGTATTTATGCATGGTCCAGCACATAGTTGAAATCATTAGCCTCGGATCGACCACTCCAAAATATGAACGACAATTCCTAACAGAAAGATTACCAAATGATAAGTCCCATATTTATCCCATTTTTTAATCATGGTTTTGGTTCTGGTTTTTAATTTTGAAAAATTGGCGGGTTTAATTGATTTTATACGGTATCGGTATACCAAACCTTAACTATAATTCATATTACCATATGTACAATCACATAGATGTGTTTGAAAATATATCAAACGATTTTCATTTGTGATCTTTGACAGATGTTCTTAACAAATTCTAAAATCTAAATAGTTTTGGGGGTGCTAGTGATCACTCCCCTGGAGAGCACATCCGGATCGTTAAAAAGTGTTTTGAAAAACTCACAAATGAACTGAAAAAGGTTTCTCAAAACAATTGGTGATCTTCCTTCTAAAGTAAGATCGTTTTGGAAGGTTTCAACCTAAAAGTAGTTGGTTATAGGTGGATATATTAAGCTCTAAATTATATCAATCAAATTTGGGTGGCTAACATGAGCCATGTAAGATCAAGTTTAACACTCTCCCTCATGTGCAGCCCAATAACAAATGAAGATACCGAATAAAGTAGACAATCAAAATTAAAAAAAGAAGAAGAATAAAGTTGACAATCTCAATTATACTCCCCTCGTCCCAATTTATTGATCCCTTTTCGAGATTCTAACTTATTAGGGGAACATATATATATATACACAAATGATCTAATGAGGGATCCCTTAAATGGGATCCCGTGCGGACCTCACCTTTCCGAGCCAAATTTTGACGATCCGAACCGCTCAATGTTTTTAAAATGCATTTTTAAGGGTCCAAGCGGAAAATCTTCAAAAAAAAATACCCGGAAGGCCTTGATCGGATCAGTTTTTGTTAAAAACGCTATGGCCTTGGAAAATGCATTTTAAAAACATTGAGCGGTTCGGATCGTCAAAATTTGATCCGGAAAGTTGAAAAAGGGCCAAGTCCGCACGGAATCCCATTTGCGGGATCCCTTAAGAGATCGGGACTGTATATATATATATATATATATATACACCGGTGATCCGGTCAAGGATCCCGGATTGAAGAAAAAATGGTGTTTTCGAGGTTTTAAAAATTGTTTTTGCATAATCCGAACCGTCCAATGTGTTTTTAAGGGTCCCTGTGAGAAATCATCAAAAAAAAAATACCGGAAAGGGATTGATCCAAGTAGTTTTTCACAAAAACTGCTTGAATAAAGCTCTTCCCGGTAATTTTTTTTTTTTTATGATTTCTCGAGGGTACCCTTAAAAACACCTTTTAAACACATTGGACGGTTCGGATCGTGAAAATTTGATCCGGAACTATGAGTCCCGGATTCAGGATCCCTGACTGGATCGGGACTCTATATTGTCCCAATCTTTGATCCCAAACACCATTTTTTATTGTTCTAATTTTTTTTTTGTCTCAATTCAAAACTAAGGGGTATTAATTAATGAAATTCCACCTTTACCCTTTTTTTTTTGGAGTAAGTAGATGTAATGATGATCTTTTAAAGAGTAAACGGATGAAAGAAAAGTATGACAAGTGTAATTATTATGTTCTCTTCTTTTCAAATCAAATATGTTCTCCTAATTAGTTGGAAACCTTAAAAGGGACTAGTAAATTGGAATGAATGGATATTTGTTTGGGCTTAGCTTTGATCATGGTATCTTTTGCATCATTCCATTCCACCAGTGACAATCTGGGATGGAGCTAGTAGAGGTGGTCTCCCTTACGAGGGAAAAAAAAACCTTTAGTATTATGTAGGGAATTTTTTTTTATAAAATTATATAAACTCGCTCTTACAAAATATTTTGGAAAAAATATTTGTCCATGAACAGTGAAATTTCTGATTCCTTCGTGAATAACAACACTGAATACTCCAAATTCCAAGATACCGACATAACGAAAAAAAAACATTTGTGTACGTAAGAAATGAATGGTGTACGTAACCCTGTACATAGAAGAAGAAAACAAAACGTACAAGAAGACAAAAATCACATCATTGATAACTACAAAAATGAATGGTGTGGGTGTGTACGTGGCAACTACATGGCACTAGCAGTTAGCTCCTTCGCTACGCTACGCCACTCCTCTCTCTCTCTTATTTATTTTACATTTTATTCGACGGGTGTTCAGACCAGTTTACTTGCACATAGACTAATTTTCTCCACGATCCGATAAGGGCAGGTCAAGTCATCCTCGCCAGAAACTAGAAAATTTAAAAGAAATTACTTTCTCGTAACTCTACGTCAAGAATCGCACTCTGATCAATAATGCGGAGAGCAAACCAGCAACCAACCAACCGGACAAACTCTTCGGCCTCTCTCTTCTATTTATTCGTGGATTCATCCAACCAAACTCTCTGCCTTATCCACCGCTCATCGCCACAGCTAGAGAGAGACCAGGATGGGAGAGAGATAATGGTGGGATTAAGCGTTGTGTTAGACTCAACAAAGCATAGTACTAACAAGAATCAAACCAAAGCTCAAGTTATAAACAAAGCCGATATGATCAAATCCTCAGCTCTCTCTTCGACACAACCCTCACCTCAACCACCCCATCCTTTCTCTCAATGGAAGTCTCCGTCGTCTGATGGTCAAGTCACGGCGGCCGGTGGTAGTTTTCTCGATCAGTGTTTTCTCTGCAAACAGAAAATTTTGCTCGGGAAAGACATCTTCATGTACAAGTAAGTTATTTATTTATTGGTTACTCTCTCCGTTACTTTTTAAGTGATCTAATTGAGAAACGTGTATTTTTGTGGACGTCTAAAAATGTACTTTCGTATAGCGTTTCTAAATTTTTTTTAGCATCAAATTAAAGTACTCAATGAGCACTTTAATTTGGAATAAAACAAATTTAAAAAGTTATATAGAGAAATATGTTATTTAGGGGTTTGAAATTGCACGTATTCCTATATGGATCATTTAAAAAGGGACGGAGGGAGTATTATGTTAACTTCAATATTAGGGCCTGTTTGAACTTTGGAAAGGAAAGAAAATGTCTGAGAAAAGTGAGGAGGAAAACCTTCTTGTTTAGTTGTTTTTTTCTCAAACCAAACAAGGGAAAATAATTTTTCCTTCATTTCTTTTCTTTTCCATCTTGTTTTCTGTTTGGTTTAAGAGTTAAAACTATGATTAGAATACGTGCAGAGAGCATTTCGGTATTTCCTTTTCTTCCTTAATATTTTCCCTTGAAAAGATAGATTATCCTTAATATTTGCTCTTTCTTTGGGCTAGCGAACTTATCAAACTACTCAAGTTCAAGTCCCTATTCATATTTCATACTTAAGAGCTTGTATACAGTCGCGATTTCGTTAAGCTTGAAAACGAATCTCGAATAAATTATTTCTTGGCTCGTTTAGAGTTTAGTTCATTTGAGATTGACTTGCCTCAAACATATTTAAATATATTTTTATAACTTGCTAAATTTTCAAATTAAAATTAAACATTTACTTATTATATTTCACTCAAACTTTCCTACCTAAAGCTAATGAAACTTTCCTTTTCATATTTTACACTTTATTAGCCTAAGTATTTTGTTCGAATCCGGCTTTGGTCTTTAAAATAAGTAATACGCATTTTATTCTCTCAACCATATATTCATATTTTCCATTTTGGCCTTTTTGGTATCTTCTGCCAATTTCTCTTAGCGTGCCATGATGGCAATTTCGTCCGAGCCAAATATCATGTCAAAGATCGGGGTTTGGGAGTTAATAGTCCAATCCGCCCCTTTACCATCCCTAGCCACATCACACTTTGGTGTTTGGAAGTTGGAACATTGTCGGAAATTGAAATTGGACCAAATTGAAACCGATTTAATAGATGGAAACATTGATAGAATTAAACATTTTTTTTTATCGACAAAAGTAACATTTTATTAGGGAAGGGAACCAATAGTTGGAAAATACACTAAGTGGGTAAAGCCCAAAACACTATGGACCTAAAATGCCCGGATAAAACAATGACATGCATACATCTGTGGACCGAATTAAACATTAAGGACCGATGTGTGAAAAGACCATACTTTCATGAAGCAAGATGCATCTAATTAATCTTTTTTTGGAAATGATTTTCACATTTATCTTTTTACAATCAATGCACACTCCCTTTTTTGTATTTATCATGAATTTATGTTGCCATTGGATGTGTGTAAGATGCGTATTGGCAAAGGGCAACATAGTAAGTTCATGTGGATAAAGAAAAGAAAAGGGTGTGGATTATAAAAAAAAGAGCGTGAAAATTGTTTTCCTTTTTTTCCTATTTACTCTTTACGTGGCTGATGATTTTACCATATTGGGTTTGTGATACAGAGGGGATAGAGCATTTTGTAGCGAGGAGTGCAGGTGCCGGCATATATTCATGGACGACAACTTCTTCCCATTACCTGCCATCAAACAAACACAACCACCAACTTCATCCTCCTCCCCATCTCCGTCTTCTCCCAATCAAAAAGCGGCTAGAAATAGGGCAAATCGGTTTGCGTATTGAGTTTGAAGACCTTTTTCCAATTTTGCCCTCTTCATATCTTGTAATGACTAGGATATTTGCTTGCTATTTTGGCTTTTGATACATTGTTCCGTTGAAATTTCAGCCAACTTTATTGCAGGTACGTATTTTAGGCATTTTGTAAAGATATGATTTGTGCAAAACCAAATTAATTATGTTGTTAGTGTTTATCATTCTACGAAACTTGACAACCCTCAGAATACAGGTTTAAACAAGTTGATTGGTAGATTGTTTATATTTGAGTGAATTTCAATGAACTAGAGAATTATGCTCTTTAAGCTTAGTTAGTTTGTGATTTGAGCTAAACTTAGAAAATCTTTAATCACACCGAGCTCAAGTAACTTTGTATTTGCGAATTGAAATGATAATGTAAAAACTGTTTTCGCATGCTAATACTATATCTCGATGTATAAAAGCCTTGTTTATATATGATATAAGGTTTTTATGTATACAAGTTTTGGCGTTAACATTTACCCTTGTGTTTTGTACTATAATAACATTCGTCAAGTTCAAAGAAATTAATCGGTTCAAATTTAATTCGCCTGGATGATTTTTTGTCAATTTCTTCTGGTGTTAGAAATGGTCATCTTTTGTAGGACGTCACACACATTCCAAATCATTTCGATACACATCACAACTCCTCCCTAAGAAAGGGACATTTTTGCCTTAAAAATATCAAGACTCAATAATGCATTTTGATGGTTGTCTAGTTCTACGAAATACCTTAACAGGCAATCAAGACTTGATAATCACTTTTTGGGTTATATCATCAGCCGAGAAGACATAAGAGCTGGTCCCCAAACATTGGAAAGTTGGGAGATAGATTGATACAATAAATCATGAAATTTAAGGCTTATTTTGACCTAAAAAGTTGTTTTTTGAATTATTTTGGCTTAAAATATTGTAAGAGTTATTTATTAGCCCAAAACAAATGACTTTTTAAAACCTCTTACCAAAATGTTCAAATTTTAATCACATTCCATTTCTCAAGTTGTGCTTTTTGACATGGCCAGCCAAGCCTTAGGCCCAAGAGGTTAGGGGCTAGGGCACTCCAGAAAGTTCAAATTTTTGAAGCACTCTCATATCTTTTCATAATATGCTTGAATAGGGTTTTTTTTGACCCAACCAAAAAAAAAAAAGAGGCCCAATCTTACTTAAAAAAAAGGGCTTCTTACAAGCCGGTCCCATTTGAACATCCAGTAGATGTTCAGGCCCTGCGCGTGTCACACCCTTTCCGTCCAAACCCATTTTTCTTTACACCCACGCGCGCAGGAGGAATTCTCTCTCCAATGTCACACACATCATTACTTTCTCTCTCTCTCTCTCTCCCCCCTACTTTTTGGCTGTAACAAATGCAAATGGGCAGGTGTAAAAGTTCATGCATTTATTAACTAACTCTCTCTCTCTCTCTCTCTCTCTCTCTCTCTCTTATTTTATATGTTAAAATAAAATAACTTTTGTTATACATAATTATTTTTTATAAAAATTATATATTTGAAATCTACTTGATGAGATCTTTCAAATAAGATCCCATTTGAATATGAAATTGTGTACATTTTAAAAAAGTTATTTTATACCCATTAATTAATACTAATTTACACCCCTTCAAAACAATTCACACCCTCTCAAATGAAAGAATTCAGAGACTTGAAATGCAGAATTCACATACATCACAACTCACTCTTCAAAATACACAATTCATACTCGAAAAAGAAGAATTCACACCCTCAAATGCAGAATTCACACCCCTTCTAAATAATTCCCAACCCTCAAATGCACACAATTCACACTCATGCAACAATTCACACCTCTAAATAGCACACAAATCACAATTCACACTCTTTGTAACAATTCATACCCCCAATAACACACAATTAACACCCATGCAACAATTCACAGCTCCAAATAGCACACAATTCATACCCCTTATAACAATTCACACCCCCAATAGCATACAATTAACACTCCTGCAACAATTCACACCCTTAGTAGCACACTTTCTAGTTGGGTTTGAATTATCGTAAAAACTTTTTTTTACATGTATAAAATTTCATATTCTCAATGGATCTTGTTCGAAAGATCTCATCGAGTAGATTTCAAATATATAATTTTTATAAAAAATAAATGTGTATAACAAAAGTTATTTTATTTTAAATCTAAAATGAGAGAGAGAGAGAGAGAGAGAGAGAGAGAGAGAGAGAGAGAGAGAGAGAGAGAGAGAGAGAGAGAGAGAGAGAGAGGATGGAGAGAGAGAAATTTATTGTGAGAGAAAGGACGGAGAGAGAGAGAGAGAGAGAGAGAGAGAGAGAGAGAGAGAGAGAGAGAGAGAGAGAAATTAATGTGTCAGGAAGTTGCCGTGTGTAGATATATATATACTAGCGTATGCCCGTGCCTGAAGGCACGCCTCAAACGATCAACGCACTCAACAAATGATTGACGCGCGTGCGATACATTAACCCCTTGCCCATCAAATCCAACTATGCAGAAAACGCTAACTCAAGCATATTCATTGAGTGCATTTGGAGAGTCTTGTACACCAAACAAAAAAGCAGCACCATTTGGAGAGTCTTGTACAATACAAAAAATTACTAAAGCAAAGAGGTATTATATAACATCAAACAAAAAATTACAAAAGCCGCACCATTGGATGTGTGTAAGATGCGTATTGAAAAAGGGAAACATAGTAAGTTCATGTGGATAAAGAAAAGAAAAGAGGTGTGGATTGTAAAAAGAAGAGCGTGAAAATCACTTTCCTTTTTTTCCTATTTACTCTTTATGTGGCTGATGATTTTACCATATTGGGTTTGTGATACAGAGGGGACAGAGCATTTTGTAGCGAGGAGTGCAGGTGTCGGCATATATTCATGGACGACAACTTCTTCCCATTACCTGCCATCAAACAAACACAACCACCCACTTCATCCTCCTCCCCATCACCATCTTCTCCCAATCAAAAAGCGGCCAGAAATAGGGCAAACCGGGTTGCGTATTGAGTTTGAAGACCTTTTTCCAATTTTGCCCTCTCCACATCTTCTAATGATTAGGATATCCGCCTGCTATTTTGGCTTTTGATACATTGTTCCGTTGAAATTTCAGCCAACCGTATTGAAGCGTATTTTAGGTATTTTGTATAGATATATGATTTGTGCAAAACCGGATTAATTATGTCTTTAGCGTTTATCACTCTACGAAACTTGACAACCCTCAGAATACAGGTTTAAACAAGTTGATTGGTACAGGGGCGGCTCCAGGATTTTGATTCAGCGATGACAAAAATATATAACATATTTATGATGAAAAGCTTTGTGCAAAATACACACACACACACACACACACACACACACACACACATATATATATATATATATATATATTGAAGTTTTGTTAATATTATATTGAACTTTTCTTAATATTAAATTGGGTTCTATTAGAATAAACAATAAATTAACTGGGCTAAGCTTATTTTGTTTTGTTGTCCTGTAACATTTAATTAGACTTTCATTTATTTAACTTTGCACAAGTAACCTAGCGTTGACAATAGTAAAGAAAATTTTAATTTATGTCTACAAAAATATTTTTTTCAATGCATTTTTTGTCCCCAGCGATGTCGCTTGACATCGCTGGGCAAAGGCTGGAGTCGCCAGTGGATTGGTAGATTGTTTATATTTGAGTGAATTTCAATGAACTAGAGAATTATGCTCTTTAAGCTTAGTTAGTTTTAACATTTACCCTTGTGTTTTTTTTGTACTGTAATAACATTAGTCAAGTTCAAAGAATTAATCGGTTCAAATTTAATTCGCCTGGATGATTTTTGGTCAATTTCTTCTGGTGTAAGAGATGATCATCTTTTGTAGATGAGACGTCATAAACATTCCAAATCATTCCGATGGACATCACAACTCCTCCCTAAGAAAGGGACATTTTTGCCTTAAAAATATCAAGACTCAATAATGCATTTTGATGCTTATCTAGTTCTATACGAAATGCCTTAAAACGCAATCAAGACTCGATAATCACTTTCTGGGTTCTATCATCAACTCAGAAGACGACATAAGAGCCTTGTCAAGTTGTCATTGGAAAGTTGAGAGACAGATTCATACAACAAATCATGAAATTTAAAACCTCTCAACCAAAATGTTCAAATTTGAATCACATTCCATTTCTCAAGTTGTACTTTTTGAACTTTTTTATTTTTTAGTAAGTTATGATACTTCAAAAGTAAGCAGGCTAGTCATTAATTAGTACTTCAGGTTTCGTACCTGTGCATAATTTGCGATATATTAATTAACAACCAAAACCCCAAGAAAAGAACGAAAATGAACTGTTCAAATGCAGTTCCTGGTATTGCTCAACGATGGTCAAACGATTATATACTGAGCACATTTTACATCGCGCGAGTCACATTGAAACCTGCACAAGAAAACTAGCAAACGGAAATGGCTAATGCAATGTGTGATCAAATTAAAGTTAGTCATACAAATTTTTCTTCAGTATTGAATTAGGTCAAGGTTTGATCGATCAGTAGATCGCGTATAGACCTCAATTAATTGATTGAACAAGACGTGCAAGTATTGATAATAAAAAAAAAAATAGAGTGACAACAGATGGCAATCTCTGTTGTTTCTCCTACATCATGGGAGACGATCAAGAAACACATTTTTACTAAGCTCAATGAATATATAGATGAATACAAACCAGTGGCGACACTAGTAGACCAGTGAGGGCACAGGCCCTCATTGGATTTTCGTGAGTTTTTTTTTTTTGGTTGAAAAATATATTAGTAGAGGTTTTATTAGTATATCACATTTTTTCTAGAAAAAATTATTGAGTGCTCTTGGAGTGCAATCACATGTTATAACGCCATCCTCCTACACATATATATTTATATGAGACTCAAGACTAAGGCAATTTTGGTAGTATCTAGGTACAAAATAGTGGCTCTCTCTCTCTCCGAAAACCCTAGCCGTCACTAATATTACTCTTCCTCCTTCCCCTCCCCCCTAGGGTTTCAATACCCTCGCATGGTGGTGGGAGGGGAGGACGTATATTTATTTTCTCCGTTCGTTCGTTCGTTCTTTTTTTTTTTTGTCTCTCAAGATCAACGACTTGTCACTTGATCTGAGAGGGTTACGTCTCTCGCTTTGTGAGAGTTGTTAGTTTCGTTTTTGGATGAATTTTCGTCTACAGATCGGGTACTTTCAGGCGTGGTTGCTTTACAATGATATATGTGTGCCAACAATGTTCTTACCCTACATGATATCGCTGGCAGGACAACTCGTGGTGGCTTTGAAGATCTGTAATTTTGGGAGTTCATTGGTGCGAGTATGCTTGGTTGAAGTCTGTATGATCGTTTGGGTATTCTTTGTTTTTCATCTTTAACAAGCACTAAGTCTCTTCAGAGATGCTGATTCTAGGTATGAATCTTGTAAGTGTTGCTGTTTGCGTCAGACCATGTCCTGGGTAAAACACATCGATTGCCTTGTGCGTTTCTTGTTCTCTATTAAGATGATTAGTTTGGCTTTGTCCAAGATCTTTGTAATGAATTCCGTTTTTTGTAAGTGCCGTTGAGCTTTCATTAATATAATCTTCTCATTTCCGTGTCAAAAAAAAAAAGAGACTAAATATACGAGCTTCACCTATATATGTGAGGATGAAGGCAAATAAAAAAAGTGAAGGAGAAGGGTGTTAGGGCACAACGCGGTAATGCCTCAGGACCACTAAATAATTAATTACGTACTGCAAGCTTCAATTCAATTCACTAAATTTTTGCCTCGAAACTATAACGTGTTTATATTATTATATAAGTACTATATTACCATAAAATGTAAGTAAAGTGAGACTCCTTTTACATTCTCCCTAATTTTTCTTTCTCTTCTTATAAAATCTATCAATAACTCATCTCTCCCTTTGTGTAGAAGATAATGTGATAGTTAAGCACTATTCAAATAGAAATATATCTTGAATTTTTTTTTGAAAATGAAGGTATGTTAGATTCTTAAAGAAGATAGATTTTTTTCTTAAAAACAACAAAAATATTGACGTTTTTGAATTGTGCCCTCACTCACTAGTGTAATTTTTTGGCTAAGCCACTGAATGTAACTAAACTTACAAAGACAGTGCTTAGGGTAAGGCTGTTTACAAGTTAGCATGCATGTTTATATGTACCTTTATGAATACACGTAAGATCCCAAGAAATGAAGATCCGGAAAATGCTATATATGTTCACATCTCTAAATGCATAACTTCCATTATTGGAATGTCTAAATGTATGAGCTAAAAAGTTTACCTTTTTTTTTTAATTTCTAATTTGGGATATCTTTTGACTTATAAAGAAAAGTCACATGTACACTATATATGAGATAATGTAATTCTTTTATTGTCTAAAGAAATTTAGATGAAACTCGATAGTTTGCATTGAGAAAAGGAGAGGACCGGACATCTAACCAAATGTTGAATGAGAGACGAGAAAAGAAGAAAGAAAAGATATTGCACTCCTAACTCCCCATAGAAATGATGAAATATTCATAAAACCTCAAGCAGCCAACATGATCTGCAGCCCACCTAACTCCCCATAGAAATGATGAAATTTTCACTATACAGGGTAGCCAACTGAACGGACCCAATTGATTACGGCCCTAGAGTACAATAGGTAAAACAAGAAAGACCAAAAGAATTACACACACTGATCAGTACACATTTTACTGTCTTGACGATCAAGCTATTTATTTGTGATTTTTTTAAAAAAAATTATAGCAAAAAGTGCATGTTTTTAAAGATCTAAGTTTGCGGTCCAGACATTTATTAGGGACAGAGGGAGTACTATTCATGCATGAAATACAAAACTTTATATACATTCCTTCGGAAATGGCTACAATACACACCCAATAAAGGTATGTACTATATGCACCTATTGTATGGTTCAGATTGTGCCACCTCATCAGCAATTGTAACATTTTTTAGTTTTTCGTAACTTTTCAGCACTATGATTCGTAACTTTTATAAAAAAAAATCGTGACTTTTATAAAAAAAATTCATAACTTTTATAGGGATATATATCATACATACTCAAATAAGGGGTATGTATTGTAGCATTTTCCTGTTCGCCTTAATAGGTTAATACTATCCACCTTTCTAACGATATTCCTTTCTTTCTTTTTAACATGGTAGGAAACTTTCAAAGAGTATAGCCGTACATCAAAGTAGTTTCATATAGAACCCAATAACCAATTAGGAGATCTAGCTTCTTGAGTAGGAATACCAGAACCTCACAAACCTGAAATTGTCAATGTATGTACAACTCTATTTGCCAATCTACGAATAAAAAAACATCACAAATATATCCTAAACCGACCAACTCCTCCACAAACATGGAGGCTTTATCTTTGAGGTTAAGAAAACCTTACTACTATAACTTGCCATGCATGAATGAGGTGTAAATAGCTTTATATGCCATGTCTGAGTGATGTGTCATTCCAAAAGAATGGATGAAATACGAAAGCAATTGGCTCTGGTCTTTACCAGCAATTGGCTTTCAACAATAAACATTAGTACTCCATGTTAGTGTAATGTTGAGGACAAGTTGGTAAAAAGGCACTTTCAAACACCATATCTTGATAAGGAGAAACAAAGAAAGAAAAAAAAGAAAGAAAGGCACTTTTCCACATCACTTTGCCCCCCCCTTCCATGCTTGCTTTCACCTCAGATTCCTTTCCTTTGATCTCCTTTTTGATCATTTCTACTTAACCCTACATGTTTCTTCTTCCCTCTTCTGCATGTATTCCACTTTTGAACTAATTACATTCGGCACTCTTATAGCATCTCCGGTCCTTACCCAAACCCTTGCTTAGATTCAAAAATTTGAGTAAGACCCCCCAAACAATCAGCTCTGATCCTTTACCTGAGTAAGAACCCCCAAACAATCAGCTCCGATCCTTTACCCTTCTTTATACCAAATCAACGGAGACCCTTTTTTTATTCACCCAACTAAGAGAGACCCAAATCCAAATTTCTAATGTCTAGCTATTTCAGGTAGCGATAAGTGGATTCGAATCCAAATCCAACAACTTACCAAGTTGTAAGGCGTTCTTACACGACATGGCCTTGGCACACAAAACGACAACACCCTCCGAATCGATCGGGAAGCCGATCCAACAGTCTCATTATTCACTAGACCACCATCGCTGCCAAAGGACCATCACCACAACTATTTTTGAAACCCGAAAACGACACTTCAATGATGAAGGAGAAGCCGAAAGAAAGGAAAAAGAAGGAAATCAAAAAATTATAAGAATAGGAATCGGTGATTTTCTAAATTATGATGTTTTACGTTTTAAAATTTGACCGTGAATTCTAAAAAATTTGAAATGCACGAATTCAATTTTCTTTTCAAATAACAAAAGATATTTAAAACCAACTGGGTATTACGCTAAAAAATTGTAGGGTTTGTTTGGAACCTAAAAAGAGGAAAAAAAATATTCAAAATATTGTTTTATGGGCACATGCAAAACATCAACTTATTCAAATATCAGTAAAGGATTTGATCAATTTTCCTCTCCAAATTTGCCGGGAAACTCCCGAATAAATAGATCAAGTCTTTACCTAAATATCTGAATGGGTTTGTTTTTCACAAGGACTATTAGAAACAGTTTAAAAGAAATTGAACGATTCTGAATATTTGCGTAAGACTTTGAAATTTGCCTCACAGGCTCACACAAGGTGGTGGTGTACCCGTATTTTTTTTTTCTTTTTTCCCCCAAACAGGGCATAAGGAATGTCAAATTGTTAACTCTTTGTAGTGTGAATATTGTCGGGATCGTCACCTCAAAATCAACTCATTCATAAAAAGGGAAAATACATCATTTTATTTTATGTCTCCGTGCATACAGGAGCGGCCCCATGTAGGGGCAAGGGGGTCAGCTGACCCCCCTGAGCCGAAAATCCTCCTTGGGATATGCATATTTTTTTGGTTATTTCTGTAATTTTGCCCCACATGAGTATATCTCGCTATCTTTACGTTGTATTCTTTGCCCCATAAATAAATTACTTGCCCCAAATGTGGTGAAAATTTGCATGTAACTTCATAGGGAACCATCAAAATGAAACGAAGGGACTAAATATTATATATTCTTGACCCCTCTAATTATAAATCTTGCGTCCGCTCCTGGGTGCATAGCATACGTTCATGCTAGTTTTTCTTATGTAACAAACTGATAGTTTTTTTTTTGCCCCCCAAACAGGGCCAATGGAATGTCAACTCTTTTTTGTAGTGTGAACGTCCAGAGCGTCACCTTGAAATCAACTCATTCATAAAAACGAAAAACACATCATTTTATTTCATGTCTCCGTGCATAGCATATGTTCATGCTATTTTTTCTTATGTTCCGAACAAAGTGATACTCCCTCCGCCCCATTTTGCTAGCCCAGTTCGGTCTCCAATACAATTTATAAATTGTTTATATATTTCAATCTACAATATTTTAAAAAAATTTAAAATTTTTGTATAATAGAACTAATTAAGATCTATCATATAAAATCTATATTGCACATAAAATTTATTATAAATTGAAAGAATTAACAATTAAAAAGTGAAGACCGAACTGGACTATCAAAATGAGATGAAAGGAGTAGTTGTTTTTTTTTTGTTTCCAAACAGGGCGTAAGTAATGTCAACTCTTTTTAGTGTGAAGTACCAGAGGATCGTCTGTTCGTCACCCCAGAATCAACTCATTCATAAATCTTGAAAATGTCGTCCCAAACTGAATAACTTAACCGCGGCGCAAATTTTACCAGTTCCATTTTCTACAGAGAGGCGGCAGCTCAATTCTAGAGAGAGAAAGCAATGGGGATCAACCCGAAGGGAACAACAGTAATGGAGGTCGGAGCTGATGGTGTTGCTGTCATCACCATCGTCAACCCTCCTGTCAATTCTCTCTCCGTCGATGGTACTCTCTCTTTAATTGATCTTTCCGTTGTCTGTGAAGATCACTCCATATATATTTATATGGTTACATGTATCATTCCTTCATTCTTACCTTCATGTTATATGGACTTCGATTTCGTTCCCATTCCTTTGGATTTTTGTCATTGTTAAATTTAATTTTTGCTATTTGTTGGAACTTTTGGCTCATGTGGAGAGGTACCGAGAGGTTCTAGTAAAGGCCAATTGCAAAGCAGAGCGAGGGAAGCGAAGCGACCGAATGGAGCGGAGCAAAATAGAGTAGGCGTATATATATTCTCTATTGTAAAACTCTAGACGACTTTAATCGAATAACAGACTCACTCTCGCTCCTGTGGAAGTACCCAGTTTTTGGGGAACCACGTAAAATCCTGTGTCGATTTCTTTGCTGTTTTCGTATTCCATTATTGTGTGTCATTGGTTGCGCTAACACTATTAAACCCGAGGGGTTTGCCTGGTGGTCACAAGGCCTCGGCCTCAAGTTCAAAACCTAAGAGGTGCTATCAATTCTTTTGGGCCAATCTATGTGGGCTTTGTCTCGGCTTCTAATTGGCCACCATTGGTGGACGGTGGTATTCGTCTTCTGGGATTAGTTGAGGTGCGCGTACAGTGCCCAGGCACCTTGGTTAAAAATTGATTTTGTACAAGCTTCCTGATCCATTGTTACAGTAAGCTTCTTCCCAATGGTTTTTAGTGCCCAATGCCTAATTTAAAGATTGTGTCCTTAATAGAACGACGACAACAACAATCACAATACGAGAAAGCCATTGGCCTTTTTTTTTGCTTGCCTTCTAATTCTATTGTAAGGAGTCTGGGGACTAATCGAAGTCTGGGGACTAATTGTAAGGAGTCCTACTCCTAAATTGGGCCTTTTATTTTATTGTGGGTCTTATATTGGGCTTTTAGGCCTTTTGGATCAATTGTAAAAGTTAATTTATTGTTTGTTTTATTTTGGGCCTTTAGGCCAAATGGACTTTTTTTGTTTAACTTTTTTTAAAAATCAGATTGGGCCTTTTTTGTTTTTCCTATTGGGCTATTAAGACTTCTACTAAGCCCAATAGTAAAAATTATGGGGGTGCCCCTTTTTTTTGGATTTTTTGGATGGATGCCCAAGGCCTAGGCCTCTTGGGCCTTGGGGTTGGGCCGGCCTTGCTTCTACACACTATTGTGCCAATTTTGCATAGACTGTAAAAACTAATATTGGCGAAATTGTGCCTTTATTGTTTGTGATAGTTCTGCATAATTCGTATGATTCTGAGGTAATTGCTCTTACCTGTTAAAGATTCGCGGGATATCCTGTACTTGGGATTTTGTTGGTTCAATGCCTTGGTGGTCAAAGTGAGCTATTGGGATTTTAAAGGAATAGCAAGAGGAGGAGTGGAATAGGTAAACGAGGGAAATGCTCAGTTGTTTAGCATGTAAAATTTCTCTCTGCATCTAGTGCTGAAACCAAGAGGCAAATAATGTCTATCACAAATAATTTCAATCGGTTGACAATTATGTAGCTATCGTAGGAAGTGCACGATATTGCTTAGGATTCCTTACCCCAATATTACTCTGCCACAGGAGTTATCTCGTAAATTATTTTGTAGTTTTTCATCTATTGAATTACTTCTTTGTTGAGCAGTTTTATTTGAGTTAGGGCCTCAGAGGTCTTCCATGGTTCCATTCTCGTACTTTATGCGTCTTTGGTTATAGCTGGCAAAATTTCTTGATTTATCGTTTCACGCATGTAAAAGGGTATATTTTACATTGCCAGCTCTATGGAAGTTTTTACTATATTGAGATTTTGTTAGGGTCTACTTAAAGTAGTTTTGGATAACAAAAAACCAAAAGTTTGTTCTCTCCAGGTCTTGCGAAAAAATTGATTTTTAAATTTCTAGCTAACACAGTCAATTTTGTTGGCTTTCTTGTTCTAAAAACGCT
This sequence comes from Vaccinium vitis-idaea, assembly GCA_963854785.1. Lineage (NCBI taxonomy): Eukaryota > Viridiplantae > Streptophyta > Magnoliopsida > Ericales > Ericaceae > Vaccinium > Vaccinium vitis-idaea. The sequence goes on along the minus strand of OY978221.1, from coordinate 40,529,294 downwards.
ATGCACTTGTACGTATAACTTTCTTCGTTGTCTTAACAAGGACATTGCATGACACTTCCTTATGCGTTCAAGATGTATGATTAATCCAACCTTTTTCTTTCGGTGGATAGCTATTGGATTGCTACTGGTTTGTGCCGGATAACTCCTCCTCTTTCTTATTCAATTTCTAATCGTTTCTTTGTGTTTTGTTTTGTCAGTATTACAGAGCTTGAAAGACAGTTACGATGAAGCCTTACATAGAGACGATGTGAAGGCAATTGTTCTTACTGGTACATATGGAGAGATGATTGCCTATTATTTTGTTCTAGATGTTGAGAATTGAGATATGATGTCAATTTTCTCTGTTACCGGAGCAGGTGCTAAAGGAAAGTTTTGTGGTGGTGTTGATATAGCTGCTTTTGTTGGACTTCAAGGGGGAAAGAGTATGTGCATTGGCATCTGTTTATCATATTTTTGCTGTATACTAAAATTTCTGTTTGTTCACAGTTCCACAACCAAAACTGGGTTATTTATCGGTAGAGATTCTTACTGACACAGTGGAAGGTATACAACTGGCTTTCATGTTTTCATCATTATTCACCACTCTTGTATTTTATAATCATAGAAGATGAGAAGTGTGTTCGTTTGTTTTTTATTTATTTGTTTATTTATTTTTATGGATTCTCTTTTTCTCAGCTGCAAGGAAACCTTCAGTTGCTGCTATTGATGGTCTCGCCTTAGGTGGAGGATTAGAGGTTGCAATGGTATGACTGCTACAACTTTGGACTAGTGACTGTTCTCTTATATTCCTCTAAATGATAGGGTGCATTTGCTTTGCCAGGTTTGCCATGCACGCATTTCCACTTCTAGTGCCCAACTAGGCTTGCCTGAACTTCAGCTAGGGATAATCCCTGGATTTGGAGGTAAGGCTCTATTTAAATGCTATCCTTCATTGATCAGGAAGTTGGAATAGGTGAATCTGCTCAACCAGTCTCTGAAGTTCTTTGTGTTCACATGGTCAACTTGTACTCGTCTATTTTCTTCTTACTTACCTTGAAAGCCGGAAAAGAAGGAATGAAAGGCCACAACTAGACATATGTTCTTGTGCTGTGGTTTCAATTTCCTTGGATTGTGTTCTAAACCACATTTTCTATGTCCTGTACTGTTTTCTAAGAAGATGCATTTGTGTTCCGTCATATTTCATGTAAATGCTGTTGCTATGATGTCATAGTGTTGACTGTTGAGTCTACTCCGACTTATTTTCTTGTTTGTCAACTCATGGTCCTAATTTATCTTAGGCACACAGCGGCTTCCACGCCTTGTTGGTGTCACTAAGGCCCTTGAAATGATGCTGGTATGCAGTGCTTGATTTGCTTTATCTTGCTTTATCTTACTTACCCAAGTGAGTAGTGTTGTACTAGCTGTAATCTGATTACAGTATTTTGCTCTGTGTGTGTGTGTGTGTTAGATGTCAAAACCAGTTAAAGGGGAGGAAGCTCACAGTTTGGGACTAGTGGATGCCATAGCCTCGCCACATGAATTGGTAAGCACTGCACGTCGCTGGGCCCTTGATATTTTGGAGCGTAGAAGACCTTGGGTTGCTAGCCTTCACAGGACTGATAAGATAGAGTCTCTTGGTGAGGCAAGGGAAATACTTAAGTTTGCTAGAGCTCAGGCCCGGAAACAAGCTCCCAATCTTGACCATCCAATTGTTTGCATTGATGTTATTGAAGCTGGTATAGTTTCTGGTCCCCGTGCTGGGCTTTGGAAGGTTCTGAACTCCCTCAGTTCTCTTTCGCTTCCTTCAGAATTACTGGTAGCATGCAGTAATTTAATGTGATATTGGCAGGAAGCTGAAGAGAGCCAAGGGATTATACATACAAAAACGTGCAAGAACTTGATCCACTTCTTCTTTGCTCAACGTGGAACCTCAAGGGTATGGCAAATTTAGAATTTTCACAATTGATGCCACTTTTTTTGTATTTTAAGTTGGAAATAGCGTAAGTAATATGTTTATCTTTTGATAGATGACACCGAATGTCCAGTACTTCACTTAGGAATGAGGTTTAACATTATGACTTGTATCACACTCCTGCTGATGCATTTCTTGAATCTGAGGTGTTTGCTATTTAATTATGGAAATATCAACTTAATTAATGTTTGCAAAATTATAAAATCAGCCCATTGGGCTGTCATTAAGGTTGAGAAGTGTATTGGAATATGTGAAAAGTGTATAAAAGTATGTGAAAGTGTATTAAAAAGTGTAAAAAGTACACTAGAGTTTTTTTTGCCTTTTTACTTGCTTATTGTCAGCCAGTGGGCTATCAATAGAAGGATCATTAATGTTTTTAGACTCTTTTGAGTCTTTAATTAATGTCGGTTGTGGACCTGTGGGGAAAATTTGGAACTGGCTTCTTTTTTTGAAATTCATGGAAGAAGAGATTCGTTCGTTTGGTTTGTTGATTCATGGCAAAAAGAAGTTGTCCTTGGTCTGATCCTGCTACTTGAATTTTCTTTTTTTGCATGTAAGAAGGAAGATGAATGCTGCTGCCCAATGAACCATTAAAGGAATTATGTTTGTTGCCTGGTACTTGAAAGTGTTGAAACAAACTTGTAATTTTGGTTATTTACACTTAAAGAAAATCAATATTTCCAACTTGATTCTGAGTTTTGGAACATATGTTTATGATTGTGAATACATATTGGAAGAGATTAAGAACTTCTACAGGAGCTTAACATATTGTTCTCAATAGTATGTGCCAAATAAAAAGATATCGTTGGTTGGTTTTACCTTGCATATTTTAGTAAAAAGCTATCGCAGATTATGTCACAGTTTAGATTTTCCCCTCTCTTTTTTCTTGGTTTGATGGACAGAACAAATATGTTAGTGTCTTTGCATTACCTAAGGTGACAGGGCTAAAATTCTCTGTTTTAATTTCCCATGACCCTGTGCTTGCAATGTTGAACAGGTTCCTGGAATCACTGATCGGGGTCTAGTGCCAAGAAGAATTAATAAGGTAGCTATTCTAGGTGGTGGATTAATGGGCTCTGGGATAGCAACAGCATTGATTCTTGGTAACTATCCTGTAGTCCTGAAAGAGGTGAATGAGAAATTCCTGCAGGCTGGCATAGATAGAGTTGGAGGTGAGGCTAGAGTTTTGTGTTTTGATTGCATTTTGTGCTTAAGTTCTTCAAACTCGCGATTCTCTATGTATGGTTTCTGAATCCAAATGGTTATTCCTGTTATTCAGCCAATTTGCGAAGCCGTGTTAAGAAAGGGAAAATGACTCAAAAGAAGTTTGAAAAAACTCTCTCTCTTCTCAAGGGTGTCCTTGACTATGAAAGCTTTAGAGACGTAGACATGGTTATAGAGGTAAGCAAAATGTCGTTACTTCAGTTTTTTAGTGTTCAGTTTCCTTTTTTTCCCAAAGTTTTGTAGTTTGTTCTTGATGGTTGAAACAGGCTGTTTTTTTTTTTCTTTCTCTTTTCTCCTTTTTTTTTTCTTCAGAAAATAAGAATCTCTCTTTAAAAAGCAACAAATATTTGCTGGTTTAGTTTGTCAGTGTTTGGTTTCTATGTTTTTTTTCCTCAAGTTCATTTTGTTTGTGGTTTTTTTTGCCCCAAACAGGCTGTTATTGAGAATGTCTCTTTAAAACAACAAATTTTTGCTGATCTTGAAAAATACTGTCCGCCACACTGCATACTTGCAAGTAACACTTCCACAATTGACTTAAACCTGATTGGCGAGAAGACCAGATCACGCGATCGGATTATTGGGGCACATTTCTTCAGGCAATTTCTGGTTTGTCATTTTGATTGTTCTTTTGGTAACTTCATGGGATTAAACCAATGGTGTTTTCTTGTGACACAGCCCAGCTCACGTAATGCCACTTCTGGAAATTGTTCGAACTGAGAAGACATCTCCACAAGCAATTGTCGACTTACTTGATGTTGGAAAAAATATAAAGAAAACCCCAGTCGTAGTTGGGAATTGCACTGGCTTTGCTGTTAACAGGATGTTCTTCCCCTACACAATGGCTGCCATTTTGCTTGTCGAACGTGGTGCAGATGTCTATCAGATTGATAGGGCAATCACCAAATTTGGAATGCCTATGGGTCCATTCAGGTACGCAAATATGGTGTAACTTCTTTTAACCTGGTTTTTTAATTTGCCTAATGTGTTACATTGAACTGGCTTCAAATCCATGCACAGATTGTGTGATCTGGTTGGTTTCGGAGTTGCGGTTGCAACTGGTGCACAATATGTTCAGAATTTTACTGAAAGAACGTATAAATCAATGCTAATTCCAATCATGCAGGAGGAGAAGAGAGCAGGTAGAATTCTCTGTCGCTTGATACTTTTATGGGTGATTAATGTTTCCTGTTACTTTATTTCTTGGGCTTCTATTTAGATCATGAATGCCTTTGGACTCCCATGGCACTTTGGTTCAGGTGAAACTACTCGCAAAGGGTTCTACGTTTACAATGATAAACGCAAGGCCAGCCCTGATCCAGAGTTAAAGAAATTTATTCAGAAGGCAAGGGAGATTTCCGGTGTTGATGTTGACCCTAAGGTCTCTCTCTCTCTCTCTCTCTCTCTCCTTTTGATTCGTTGGTATTGTTAGAAATAATCGATTTTTATTATGTTCTTATAATCGATTTTGATTTCTGAAATTAAAACATCTTTTTTATCCAATCACTCACACTGTCACACATGTTCAGCCCTAAAAAAATTCATCTTCTAATAATTCCTTTGGCACCAAAATAATGCATGTGTACAAGAGAGACATTTGCCTGACCCAATATCATTTTAATGTGTCCCAAGTAGACCCCTTTTTATATCTTTTGTCTCGTACTGCCATTGAACTTATTCATGTTCACATTTTTTCTTTTATACTTAATGGTCCAAATATTTTATGCTTGTTAAATTCCATTGGCCCAATATGGCCTTGAAATTATCCCTTCAAATTCTAGCTCCTGGACTAAATGTACTATCAAAACCACGTGGTCCATTTTTTGAATGTCTAGTAAACTATGGTAGTCAAGCCAATTTCCCCGGTGGTCAGCAGTTACGGTTCTCAACGGACTCAAGCGCAATTATTACAATAATTGGTCTCTCAAGGCTCTGAAGATTGTTCCTCCAATAGAAGTGTTCTCAACGTTCACTTCTGATCATCGAGGATTTTGACCTTTCTACAACATTTAAATCATTTGAGCTATATAAAAGGGAGACCTTTTTGGAGAAGATAGCACGAAGAAAAACTTCAGAGAAATAGCACTACAGAGCAATACTTCTGGCACTTCATTTTCAAATTATCACTTTGAGAGTTTGAGAGAAAATTTTTTATATTCACTCTTTGAGAGCACTTTCACTTTACAAAATTCTTTTCAATTGTTGTACTGAGAGTTAGCAATAACTCTCAGTGAGTTCATACAGTACTGGGTTCTGTGCTGTGAGAGGTTTTTAGAGTTTGGTAGAAAAACTCGAGCGGTTTGGCTAAGTCCTTGGAAAGTTAGTGTTGCGGTTATAAAGTTTAATCGGCACCAAAAGCTGGTTGGTTGATTTGTAAAACAACAACTCCTCAGGCCAGTGGACTAGGCTGAGTAGTGGATAAAACTCAGATCGAACCACTATATATCTCTGTGTAATATCTCTCTCCCTAAACTCCTTATTTTTGTTGTGCAAATTATTTTTTATTTGCTCCTCTATTAATTTTTCTCATTCAGTTAATAATTTTCAAATTGGGCATTATTGTTAGCAACCCTATTCACCCCCCTCTAGGTTGCCTTTTGGGTAACATTATTTGATTCCTTGTGAGTTTGGGAGACAGGGGATTGGTACTTCACCTACATTGCCAAGGCAGGGATTCACGGTGAGATCTTATACCGCATGGTGTAAGGGTTCGTGTTTGGTTTGTCTAAAAATGTCAGCCTTTTAGCACCAACAAGCTCACTTGTTTGTCTCTCGCAAAATTGTGGTGCATTAATAATTCTAATATTTTTGAGTACTGAATGACAATAAGTGTCAGATTTCTGTGTGATTTTACAGTTTTTTACATGCTTGCTTGTCCGTTATTTGTGATTTTGTTGTCTGAGTTTGTGCAAATGAACTTGGATACAGCTGATGAATTTATCCGATAAGGACATTGTGGAGATGACATTCTTCCCTGTGGTGAATGAGGCATGCAGAGTCCTTGCTGAAGGAATCGCAATCAAAGCTGCAGACCTTGACGTTGCTGCAGTCATGGGCATGGGATTCCCGCCTTATAGGTTTGTGCGTACACTTGAAGGGCATTTCCCATGTACCTCAACTTTGTGTTCTAACCAACTTGGGGTTATCTTTGACTAGGGGAGGGATCATGTTCTGGGCAGACTCTCTTGGATCAGCATATATTTGCTCTAGATTGAAAGAATGGTCTAATATGTATGGAGGATTCTTCAAACCTTGTGCCTACATGGCTGAAAGAGCTGCCAAGGGGGCTCCTTTGGTGAGAATTCTGACAATTGGCTTTGCTTTTTAAGTATTAGATGGATGAAGTGATTGTCGATAGGCTATGCATTATTAGTGACAGCTAATAACCTACCAAAATCATCTATGACCATGGAACTCAAAACAACATGTGGAGTTCATTTTTTTCCTCAGGAAGACACTGGCGGTTCCACAGCTTGTCTTGACCATCCCCAAATTTTTTTTTCTTATTAATACATGTAAAAATTTCAGATTAGTTCTTCCTTTAAACACTCAGCCCAAATATGAATGAGCATCCAGTCCCAAAACAAATGAACACCCACCCAAAAAATTAGTTCGCAAATCAATGAACTTTGAACAACCCGAATTTCAACCCAATAATCCATTACAGCCCAATCATAGCGGCTCCACATACAAGAAATGGTAGTCAATTGAATTTTTTATTTTGTTGTTATATGACACAGTAATTTTATCTCAGATTTGTTTTGAACACTTAGTCCTATACTTTAAGAATCAACCATCAATTCAGGTTATTTACGATAAAACACCTGATGCATTAGGTCAAAACAAGGTACACATCTCAATGACAAATATTAGATAAATAGAGAGAGAAAAAAATATCTTGTGGTATATTTATCGTGCAACTTCTCTTGGAACAACAATCAACTCTTTCTCCAAAAACAAGAGCAGATATGTTTAAAAAGATCCGTGTGAATCTATTCACCACATGATTTCCTAGAAAAGAATCCTTATTAGTGTACTTATCATCTGTTTGATCTTGCTTGGCTCAAAATATAACAATTCGTCGAGAACAACTCTTAACATTTTTTTTTATTATTATTTTTTGGTCGCATTATTGACACTAGTATATGAATTATTTTGAAAATACGACTGATTGGTAGAGATAGTAGAGTTAAGGTAATTTTTGAATACTCTGTTACCAATTCCTAGAGCCACCACTGGAGGAAGAGTTGAACTTTGTAGGGTATGTTCTGGGGGAAAAAGTTTCTGGAAGTTGTGAGGGAGTACTACTTGCAGTCTGCTCCTTGGTAGTGTGGAGTCCATCATCTGATGGGCTATGTTACAACTTACATAGAGTCGGGGACCTAATTCTCATGTTATTGATTTGGAGACGCTGCAAAATATTGGTATTTTGTAATGTAATTTTCCCCCCTTCTTTTTCCTATTGTTAATGTGGGTTTACGAGGTTCCATAGATACAAGTTCATGATGCATAATTATGCAGAAACTTGGGTACGATATATGCTTCCTAGTTCCTAGCTAAATGTCCAACTAAAAATGTCAGACATGGGGCACACAATCCAACATTTGCCATAAGCTACAAGCCTCTAAACACTCCTCTCGTCTATAATTTTCTGTTTATTCTCAAATGCTTCTCCCCTCCACAGAAGGATGAACTGTACATTGGATTCAGTGGGTAAATAATTGACTGAAGGAAGATTCTGGTAGTGAGCTGAAGGGTTCATGAATTTACTGGTTTACTAGTATGCTAACTGACTCGTGAATGCCTCTTCTCCTGATATTCTTTAACTTATTAACCTTTGGACCTTATCTTTGCAGAGTTCTCCGGCAGTTCAAGCAAAATCTCGCCTATAAAGTTTATTTTCCAGTTACTCGTAAGTCGTAATCCAAGGTGATTTGGTTATGTATATTACTTTCTCTTTTGCTGTTTCTTTTCCCTTTCTTTCATGATGCTGGAGTCAAGAGTTGAAAGAGTTAAACAATGCATGCAATGTGATGGATGATATAAAGAATTTTGAGAATAATGTTGAACTTCATCTTCAAATGAAATTTTTTATCATTCTCGAATATGGGGTGAATGTCATTGTTTGCAATTGTTAATGAGCTTATTTTTTTGAACATCTTAATGAAAAATGGTTTATAATACAAAAATTGTTATTTCTTGATTATCTTCTGAGGTGGTTAAGAGAAGCTTTTCTTGCTTAACCCCCATGCAATTTCCGTGTTAATTTCTATTGACAAGTATGATATTTTTTTTGTTCATCATGGCGTTCAGTTTTCTGTAAGGCCACTTATTTTACCATATTTATGCAATTAGTTATTTCTTCAACATTATAAAGCTGAAGTCAGTTGTAACAAATGGTCGAAGTACAAAGGCCAAACATTCCAAACGTTAGAGCCATTGGAGGGTTTGTCCGGTCCTTAACTTCAAGGTTTCGAAGTTAGTCGAGGTGTGCTCAAGCTAACCCGTACATCTAGTTATTCAAAAGAGAAAAAAAAGGTCTAAGTACTGCCCGTAAAAGACTCAAATTTCGGATATTTCATACTGGGACAAGGAGACTCACAAGAGCAAACCCACCGGCCAGCCTAACCCACCCTCAGTCTACCACAATTACTTGCATAGTTGCATGTGCTAAAGGTAGCTCTTATTACTATTTAATTTCTGGGCCAACATCCATAAATGTCTATCTGCTCAAACAGTATACCTGATTCAAGTTGAAGACAGAAAATATTTATGATGTAAAGTGTAAACGTGTGCCTGATGCTAATATAAATGAAGGCAAACCGAAGGTTAAACTATGGCCGGATCAAACAGAAAAATCCATTGGTTTCGCAATGGTAAGGGCGCATTGTTACTGCTATGGAACTAAATTGATATCAAGTTAAATAAATTGTTTGTACCTACAGTTGCAGACATTACACAATGTCGGGTGTGGAGGTGCCTCTTTTATATTTTTTTATAACTATGTGTCTGGGCCAATTTACATGCAGATCGATTAATCCCGGTAAATCACTCCCTTTGTCCACTTGCAGGGTGTATCTGGTATTGTGCCCAGTTTGGGTTAAGTCTTTTAAGTCGTGGTGCGGAGATTGAGTAAGAATTACTTTGAGTAAGAATTACTTAAAGGTGATGGCTAGTCTCTTCTTGCAGATATGTTGTACTATGCTTTAAATTTGAGTTGTGCATTGAGATCGATTTTAGTCGTCATATGTAGGTTTTTTTTTTTCCCTTTCAAATTACAGGTTAAGAAGTGTCTGAATCAATTTACATACAATTCGATGAATTCTTTACATGACCTAGTCGCAAGCCATTTATACCGGAACTATAGAATTCACTGGAGAAACTCTTTCAGCCTGACCCAGAGGATTATACTTATGGTTAGAGTTGAATTAGAGACTTATATTTGTAAGGTGCATATTTCTATCCTGTCCATTAGCTGATCTAACCCTTCTGATTAATACATAGACATCAATAATAATTGAGTGAATGGGATGGTTGAAGGTTCTTGGGTGTCCTCAAATATTTTCTGATTCTTGTGCCATCATATATTTCTGTACGTCTCTTTGTCTCAGTGTATGACCTTATCTTGTACTATTGTCTATGCATGCTTATGATTTTCCATGAGGGTAAATCTTTTGCCATGGGCCCATAACAGACCGTATGTGTTTCTTTGTCTTGAAGCTTTTGTAGGAGGTGCTGAATTGTAGCATAGATCATAATAATTTTATAAAATGCTTGCACACATTCATATCGAAGTGGAAGCCGCACACCAGCACATGTGCAAATTTAGTGTGTTCCATTCTGCTAAGGAGCTTTTGGCTTTTTGGATTTTTTAATTAACGTATTATGAGAGGATGACCTACCTTAAATGTACAATACGCCAAACAGGTAAAAAAAAAAGAACTCTTTGCAGAACGGGACCTAAATAGTTCATGTGGTTGTACCAAAGTTGATATAATAGTACTAAACATGTGGCCTAAACTTCTTTCGAATTTTTTGGCAAGGTCTTTTGATGGTTTTATTATAAATAACTTTTACTATATTGGGATAAGCTGTAACTTTTACATCACATCGAAAAAGACCCCCCCCAAAAAAAGTTTGTCTTTCCCAATAGATTGATTTTTTCTGGGTTTTTTTCTTGATGAACTTTTTCAATTTTAATTTATATTTTTATACATTTTCTATCTCTCTCTTTGAACCAAACAATGTTTCTTTTTTTTTTTTGGAAAGATAAAAACTTCATTAATCTTGGAAAGAACACAAGGCCAAGAAACGGTAACAAGCAAAGTTACCAATCCGAGACCCAAACCCAAGGGGACAAAGCCCACCAAAAGGCCTAAAGCCCAACACACGCGGGTCAAAATTCAGGTACAACAATAAGTAGAAAAGACACCCCATCGGTCAAAACCCAAATAAAACCTTAAGAACAAAAGACCGAAAACACAAATGGGCCAAGCCCAAATAAAACACACCAATTAGGGTTGCAGCAAATAACCTCCCGCAGCTATCGCCACTAGCTCCCAGGAGATCACGCCTCCACATCACGTTAAGCACACCGGATTGATCCAGAGACGAACCCATCTGCAGAAACACCACCACCGACTGCTTGAACACCACAACGCCGTTAGGAAAAACCAAAAACACCCACGAGTGAGATCAGCGGGAGTACAAAGCGAAAGGTCGGCGGTAGCCAGATCCGAGGGAGAGAGCGAGGCCGAAACAAGCAAATCAAGATAGCCGACGATGGACAGATCTAGGCTACCCATGCCGCCATAAAGTGGTTGAAAGCCGTAGCCCAGGCTCGTTGGGAAAAAAAGCCACAGCCTCTCACCAAACCAAAGCACGACGCTGTAAGCCTCCCAAACCATCAACCACGCCAGCCACCAGGATCAAGCAAAAAAAGCCGATTGTCACCATCGTAGCTAACAACCACCACCTGGAGAGAGAGAGAGAGAGAGAGAGGGTCACCCTCCCTTCCCGTCGCCGCTAGTGGCTGAAAACCTAGGGGGGGGGGGGGGGGGGGGGGGGGAAGAAAGAAAGTCAGCTGGGTTTTTTTTTTTTTTAGAGAGAGAGCGTTTGATAGAAGAGAGAGAGCGCCTTTACCCATTAACTCTTTACCCCCGAACCAAACAATGTGATGTAAATATTATACTCATTGTAGTAAAATTAAGAGAAAACAACAGAAAAAATCATGGAAAAAAATCTGGAAAAAGTTGGGCTATAGGGCCTAAGTCTATCTTACATAGTATGATGAACAGGGACGGAGCCAGAAATCTCACTATGCAGGGGCGAATATGTATTCGAGACAAAAAAAAAACGCACTAAATATTAACGAAAGTACATTAAAACTCAAAAGAGTACAAAATAGCAATACTTCATGCATAAATAATAAGCTTTTATAAATTAATAGATTGCAAAAGCAGTAACGACTCAGCTCGACCTATCTAGTAAAACAAGGCATCTTCAATTGCACTCGACGCTCCTTCATGTCACTAAAAGCATCGATAATAGAATCAGCATCAAACCCCCTTGCAATATCCTTCTCTATGTATGTGATCCAGAAACTTGCTAAAAGTTCATCCTCCATCCTATTGCGTAGTCTAGTTTTCACACATTTCATAGCTGAAAATGCGCTTTCCGTTGTAGCTGTCGAAACTGGTAAAGTTAATATAAGGCAAATCAACCTGTAGACAAGAGGATATATCGTGGACTTCCTTGTTTTCACCAACACTTCACTCAACTTAGAAATCGTTGACAAATTCTGAAATTCTGGATGATTAGAAACGTCAAGCTTATAATTTTGCAACTAAAATTTGAGATGTAGTTTTTCTTGCTCTGTGAAATCCTTAGGATAATGCTTCTCTGCAAGCTTGCAAGCATCTTCAATGTTGAATGATCTATAGCCATCCCGAGGATCTAAAGATGTACCAAGAACGAGCAACTCCATTGTATCTTCTTTAAACCTGTTGTTCAACTCATGCAATTGTGAATCGATTGTACATGTAAAAACTTCAATCCGAAAATGATGCTCAATGTTGATATTATCTTTTCGAACACGACCTCGACCAGCTGTATAAGGAGTAGTCATATCAGGAACATTTATCTCATGTTTCTCACAAAATAGGATAACTTTCTCTAAGAGAGGAACCCATCCATCTTCTCTAAATTTTTGAATTTGCTTTTTCGTTGTGGTCACCAAATGCATTGCATTCAATATGTCTTGGGATTGACGTTGCAGAGCTTGGCAAAGATCATCAGTGAACTCCATGGTCTCCCTCATTAGATGTAAGATGAATACAAATTCAAAAGAGGTAATGACATCATAAACTCCATCAGATTCAGAACGTTGTTTACCAGTAGTATCTGGATCATTGATGATGTTTTTCAACACTAAACAAGTTGCACTGAACAAATCCATCAAAATAGAAATAGAACCCAAATGAGAACCCCATCTCGTGTCTCCAGCTCGTTTCAAATTGCGAATTTGATTTTTTCCTTTACTAGTCACAACTTCCTCCTTCTCCTCCTCCTCCTCACCGTTATCATCATCATTGTCAATAGCTAGCTTTTCAGCAAGTTCTGCAGCTTGAATACCTCTAAATGTATCATTCCTTTTAGGAGAGGAACCAATTATATTTACTGCAAGAGTCAAATAAGAAAAGAACTGACCCACAGGTATAACCTCTTTAGTTGCTGCAACCAATGCTAACTGGAGCCGATGAGCAAAACAATGAATGTAATAAGCAAATGGACACTCTTTCAAAAATAAAGCTTGCAATCCATTCCATCTTCCACGCATGTTGCTAGCACCATCGTATCCTTGACCACGAATATTTTGCACACTAAGGTTATGACGAGCAAGAACAGTATATATTTCCTTTTTCAAATTCGCTGAAGTAGTGTTCAATACATGAACTGTCAAAGAAACGCTCTCGTACAAGCCCATCCTTATCAACAAACCTCAGAACAATAGCCATTTGCTCTCTGTTGGACTCATCTTGAGATTCATCTACAAGAATACAATATTTCCCTCCATTGATCTCCTCATAGATGAATTGTTGTATTTTTTTCACGAAAAATACTGAGAATCTCTCTTTGGGTCTGACCTGAATGATAGGAAGCATTTTGAGGAGCATTGTGTAGTACAACTGCATGCACATCTGGATTATAAGAACCCAAGAACTCTATCAAATCAATACAATTTCCTCTATTGGAAGAAGTAGACCTTTCATCACGGCCTCTCAAAGCACAATTGTGCAATGTGAGATATTTAACAGAATCTATTATGGCCTTCAAACGCAAACGATTTCTTCCAATTTGAACTGTAGTCTGTTGCTGAACAAATTTGTCCAAATGTAGGCCTTGGTTCAACAAATCAGTACATTTGCTAACAACACATCTATGAATGGAATTCATGAGCTAGAAAAGCACATTTCTTGCTATCATTCACTTTCTTTCAGGCTGAAAATCCATCAATGGTAAAAGCATTAGATCCAAAACGATTCTTTTCCGGAGCAAAAAGATAGCATGGCAGGCAGAAGGCGGGGTGTTTTGTTGGGGAATATTCCAACCAATCAGGGAACAATTTATACCAAGAGGTTAGAAAGCGATGACCATGATTGTCTTTAAGAAATTGGTCTCTCGGAAGTTCAGGTTGATATGGCCCAACTTCAAGATAAGCCCGAATAACCTCATCACGCAGAGATGTCAGAAGATTCAATATTGGTTCTCGTAGCCCTGGATTCCTTACCAAAGTAGATTTATCAAATTCTTGCACTTCCACTCTAGGACTTTTGCAAAACAATATGTTAGCTTGTAAATACTTTTTTTTTTTTTTCCAACTTACGACAAACAAAATAGAGTATACTATTTGACATCCTTTCTGAAACACTAACTACTCATTAAATTAATCATTGTTATTCTAATAGGCCCATGAAAGTAGTAATTTAATCCTAATGAAAGAACTGGTAACAGATGCATATGTAAGCTTGTCAATCAGATGCATATGTAATTTTGTAACAAGATAGGTATTGTTCTACAAAACATGCAATTGTTTTGTACACTACTATATTCTTTCTCGTTATCCAAGATGTGACCAATACATATCTTGTCTTTGATTTCCATAGTCTTCTTTCGTTCTTATTGGTAATCTGTTCTTTCCGTAATAAGTAATGTGATGATTTTATTTATTTATTTTTTTGTCGGAAATATGAAAGAAAACCCTAGATAACGAATCGAAAACATATGAATGATTAGCAGGAGGAACAGTCAATAGCAATACAAGGGATTGAAGATTGAAATTGGTACCTTAATATAAAATATTCCTAGTCGAACATCCAAAAGGGGGTATCATAGGTAGCAGCCTTTTCTTTTCTTTTTTTGAAGAGCCGCCAGTAGCCTAACGATTGGGAAGTTTTGTGGGAGGAAAATTTGGACTTGTATTCACGATATTAAAACTTCAATTTTATTATATCTTAACCCATAATGTATTGTTTAAGGTCACCAGACTCACCACTATTTGATTTTTTTCCTCAAATTTCTTTGCCAGGGCGAACCTATATACTTCATAGGAAATTATTTTTTTTCCTATATAATACTAGAAGTTTTTTTTTTCTCGCAGCCCCCCCCCCCCCCCCCCCCCCGATGATGAATACATGGGTATGGATTTCTACCCTCCCCTATTTGATGCCAACATTCCCTTTTTTTTTTTTGTTGGTCTTTTAACTGAATTTACAAAACATTTCCTGAATTTTGTGAAAAATGTATGCATGCAGGGACTGTTTTGTAAATTCAACTGCTAAAAGACAAAAAAAATGAATAAATAAGTGTTTGCATCAATTATCAATTTCTGGGGATGGATTTGTGGACTATTCAGAATCTCGGATTCCAATTAGTAGCTCTACAATACATCGGCCGTTAAAAAAAAAATTACTCTAAAAAATAGGAAAATAGGTCCCACATTTTCTTATTGCCACGTATGCTTTGGATGCACATGCAATCATATAGAATTGCTATATATCGAAGAAGAACGAATATCTAAAAAACGACATGGTATTATTAAAATGCATGTTTGTTTGTCCACATATGTAAACGTGTTAGTGTCCATTAGCTGGTGGAATGATAAAGGAAGGGTCCATGAATTTCTACCAACTTTACCCAAACGACTTGAGTCGAGTTTAATTTATATTGATTGAGTTCAACTCATTTGCAAATGAGCCGGCCTCTTAACGAATCTAGCTCGGTGCATTTACTAACCCTGCTCATATTTAGGAGTCGAGTCAGTCGAGCCGAGCTTTAGTATGTTGAGCTCGCTCGTTTATTACACAAGTCTAAAACTCAAGCCGAATCTAGAATTGGTCGAGAAATTGGGTTCGTTCGCCGCCTTAATTAGAAATTATCAAATCATTTGATGCATGTGATGTGATGAGAATGACTTGTTGATTTGGCAACTTGTACCAAAAATACCTTAGTGTGTTTTTTTTATGACCAAAGCGCTTGGGATGGTTTATTGGAACTAGCAACTAGGGGGTGTTCCACTAAGGCAGATTTTAGAATAAACTAATTTGTCACGATTTTTTTATATGATGTATTGTGAGAGAATGACCTGTCTTGGTTTTTGAAAAAAACTATTGTTTGTTAGTGGAACACACCTTACAAGGTGTAAACTGTAAACAACCCAAGCCAAGTTTTATAGTGTTTGAGTTTAGTTCATTTGTAAATGAGTTGACCTTTGAACGAATCGAGCTTGGTCCATTTACTAAACGAACTCACATTAACAAGCTGAACTTTTTCGAATCGAGCCTAAAACAACTCGACTAGCTCGATCAGTTTGTTTGCAGCCCTAATAACGACCTTCGCTTAGCCAAAGGATGTGATGTTTGCTAAGCTGAAAAAAAAAGAAGAGTCTATTCAATGTGATGTTTAAAATGACATGACGCGATGTACAATACAATGTCCATGCCAGATAAAATTTGCTCCGTGCCATTGGAAAGCACAACTGGAGAGAGTAGCCAAGAATTGTGAAGATTCGAGGTTGCAGAAACATCTACTTCTTCTTCTTCTTGCTTTTTATTCTTTGAAAAACCCGTAAAAAATTAATTAATTGCACAGGTCTGGCAATTAGTTGTCCCTTTGGACAACGCAGAGTTGCAGGTCAGAGATTCCTTCCTGCAACGGATCGCAGGAGAGAGAAATTTACAGTGGATGGGCATTACAGAGAGGAGAGAGAGAGAGAGAGAGAGATAGGCCAGCCCTTGTATTTCTCCAATTGTTTGATGGGTTAAAATGATCAAAGTTCCACTCTTTTAGTCAAGCTGTAAGAAAGTATTAATTTTTTTGTGAATTTGTTGGTCTATACGTGGATTTTTTTACCAAACTAAGATGGGGATTGGACGAGATTGCACGTAAGTTGGACCGGGAACTCCTTCGGTTGTTTGATGGGTTAAATTGTATAAAGTTCGATTTTTTTAGTTAGGTCGCAAGAACGTAATTTTTATGAATTTGTTAGTTCAAGTATGAACTTTCGACCGAACTAAAATAGAGATTAGACGAGATTGCACGTAAGCTGGACCGGAAACTCCTCCAGTGGAACCAAAAAAGATACTAATAGAGATAGGCCTGGGGCAGAATTTTTTATAGGTGGGGGGGTTTTGGATTTTGCTTGTCTTGTCTTCTTTCATTCAATTATAAATAATGTAAGCAAGTCAGGTTTCCACGTGCTCCTGCGGACTCTCTTCCCAGTTTCCTTACAACCGCCTCCACCAGCTTCCTTCAATGTAATGCCCAGTCTAAATTACACCATTTCCCCCCTGTATTAGTACTTGTTTTTATTGAAATTCCACTTGGCCCCCATAGGTATGAACTTGCTTTCATTTCTAAGAAGAAATCCCATTTACATCCTCGAAAAATATGTGAAAGTATCATTTGAGCAATGAGAAAGAAGAATTTGACTCCTGTTTCATTCAGTACATCTAGTTGCAAATACTTCCATTGAACCACTAGCAAAAAATGATTTTGAAGATTACATTTTCCTTTTGATGCCAGAAATCCCTTCTAAAAAAGGACACCTTAATACTCATCCTTATAGGCCCAAAGTGTGACAGCCCATGACCCACATGGATGCAACGGAGCTATGTGATATAAGAGAATAGATCATGCCTTAACTTGCACAAGGCCTTTTAAAGCCGTGAGGGCGTCAAAGCTCGTTGGAACTTCATAGTTAAGCGTGCTCACCCTGGAGCAATCCTGGGATGGGTGACCTACTGGGAAGTCCAAGGAGCTTGGGCGACCAAAGCGGACAATATTGTGCAAGGCGGGGGCGGGTCGTTACACAAAGCCTAAGACAATAATCAAGGAATTACCAAAGGGCAGGCTCCCATTGAGAGGGTAAAATTGGAAAATTTGAACAAAAGTGGTGAACCGCTAAATTCAACCACTGCCTCTATTATGCATTCTGGGTATGATATTGAATACTCAAAACACATATGCCAAGTTATCACATATGCCAAATCATTTTCTCCAACATACCATCTTATAAACTACCAATATCAAATAAACCCAGTCGATTTCCACAAGATTTGGACACGATCCACTAAGAAATTTTTTACTCTTTCAAAAAGATCATTACAACAAAAGGACTACATCGAAATGGCGACAAAGTACAAGGTCCAAATTGACAAAGTCGAAACTAAAATCCCAAATAAAGTCCTGCAAGAACCACAGGGACCAATAGTATAGTTTCCCCAATAATACATGTTTGGTACACCTCTCCCTTTCATTTCATTTCCAACCCTTTGACCATTTGCTTCCTCTCTCTCTCTCTCCCCTCTGATACTGCAGCGGTGTAGTCTACCAATGCTATAATTTCCTTTGACCATCTTCTCCTCCTCCCCCCCCTCTCTCTCTCTCTATCTCTGTGCAACCTCTCTCTCTCTCTCTCTATCTCTGTGCAATACTGCTTGGACCCATTGGAAGAACAAGAACCACTCCCGAGAGGAATTGTGCAAAGGGGTATGCGAGCCATTGCATTTCCTTCAAAAACCTCACTTGGGTCATTGATTTTCTCCAGTTTTTACCTCCTGGTGGCTCTCAAAAATGGTGATGGAAGCAGTAATAGAAGACATGGGTGAAGGCACAATGCAATGCTTAGACCACCCATACAAAAGCCACACCCAAGGTGGGATCTGCGCCTTCTGCCTCCAAGAAAAGCTCGGCAAACTCGTCTCCTCCTCTTTCCCCATAGCCGTCTTCCCTTCCGCTTCTTCATCTCCCTCCCCTTCTTTCAGATCTGACTCCACTCTATCTGTTCGACAAAATGCCTCAACCAACTCCTCCTCCTCCACCACCACCACCACCACAAACCCCTACCATCAATATCATAATAACTCAAGGCGGTCTAGAATACCCTTTTTCGCATCTTCCCAGAAGAAGGATAATAATAGTACCCGAAATGACCCTGTTGTTTTCAAGAGAAGCAAGTCCACCTCCACTCAAGGCAGGTTGCATTTCATGGACTCAGACAGTGAATTTAATAGCCCGAGGAAAAGGGGTTTCTGGTCATTTCTACGCCATAGCAATAACAAGAACACCAAAGAGATCTGCTATTCTTCATGCACATCAACAAGTATGAGGGGTTTTCCTCAGTTATCGAGGGAGACCCCTCAGAGGATAGAGGAGGTGGAAGAAACTTCGATGGATAGTCCAAATCATGCTAGGGTTTCCAGATCCAGATCCGTTGGGTGTGGGAGCAGGAGCTTTTCCGGCGACTTCTTCGAGCGGATCTCAACTGGGTTCGGCGACTGCACGCTGCGGCGCGTCGAGTCTCAGCGGGAAGGAAAGCCTAGGGCCACACCTGGCCGCCGCCGCCACGGCGGAGGACAGGATATTATCAAAGAGAGAGTGAAGTGTGGTGGGATTTTCAGTGGGTTCATGATTACCTCATCTTCTTCTTCGTCGTCTTCGTCCTCTTACTGGGTTTCATCTTCTTCAGCTGAGGCGGCGGCGGCGGCGACACCGGCGGCGGCGCATCTGTCTCATGGGAGGAGTAAGAGTTGGGGTTGGGCATTTGCTAGTCCAATAAGGGGTTTCAGTAAGCCTCCTTCTGTGAAGAGAGAAGGTTCTAAGAACAGTTCCACTGCTACCCCTAACCTTAATGCCATTCCGTCACTCTTGACTGTCTAATTAGCTTTATAGTGCACATTATCCCCTCTCCCTCTCTCTCCATCTCTATATATAGAGTATGTTTCTTGTGATTGTCTATGTTGTCTCTACCGTTTGGTAAGTTGGTACTTTGAAAAGTTTGTATTATTCTTGTCAATTGGTTTGGCTGAAATCTTGGAATCCAACAATTCCCAAGTGGGGTTTTCAATTGTTTTGCATGAAGATGTAACTTTGGATGGTGAGAAAGGGAGAAAAGAGAAAGGGGATCCCTTTCTCACCGAATCTCACCATTTTTTGTGAGATTGGGTGAGAATGGGAAAGGTCCAATCAAAACATTTCATTTCTGTACTTTTCTCTCCAATTCTCATGAAAATACCCGGTCCAAATGAGTGATTTAGTTAGAAATCATTGTCCTTTCTTTTCTTTTTTCACGGAATCTCTCCATCCAAAGGGGCCTGGCTAAAGCTATGTTTGTCTCTCCATGTTTAGAAAAATGGGGAAAAAATGTGAAAACATTTTATTCCTTCAAATCACTTTTAGGTCTTGTAATTTGGTTTATAGGAATTGTTTGGTGGCCCTGAATTGTAAGTTTTGTTGTGTTCATTTGTTGTTTGTAACTTGATATTATTGGCTAAGAGATCCTTTTACATTCCATTGTTAAATGAGTTTCCACTTTGCATGTCACAAAAAGGTGTCTTGATTGATGATTTACACGTATCTGCATGTATTGAATGGTCCCATATCTTTTGATTAGTGATATGATGTCTAACTTTTGTGCATTAGATTTGCAAGCTTTTTCTTTTTGGGCTCAACCATTAGCTTGCAAACTTGTAGTGACTTTTTTGCACAAGATGGTGATTTTGGGGCATAGATGCCTTTTGATGTCTCAGTCCCAGGAGTTTAGTAGTATCTTTGCCCCCTTTCTAGCTAGCTAAACAAACTACTATAAAGAAATGACTTGTTTTATACTAGTAATTTGCTTTGTGAGATGCCCCTTTACCGAATGAATAGCGTAACATCTTCTGGTTGTGAGTTGTCTTATCAAAACTCTCCTTTGCAAGTGGTCTAGTTATCGCGTGTTTCCGGAGCACCTAGACCACTCTATTACCACACATTGTTGTGCAGTTCACAACTAAGTTTATGAACTCCACGTAAATGTGCGGTGCTAAAGTGATCTACAGCATCACGTGACTATAGATACTCAGTGGAAGACGGAATTGGGATTGTTTCCTAGAGCTTGGTGGGCCCTCCATAGAGCTGTTTGTGATGCAAAATGGCCTTAACTATGGTCTTATTTATATATCGTTCATTTTGTATGTTTCGATGTGTACATCATACGTGTAAATATAGATCAATTAGAAATCAATTTACCTTTCAAGAAATCATGTCTTGAGAACAATTGACTGTTAATAGTGTAACCGTCATTACTAATATAATTACATCAAGTTTTTACTAATTTTTGGTAATGCTGATTTATTGTGTGGATTATTATCATATTAAAAATCTCTAAATAAACTGTTCATAGCCCTACTGAACTGGTATCCCATTACTCTCCACATCCTCCCCTCAACAATTCAACTTGATTTTTGAGCAAACCATTCATGTCAAAAACCATGTTGATCATGCAAGTTATTAACCTGTTTATTTTGCCCGGGACAAATGTAATATGATCATCAATGTGGAACTCGTAAGATTACATTTGGATCGATCTTCCATATTGTGTGTACGTAAGCGAAAACGGGAACATGAACATGAACGTGAAATTGTCTTTTAAAAGTACTAAATTCACGAGAACAAAAGCGTAAACTGAGAATTGAAAGTGGGAGCGCGCATGTCCGAAGGATCATCTAAGGTGGGAACCATAATGCACCCACCAATTCCCAACAAACGCCATAAACTAGGAAACATTGCAAATCACCAGCTGGGCACGTGCAGGAATCATGTCACTGAGCCACTGGCACAGCTAATTATGGAGTATTTGCTTAAGCTAATAATTTCCCGCAAGAAAGGAGGAGAACAATTAATCCCTCCTAGTTTCAGTCAAACCCCCCCTGCACATGTTTGGTGGTGGTGGCCTCACAGATCTAATTCATGCAAATTAACTTCAACCAAGATTCCAACTCTTTTTTTTTTTTTTAATGAAGAGACCTGAACTAATCTCTTCAGCCGCTCCCATAGCTCTTTTCGCGCGTTCGCATGAAGTGAGTAGCCCAAAAAACAAATCGCTGTTTAGAGAAATCGACATGCGACCTTGGGATTGTAAGTCCTGCCGAGGTAAGTCGACTGCGACAACCTCATGGGTTATCAAGATTCCAACTCGATGTTATTAGTTCCTTTTCTAGCATTTTAATTAAGAATTCTGGGACCCGAAGTGCAGATACATTACAGGATTGTAGTGTGACATTTGAGTTTTTCATCTCGCAATCAATAGTCTGGGTTTTGTCTCGACCCGTGCACCCTTGCACTACAGGATCAAGTGTCCATTAACTAATCTAGCCGAAGGGCTTTTTGGAAGCTTCATCAAAAAAATATTCAGCTAAAATCTGTTGCCTGAGTTAAAATACCAAAAAAAATTATATATGAGATCTCTAAAGGTGAGGGCAAGAGTACGATGATTAGTGATTTTAAAAATTGTTTTTTTCTCCTTTTTCATATTTGATTACTAATAAGATCTTGCATTTGTGGAATAAATTCAGTTTCAATCTGCTGGGTGCAAAGGAATTTGACATGTTAAATCGTCAGACCTTGGGATAACAAGGAATTCTACGATGCTAATGCAGATTTTACCGTATTACACGTAAAAAACCTAGTTGTTGGTTTGTTGGTCCAAGTGTGCAACGAATTTTTGACTTTGGAGATTTTTGGACGCCATTCCACCGAGGAGACTTTTAGGTTGTGTTTGGTTTGGTTTTGAGTTTTGGTTTTTGTAATGATTAGAGGGAGAAATATGTATAATAATTAAAAAATAGGTATTAATGATTGGAGAGAGATAGAGAGAAAAATAAAAATAAAATTTAAAAATAGGGGTAATAATTGAATAATAATTGAGAAAACCAGTTTTTGGAAACCAAACCAAACAAGGCCTTAGGCTTTTTCGATTTTTGATAATTTTTAAGGCATGTCATTCTCTTTACATACATCATACATCACCCAAAAAGTCAGAGTTAATGGACGACGTTTTTTAGGAAAACAAGCAAAATAGCTCATAGTTAGACTTGCTACAAGGTGAAAGTAGCTGAGGAATAAGTTCTCAAACAACTTGGATTTGATAAAGGACCCTTCTACCGGTACAGACCAAACAGTACCGACGGGGTGCCGACGGCGCCGGGGACCCCATTGTGGGTCCCAAATGATCGATCCGAGCCGTCCATTCATTCCAGAATCAAATTCCGAGGGTCCCATGAGAGAATCACCTCAATCGGATGCTCTTAAGTGCTCGATCCAAAATCACCCCATTTCGTTCCAAAATTTTGGAACGAAATGGGGTGATTTTGGATCGAGCACTTAGGAGCATCCGATTGAAATGATTCCCGCAAAGACCCACTCGGAATTCAATTATGGAATGAATGGACGGATCAGATCAACCGTTGGGGACCCACAAGGTGGTCTCCGGCGCCATCGGTACACCGTCGGTACCCCTGGATTTATCGTTTGATAAAACGGATTTTCTATTGTCAACCCAATAAGCACATATAAAGACAAAAAAAAATAAAAAAAATACATTGCCGTACAATTTTCACTTATTTCAATACATATTTTTCACACATTTCAATGTGAACCTTAACAGTAGCCTAATGAGTTGATACTACAAGATCAACAATGAAGCTAATAAGCCAGCTGGCTAAAGTCCGACAAGGGGGCTTTGTTGTACCCTTATTTTGGCATCGTCCCGAGCTCTAAAAAGTGATCTAGATTATTGATCTTGTAGACCTTGGTATCTTATGCCCCGTAAAATACCAAGTCAAATAGGCAGCTTGCTAATATCAATATTGTTTTCTGTTTACTTGTTGAAGAAAAATTCATCCATTTACTTAAGTTTTCAATGTTCTGTCAACTTCATTTTCTTAAGAGAGAGACTATTATAAGCGTCAAGATAACAAAGCGTAACCGTTTATATCACGTGTTAGAGCTTGGGACAATGCCTGAATCGATTTCACGGCCCGAAGGCACAGCAGGCCCCCCTTGTGCACACAAAGTCATGAAAGAGACTCATGATGACACAAAGGACACAATAGCAAAAAGACATGAAAGGAGAAAAGGGTGTTTGGAGAAAGACTGTAATAGTCCCAATGCGGCTCAAATTAAAGGACATCAACCAAGCTTGGTGCCCACCCACCATAAGAGACACATATGGACAAACACACTGTTATAGTATTATGTGGGGTGGACCCTTTTTACATTGCATTAGGTGGAGAAACTGTTCCACCTCATTTGAAAGTGACAAGTCTTTTTGATACAGGGAGATTTGGATTCACTTGAAACTGAAAAAGGGCTTCTTCTTTAAGGGTTGGCAATGGCTTTTCATTGTCACCATTAAGGTGCTTCACATTGATGTAGAAATAGCATCTTTCCTTTTGGTCTACTTATTCAGTGCTCTCAGAGCGTGGTTCTTTAGGACACTCCAACACCACACATTCTTGTGAGGTACATGACTAATTAAGCGTGTAGACTCTACATAAATGTGTAATGCTAGAATGATCAGAAGCATCACGTGACTGTGCTTCTCGGACTACTGAATCATTACTCTCAGGGCCGACCCTGGGGTAAGCCCCGCAAGCCTCCGGGTTTGGGCAACCCCGGGATAGGGCAAAAAAAAATTTAAAAAAAAAATTCTCCGAGTTTGTATAAATATTAAAAAGCTTCCATTTCCTATGTAAAGTGGCTTGATGCCTTCTTGGCACTGGGCTTGCTATTTTCATTTTTATTTTTTTTATTGATGTCTCATGTTTTTTTCTATTGATGTCTCATGTTTTTTTCCCTTCCTACTCTACATTTTGATGAAAAATCACAAAAAAAAAACAATGTTTTTGTTATGGAAAAGGCTATAATACACACCTCTTATTTGGGTGTGTATCACACACCCCTATAAAAGTTACGAATTTTTTTATAAAAGTTACGAGACACACCAAAATGTTACGAATAATAGAAAATGTTACAAATCATATTGCTGAAAAGTTATGAAAAATTAAAAAATGTTACGATTGCCGATGAGGTGGCACAATCTGAACTATACAATAGGTGCATATGGTACACCCAAATAAGGGGTGTGTATTGTAGCCATTTTCTTTTGTTATTTATAAATTTTGCATTTAACAAAAACAACAATAATGTAGAAGGGATAATTATGTTTTTACATTTGGTTAAAACAAATTCCCAATGGTGGAAAATTAACAAAACATGAGTGAGCTAACATGCTAAAATATTGTTTCTACACAAATCATAGTAAAATATTGAACCAAATTTTTTTAATTTATTCAAAATAAACTCTTATAGACATATCTTTCTAAGTTGGAGTTGATAAAAGCTTGCTTTTTTATGAATCGAGATCGTGCTAATCATAAAGCATTGTTACCGGGATTATAATTTGATTGTAAATTCTTTGAATTAGTTCAAGCTAAAATACCATGTAACCTTGATTTTTTTTTTCCCTAACTTGTATGTCAATTTTTTTTATTATATTTTGTGACTTAATAATAAGTGAACAACCAAATTTGAGGTCGGCAACCCAAATATTGGGGCCAGCTCTCATTACTCTTTAGCCGTAGTGATGTAGAGAGCTGAAGGCCCATCCAACTTTTACTTGTCCTCATGTTTTCAAGGAGGGAACATGTACTTTCATTTCCTAAGGCCCTGTTTGGATGTTGGATTACAAGAGAGAGAACAAAGGTAAAGGATTACTTCACAGATCTAAGCAAGCAATGTTACATGGTCTAAGCTAAGCCAGTGATACGAAAAGGCTGTGCTCATCACTAATTTATACACTTAGTATAAATTCATTAACCACCACTAATTTATATACTGGTTTTATATGTACCTGGTAATATGTCATATGCTATGTTAGGAGCAAACGTAACAAAAAAAAATGACAAAAGAAAATTATCGCGCCACATTTCAATCAGTTATTTGAGAAGCCGGATTCTTAAAATCAATCGTCATCTTCATCTTCATCTTCACCGCTATCTTCTTCACCACTAAGCTCCTCGTTGTCATTACCCAGCTTACGCATTTGTTCAGCGAGCAATCTCTCCTCCCTTTCACTCGCCTAAACGTACGTCGCAAATTAAATGTGAGGTAGTGCTTTTATTCAATAGTTGAGTAAAATGAAGATGAAAAGTAAAGAAAGAAAATTTAAAGTTTGGAATCCAATAACAGAAATTCGACACTCACTACTCTGCAGGGTGCCTTCTTCAGAATAAGTTTCCCCTTGTGACGCTGTATTTCTTCACTGCAGGCTGCAATTCCTTGATTAAGTACTGATATCCCTTGTTCCTGCACCAGTAAAATTCAAAGAAATCAATCTTCATAAGAAAATTGACATCTTCCTTCTTTGCAGTTCCATTTAGGCCCTGTTCCAGATTATTGGTGTTTTGGCTTTTCACGCTTTACGAGGCAGATCATTCTCTTAACATACAAGTGAACTGGTTAATTAATTTACAAAACGCCCGGCAGTTTTGACAACATTTCAATGTTAACAAGAGTCCGTTCTAAGTAGATGTAAACCTGCATACTCCTTCCGTCCCATTTTCTTGGCCCATGATTTCATTTTTCATTGTCCCAAAATATATGTACATTTTGACTTTTCAACAGGCATAATTGGGTCAATTTCCTTTTTTCCCCTTTCTTTTGAAGTCACCATCAACATTGAAACACTTTATTTGACTTCATTAAATTCTTTTTAGCTTGAAATGATGATGTTCCTTGAATAATTAGATGAGGCATTTACCTGCCGCTCCAGTTTTGGAGGGATGGTTACCACGCGCTCCACCAAAAACTTTAAAAAGCACCATTTACTCTAGTACTCCACCCATGTGCGCAGGAACAACAAAACACGACCCACCCCATGTGCCGTCCCGTCAGTCCCCTGTGTGAGTGTCCCCATCCCGTTAGTAAGCTGTGATTTTTTTTTTAACTTTTAATTTTAAAACCTCAAATCTTATGAAAGTGCCTAAACCCTAGGGTACCCTATGAAAAGTGCCTAAAATCCTAGGACACCCTATGAAAGTACATAAACCATTAAAAACCCTATAATAGGAAAGTGCATCCTAAACCTAAACCTTAGCGTACCCTATGAAAGTTCTTAAACGTAAACCCTAGGGTACCCTATGAAATTGTCTAAACCACTAAAAATCCTATAATAGAAAAGTGCACCCTAAGTACCTAAGCCCAAAAAAGAGTGATTGACCTTAATGGAGTTAGTGGTAATTAAAAAGAATGATTGAAATTAGTGGTAATAAATATTTGTTTTTTGTACCGGCCCGTAATAAATCCTAATTAGGTTTTCAAAAAGCCCAAATATTATGGGACGGAGGGAGTACTTCACAACTACGGTGACACTCCGTTCTAATACAAACGACGACTCTCAATTTGCCGAATAAGATTTCATCCGATATTTTCCAATTACCTTGTCAAGAGTCTGAATAGTAAGAGAATACAATGGACAAGCAACAACGCTAATTTTAACAGGGCAGTCCTTAGTGCTAGCAGCTTCGGCTTTTCGCATGGCTCCCTTCATTAGAAATGAAAAATCGAAACAGGTAAGTACATATTAGCAACTTGGAATAACCATTATAAGTTGAGTATAGGTTTGGGAGAAATATATCACATAAAATAGGGAATAAATTTCAGTGCCGGTACCTTATGGCGCATCCGAGCCGTCCATCCGTGTTTTGGATGGCTCAGAGTGTGCCGGTGGCATTTTTGTAAATTTGAGGGGGAGTTTTTAACCCAACAGATCTGGACTATCCAAAATTCGAATGGATGGTTTGGATGCGCAATAGGGTACCAGGTTAGCCATACCTTGCCGGAACTGAAAAATTTCTCAATAAAATAGACAGGGGCAAAGGCAGGGCTATAATAAGACCTTACAACTGGTTTGGATGACATATTGGTTTGAGAGAGATTAATAGTAAGGGGGGATAAAATAAGAAGGGTAGACCCACATTGATGTGACAGTTCAGAATGGGGGATTAAATAGTCCATGGTTTGGATGAGAGATAAAAAAGGGGGATAGAGGGTGGATGATGTAAAAATCTGTCAAAAGACTATTTCGCCCTTAGTAATGCATGAATTAAATTATGCATTTAAATAATTATATAAATATTGAAATTAATTAAATTTGATATGCTTTTCAATAATTGTTAATTTATTATGCTTAATAAATAAAAATTAAGCTATAGTATACACACACACACACACACACAACTGTAATGGTCCGAAATTTTCTTTTCTAATAACATTTTATTTTAGATTTTCATTTCATATAGTTATACATTTTTATTTATTTATTTTATAACTTCTCTCCATATTTTTACGCGTCTATATGTGTGAGTGCACGAGTGGGTCTTATGTGCACATTACACCTACTTAACAGAGTACTCAGGTGTAAAATTTAGTGTACGTTTCTTTTGTATGTGCACCAGCCAACTACCCCAACCTATACTAATAACTCCTGACAATACAACCTAGGAAAATCCTAATGATAACCTAAGAACTAGGACTATGCCCAGCTGACCCCTTTGACTTGTTAACATCTCTCACCCTTTCGTTTTTCTTCTTATACGTGGCTTCACCCCCTCCAATTACCCTACTAACCCAAGTCCTCCTTAAAGGACACAACTACTTTCTCATTTTTTTTTCATTTTTCGGAAGAAGTCAGAAAGAGAGAGTTGGATTTGCTTTGGGTAACAAGTATACACTCCCACACTTTAAATAGAAACCAGTCCGATAACAGCTACAAAATCGGCCTCCATTTCCACTATAAAACAGCCCGTAACCGACCCAAAATCGTCCCGAACCCTACTATATTTCAGCTCCCTAAACAGCCCCAAAATCCAGTCTGAAAAGCAATTCTGTTCCACACCGAAACAGCCTGAAAACAACCACCATTAGCATTGTGACGATCACGCGTTCAAGCCCGCAACTCTCCCATTTGAACCGTAACCCACCGCTTTTTCTTCGGAGGAGAGGTAGTTAAATTTTACCTCCCTAAATATATCTATTTTTATGTATGTGACTTGCTAATGTAGAGTTAAAGTAGAACTGTGGGTACTATTTCTTCCGAACGGAAATGGTGTGCTTTAGCGCCAAGAAAAGAAGAAGAGGAACAATGTTTTTGAGAAAGATAATGGGTCTGCTAATCTTGTGTTTAAGTAGATTAATTTTTCCTATCTTCTCCTAAGTATATTAAGCATCTGTGTATTAAATTTTAGTGTCACCGAGTAGGAGAAATCGAACTCTAGAGTCGCACAACGAAAACCGTGGTTTTTCCCTATTTTCCTCGGCTAAACATTGGCTTTTCCTGTTCGGCCAAAGTGGCCTTTTTCTTTTTGTTAATTTTATTTTTCTTTTCTTTTCCCATGATGGTCGGCCAAGACCATGTTGGTCGGCCAAGACCAGTGAGTGACCCACCATCTGAGAGTTTTATTACTTTTATAAGAATTATACTTTAACCCTTTTACTTAGTATAGGTTATGTTTTGACCTAAGTATTTTATATACTATATTTAATTTAGCCGCTAGTTTATTAAAGATTACGTTTCGGCCAAAATAATTAAAACAAGGTTATGTTTGATTCCAATTAAAAGCCCTATGTTAATAAAGTCTATTTTTTCAATTTATTGTCTTAATGCGAGTTTAAAATTTACAAATTTTTCTTAATACACTGTATAGTCTCTAGTAAATAAATATGAGTGACTAATAAATTTATTATTAATGTGATAGTTGCCTACTAGTGCTAATGAAAGTTTTGTCAGGAAGTTCAGAACATCATATTATTAGACTGTATTCTTATTATTCCACAATTGCATTTTTTGTATTGTTAATATCACTTTGTCCTTACTTTATTATTGCAAGCTTGTACGAAAATGTTAATTGATAGAATGGACAAATAGGTTCCCGGGTCGGTGTTCGTACTTAGAAATCACCTAGACGTTTGGTAATGGAAAAATTGAATAAAGTTTACGAACGACATTGATGGGATGGAAGTGTTATGAATGGTGTTTTGATGAGCTCTCGGGAGGTCATCCCGTCGAGTCTCAGGATTTTAGATTTTTAACGGCAGGCAGCCGGTTGATTTTTGGAAAGAGGAGATATTATTAGTGGATTATTTGGGTTTCGGAACCCTAAGTTGTGGCATTGCGTGATTACTCCATATTGAATTTTTGGTGATATAAGGGTGGTTTGTATTATAGTCGAGTCACGGCTATATACTCCCGAGGTAACAGTCAGTTCCTCATGGGCCCAGTGGTACAGTCAGTCCCTAGGGAATTCATCCTTGTGAGGTGTTTGATGAATCCGACTAAGTAGATAACTTAGACCTTTCATTTGGGCTCCCAGTCAGGGCAAGCAAGGGAGAGTTGAATCACGAATGGCCTAGACTTAGTGGTTAATACGGAAGGATGTTTCTCAACGGATGAGATTCTAGAATTCACTAAGTTAAGGCTAGTAATTAAATTGAATTGCTCTTTACTTTGATTGCATGCTATATCCTATTATTTGTAAGTTATGGGTTCGGGTAGGGTTTACTATTGAGTGATTATTTCGCTCATGGTGCTGTTATGGCCCTGGCATATTACGCCAGGTGTTGAAGGTACAGAAGAGGAGCCGTATTACCAGACGGAGGAGTTTGCTGCTGAGCAATTTGAGGAGGGGAATCTGAATCTGAACCTCTAGAAGCCTCGAGTCTTCTTATTTTTGTGTTGGAACAATGTAATTTAATTTCCCCACAAAGCACTATTTCAGTTTGTAATCGACTTAAGATACTTATGTTATTTTCCGTTGCTTTATAAATGAAACTCTTTTGAATAAATCTTTTTATTAATTTAAATAATGCTTCCAAAAATCGGGGCGTTACACACACCACATAAATTAAAATACATACTCTAAAAAGAATTATTATTAAAGAGTATGTATAAAAGTGAAGTAATAATAATTCTTTTTAGAGTATGTATTCTAATGTGTGCTACACCATATAATTTTTCCTCCCCTTTCTTGTAAACATCGAAATCTTTTTACTCCTGATACTCTCTCTCTCTCTCTCTCTCTCTCTCTCTCTCTCTCTCTCTCTCTCAAGTCTCAACCCGGGCCGGCCCAAGGGATTTGGGTGCCCTAGGCCCCGTCATAAAAAAGTGCCCTCTATATTTTTACAAACTAACAATAGTGGAATAATTTGTCTATATAATTATTTTAGTCCATTTGTCTATACTTTATTTAACCATCTACTTGCAATTATAATTTTAAAAAATTGGAAAACCGTGTACTTTATCAACTTTTCATGGGAATTTACAACCTCATAATTAAAATTCACGGAAATTTGGAAAAAAATTCAATATTTTACAATGATCTGGCAAGACTATTAGACTAGTTCTAATTTTTCTCACATTGAGATCAACAATATATGTCATTTACAGCCGAATGCCTAGAAGGCAACATCAGGTTATTTGTTTCATTTATAAGAGGAAGAAGGCCCAGAAGGGAAAACCTTGCATTCAGATTTTTAACATTCGATCAGACTTGTATTTGTATCGTTCCAATATCACGCTTAGCTCTTTTTAACTCATATTGGGCTTTTTTTTAGATTGGGCCACAATTGTGTAGGCCATTTTGTAACTACTATTGGGTATTTTTCTTTATTTGGGTCAAAAAAGAGTCTTAGTCTAGCCCAATTTTAAAAAATGTTGAAGTTCCCCAAAAATCACCCTTTTTTAGAGTGCCCTAGGTCTCAGGCCGGCCCTGGTCTCAACAATGTTTTTCCTCTCTCTCTCTCTCTCTCTCTCTCTCTCTCTCTCTCTCTCTCTCTCTCTCTCTCAACAGATTCTCTCATGATATACACCGAACAGTCTACCACCACCGCTACCACCGACGATCCAACAACTATTCGATATCCTCTCTCACTCGTTGACAACGGCGACCTCCTCCGGCAATTGGAGCTCTGACGAACAGATTCTGGGTCTAAGAAGGTAAAAAAAAATTACAATTTTTCTGGGTTTTTCTTTTCTTAATCCAAAATTTTATTTGTAAAATACTTTTTTTTTTGTTGTAAAATTTGGGTTGAATCTTGTTAACAGTGGTGTTTTGTGCTTGTGTGGGGGTGTTCCGAGAGGGGTAGCCCGGTAATTCGGTTCCGGATGAGAAGCCGGACTAAACATAAGCACCCCCTGCTTATGTTTAGTCCGGGGGAAGGGGGATGAGGGGAGGCTGGATGATTTAGTCGGGGAGGGGTTTTGGTGTTCCCAAACAAGGGATATCGGGTGGGACCGGGATGAGGAGGGGGAGGATGATTTAGTCGGGGGTCAAAAACTGCATCCAAACGGGCTCTTAATGTGAAGAACACCATCAAACTCCAAACAAGACATCTCAATAAAGGCCGAAATCTTCAAAGGATGTGTAGTCATTCTTTTCCTAATGTTTTTCACCAAAGCATCTCCAACTTCTTCCGATATAGCCGGAATCAACTTAGTAACCAACCAAAAAGGCAAAAGTTGCAAAATGGGTATCATAACCGGTAAAGAGAAGGCGAACAAAATACCTCGTAATTGAGATTAAGATTACCTCCTGTCCGTTAGGACCGATTTTCTTAACTTCACGGCTGAGAGAACCAAAAACAAAATCAGGATCGTTAACAATCAACTTGAACGCCTGCACCGCAAAAAGTTCTAGTTTTGGATGATAAGTTAGTTTAGGAGAGAATGTACAAACAATTAAGAAGTTCTACAGAATGTACCTCAATATATAGCATGGCCATATTTTCGGTGTAAACTGTAAAGGCCATCCAAATTGGATATAAAGATCCTGCAACAAGTAACTAGCATTCAGCAGTAGCCATATGGTTAATAAAGAGCAGACAAATCATCAATTGGAGTAAGAAATACTTGGGCAAATGCACTCGAGTGGCGAGCACATAACAGGTGCATCCATGCTTTACAATGGAGAATATTTTTGGTACGAGGAGGGTTCCACGTGGTACCCGTGCGGCACATCCGGGACGTCAAAAAATGCAACCGACGGTCCGGAAGAAACACAAAAAAAAAAAAAATTAAAAAAGAAAAGAAAAGAAAAAGTGTGTTTCTATTGCCCTGGATAATCAACTTTTACATTCACTTTCCACTATTGCCCTAGATAGATATATCATCATTAAACTTTACCCACTAACTTTTCAAAAAGGAATCAGTTTTAAGGGCAAAATAAGAAATTTATTAAATTTTACCTACTAATTTCTTAACATCACACTTATTTATAAATAGTCCAAAATAGAATATACTACTCTATTTAAAGAACGGAGGGAGGGAGGAGTGAGTGGAGGACTACTTACTTCCCTACTTGGATTTATTTCAATGAACTCGTCCTGAAAGAATTGACTAGACAGAACTTGGCCCAAGTTAATTCTAGCCGACTACAATGGGCTTTTTCAATGGCCTTGTCTCGAAAGATTCGAGTAGACAGAACTGGGCCCTAAATTGTGCTTGAGCTTATCTTAAAAGACTGGGCCCCAACTCAGGTCTCGTGGGCCAATCACAGGGTGGATTTACATGCTAATTCCAGTAACAGTTTTTTTTTTTTCTCGTCATTCTTAATTTATTACATTGGGGGGAATGAGACTCAATCCCGGGATGCAGTGTGGGACATCCAAGAGCTCTGCCGCATGAGCTAGCCACCTCTTGTAAGATATAGTTCATTTGTTTTAATAAACATTTTTAATCATCTAATTCATTTGGTATCTACTTCACTCAAAAGAGTCTTTTTGTTGTGTCTAATTCATTTGGGTTCCATATATCAAACTCATATTTTTAGCATTTCAATCTCCTTAGTTAACAATATCGGTCGGTTCCATCATCAACTACTTTATGCGAAACTGTAAAAAAAATAAAATAAATAAATAGTGGGTTTAATAATTTCATACATATCATTGTAAATTAACTAAATATAATGCAATTGGGGTATTCTTAAACACTGTGGCTTATTTTAATTTCAATACCTAGTAACTCTTGATAAAAAATTGGGTATTCCTATCTAGGATTAGATTGACTGCGAGATCATTCATTGGGGTATTCTTAAACATTGTGGCTTATTTTAATTTCAATAGCAGTCTAACACTACCTTATGTTTTTTACTCACCACATAAGTTATTGGAGTATGTTACTGGAATCCATATAGAAAAGATGATTTTCTATATGGAGCTCTTGCTTATTAAATGAAATGGATCCTACTTTTACAATATCTATTTTAGTATTACATTGTTTAGGTCCCACAATAAGGACATTGTCGTCACTCTTCTGGCGTCGGTCGTGTGTTGAGGCTGTCGCAAAAAGCAGATGTAGACAAAATAATTTAGGCGGTTGGGGAAGATGATTTTCTTATATGATTGTCTTTTGGCAATGTGTGCACGAGAAAACTCAACTGGCGCTTTTTATATTCAGTACTGCCGCATGGGTACTTATGCAAATGGAAATTCTAGAAAATAGTTTTAATACTTAAGAATAATACATGTGGGTTATAGGGTGAAAACCTACATGTTCTATTGGATGACCGAAATCTTGAGTAGAAATATAAATATGATTACTGAGAATCAAATTTCCCAGAATTTACTTGAGTAGAAATAGGAATTTCATTCCAGTGTTTGAATTAGTGTAGTAATCTTGTGTAAGAAACAATTAATTTGAAAATTTATCAAAGGAATTTTTTTTTTTTTTTTTAATGGTTAAGAGCCCGGAATCTCAGATTACCATGGGGTAAGGAAGTGGTAAATTTCCACTTAATTTGGGAATGCGATTCATGGTTGAATATGTCATTAGGAATTGCATTCCTATGCCTTGTGTCTTCAAGCATTGGAATCGTGAAAGTATTACATCACATTCCCTTTTTTGTCTTTTCCAAACGTCGGAATCATGGAATAAGACATCACATTCTCATTCCTCTCCAGAATTTCCACCATCCAAACTGAGCCTCTGGTATCCGTAATTAGAATTTAGGACCATGATTTAATTGATTCTAGTTTTAATAAGTTGATAGGTATTTTCCTTTGAATCATACAATTACAGAAATAAGTAGTACAAGTTTAATTTTTTTTCTTTTCTAATTTGGGTTGATTTGATTTTTCTTTTCCATATTTGCTTAATCAATAATAATTAGTTGTTACAATAATTTTCAATAGGTCACAATTAGGTCTATGACATATCTTTCATACTCTAATTTATGAGATTCAGCTTCTTATTTTGTCGATATCTCTTTCCTACACTATGGATACGGGTGAGTTTACCCACCGTTGGATAAATAGACTTTCAACTATTCCAACAGATGATCTTTCCTTATTTAACCAAGCAAAATTGAAAACAATGTATATTCAAGATATTGGCTGAATAATTAAACTAACCTAAAAAAATTACAATCAAAACATCCGAACTTATGACCTCAGAGGATAAAAGAACAAGATATATTTTAGCTTTACCGACAACACAAGTGACAAGCAGCAAAAATTCAGGTGTCCTACCACCCAGGGCAAGTGCTTTCTGTCCAAACGTGGGCAGGGTTCGAGTCTTACCCAGGCTGGTACTTACTGAACCTGATGGCCGGGCCGTAGTGGCTGTTCAGTCATCCAGAGGTTTCGATCTATTGTTGGGCTATAGGGTAATTCCTTTGTCATAAAAACATAACTCTCTCCATTCCAAATTGTTGGTCCTACTTTGGAAATCCAAGTTTTTACGAATTGTACCAAAAAAAAAATACATACTTTTCTTTGTTAGCTTTTGAGACGGAGGGAGTAAAAAATAGGTGTCCTAAAAGTATTGTGCCTGCTGACATCACACCTGTATCATATTTTGGTTTGCCGTTTAATAATCGCAGAGCATTCTTTTTCAAGTTGGTTTTTTGGTATGAGTTGTCCTAGTTTGAGTTCTTAAATTCCAAATTTTCTATTTGTCAATATTATTTGGAAAAGCGAAAGCTAGCCTAATAGAGGTTTTTTCCTAAAACACTGGCTCTCGAAAATCGGTTTTCAAAACTTTTAAATGAACATACTCCAGTTTATAGGTTTTTTTTTTCCCTCTGAAAAACCGTTCTCGAATCTTTAAATTTAAATGAACGTAATATGATATTCTTATAGAGATAATTTTTGTAGTTTCTCATTTGAGGTTAAAATCCTTTGATGTTGATATGGTGATGAATAATGCTCTTGGATATTCTTTTTTGGTTGGCTTTCCCAAAAGCATATAAGAAGGTCACGAATTAAGGGTGTCTCTCTCAAATAAAAAAAATTCTTGGTGTAATTCTTATCTGGGAGAAAAATCCTCATTCTTATCTGCCTCCAAAATGAGAAGTTTATGGTTGCCGGGTGGGCACTACGTTGTTGTGCCCAAGCACCCATCTCTGTCGTCCAAAACACTTTTAGATGGTCCAAATTTTAAAGACAAAATAGGAGCGAGAAGAATGAAATCTAGACTGTCGAAAACACTTTTAGACGGCCGGGATGGGTGCTTGGGCACGGCCGGCACCCAAAAATTTTCCTGCTAAATGTTTCCCACTTATTTATTTTTGGGTCAAAGTGCACATATCAATATGAATGACATCTCACCTAATGACTTAAATTTGAAAAAAAGAGAGGAAATTATCAAACCAATAGACCACACTATTGTCATTACTTAGACAACTATATGCACAATATAATTTGACATGCACCCTGCATTATACAAAATATCCGTAACGCTCTCACATAAATTCATCATTTTTGTAACTAAATTCACAATGTTTGCATGTGAATATCATGAACATCAATCTTGAGTTCATAATATTGTAAGGCATCAATTGTTCCTTCACGTTACGAGTTTTTCTACTAACTTCTAGAATTTTCTTTTTACGTGAATGGTAATTGAATTGTGAAGAATTCTTCATTGCTCGTGCGATATGGAATGCCAAACAAAGATTACAATACACTATGACCAGAATCGCACCATTTCGATTCAGTATTTTGTAAACTTAATTTTGATACAAAAATTTGAAACTAAAAAAACTATCAAAAAAGATTACATAAGAGCCGGTCAAATCCAAACAAATACTCCTATATAACTTCTTGTTTATTCGATTATTAATTATTCTTTAGTTTTGGTGTTTATTAATTTCCTTGTGATTGAGGGCCACATCTCTGAGCTCCGCTGTGTCAATCGCAGCCGCACGATCATCTGGCCTGTAGTATCCGGTGACCGGGTCTGGACCCCACGAAGTGCTGGTGGTGGGCCCAGAGTGCTCACGAATCACAACTTTCTCCTCCACTTGATGTGTAGAAGACGTAGACCCTTTCTCACGACCACCGCCGCCGCCACCACTAGCCTCCTCACCTCCCCGTGACGCTGCCGCTGCCGTGGCGTACCCTACAACTCGCCTGGTATTTTTTTCCCATCATGGCCCATCAAAGAAATAAATTAATACCGAAAATGCTAACCAAGGTTTAACTAGCGACCGATAACGAGTAAAAAGTGTATCGATATCCGAAAAAAATACTTCGACAGTTTGACATATGTGAATGTATCCTAACATCCGCAAAACATATATTGAAATTTTAACTTGTTTGGCATTATCATACGCATTGTATCCACCGTCTGGTGGTTAGCAAGACCTAGTATAATTAAGAGAAAAATTACTAACAAACGGAAATTTAAAATTGAGATGAGGCTGATGGGTGGTGTAAACAAAACGATCTAGGAGTAGTTGAATTTGCAGGCTGGCCTAGTTAGTTGGGTTCTTAATATTCTAAATTCACTCGAAAATTAACGAAAAGACTACATGGATTTACAAGAACTATTTTTTGTACGAAAAACCTAACAAGGTTATACTACGAACATTTCATAGATAATTGGTCCAGTGATGGGCATTCCGATGTGAAATGAAAGAAGCACAAAAGACTACCTACGTATCACTTGGAAAATTTTATACGAATATACTTTATCCATCCCAAAAAGTTTGTCTAACTTTTTTTTTGGGCTGTCCCAAAATATACGGTCAATTTAAAATTTTTGACAAAGGAAAGTTATAAAATTTTGTTTCTGCCATTGACATACTTTTAACGATTAAAAGAATAAGACCAAAACGAGTATAATTGAAAAGATTGAAGTGCACTCCAAAATTTTGAAAAAATTCTCTGATTAAACTTGCGGCAAGACTTTCCGCTTTCCGGAAAACAATTTGAATTCAAAACTTGATTAATTCCTAGTTTATCAAAGTTAACTAATGAAGGAAAAACTTAGAAAAATTACAAGTATTGTGCATAAAATGTTCAAATATAAAACTAGGACAAACATTTCCGGAGGAAGGGAGTGTATGTGTTTGTGTGTATGTATGTATACTCACCGGTTGATGGAGAGCTGGGAAATAGCATAGGCAAATGGAGTAGCAAGAAGCTTGGCGTTGGAGAGAGAGGAAGCCATTGTTAGATTCTTTCGGCAACAACAGCAAAGGTGTTTATTTGTGTATATACAGGTGTGTATATATATATATATTATATAACTATAAGAAAGAGAAATTAAAATTAACAGGTAGGACTGGACAGGTGTGTGGGTGTGGGTGTGTGCTGGAAAGTAAGAAAAGGAGAGCATATTGACCGACTTTTCACATAAAATTGGAGACTTTAAGAGGGAAAGAGTGTCAAAGCGGTGGTCACAATTTAATTCACATAATTCGCGTCCGTGAAGAGGATTGAGAGAGATAGCACAAGTCATTTTGAAGGGATCGACGGGTAAGCTCACTAAATCTTTGTAGTGAGCAATCACGACCTTCCGTTCGGCGATCAATGGTTCCGATTAAATATAATTATCCTACATGTAAGAGACTTATATTTTATGTAAGATAATCCAGACTGTTAATTGCCGAACGAACGACCACGATTACTCCCTACTACAGGAGGGTAATGAATTTACTCACTACAAGCCCCCGATTATGTGGTCACTAAGGTCACAATGTTCACTATGTTGAGTCGTCACTGATCATATTTCCATGCATGGTACAGT
Organism: Vaccinium vitis-idaea; assembly: GCA_963854785.1. Classification (NCBI taxonomy): domain Eukaryota; kingdom Viridiplantae; phylum Streptophyta; class Magnoliopsida; order Ericales; family Ericaceae; genus Vaccinium; species Vaccinium vitis-idaea. Next base: position 40,490,718 of record OY978221.1, on the reverse strand, counting down.
TAAGAAGCGATCGAGTACAATTTTGCCGAACGGACGACTATGATTACTCACTACAGGAATGCCGTGAGTTTACTCATGACAGGCCCCCGATTATGTGGTCGGTCACTAAGGTCACATTGTTCACTTGTTCACATTGTTCACTATGTTGAGTCACTGATCATATGCGCATGCATGGTACAGTTAACAAGCGAGTACATTTTATTCACCTATTTGAAAAGTGACTATCAGTTACTGTATGGAGCCTACGTCTAGTTTCAATTCAAATAATCAGAGCTATTTATTTTGCAATATTTGATATCTTAGCATATTCAACAAAGGAATTAACTCAATCCCGTATTGGTCACTTGTTTAGTTCAAAAATTTTGGGATAGAATTTTAGGCAAAGAATTGAATGGTTAAATCTAACACTTACTGATATCCGGCCAATTAAGTTGATTTTGCGTAAAAATAACTAGAAAATCAAGCTCTACAAAATGACCTGTGTCAATTACCCAGGTTAAGCTCAGCGTGAATCACATAAAGGGGCGGAAATTCTCACCATCTTACGTATGCCATACATTTTTTTTTGTCTTTTTGTAATACACACGTTTGTGTAAGTTGAATGCCTCTCACATAACTAATCCAGGTATAGGTCATGATTTGGTTATTGGACAAAAAAGAGAACGATTCGTCTAACATAGTAATATGTGTTCACTGAGTAGAGCATAATACACACAAAATGACAAAACAGTTAGAATTTCATTGCACCTTTCACAAATATCAATATATGCATGCACTTTTAAGGGAAATCAATAAATTGTTTTACTATTATCCACAGCCCAATAGTACGTCTTTAGTTAGCATTTTCCAAAAGAGAGGCTATTAACAAAATAATATACACATGTTTATGAGGCATTGTATCATTGGACAATGTGAAACAAAAATGATATCTCATCCATTGTCCAATGAAACAGTGCAACCTCATCACGTTGTGCATATTGTTGTGCAAAATGTTACGTTGGTGCAGCACTCCTCGACAGAAAAAATCAAAGATACAGAGGGAAAAAAAAAACTTGTGACTTGTAAGTTGAGATACTGAGAAAAAAAATTACGTGCAAGTATACACATCTTAATTATTAATTGAAACCCGTGTGCCATGGAGCCAAAAAAAAAAAGTCAGATAAGCTTTAGGGACCAATTACATTAAATAGGGTCACTGTCCAATAATACTCTTGGAACTTTTAAATAATTTTTTCAGTTTTTCAAGAAGAAAAACTAAAGCGATCACCAATGAAAAGGGAGGAGCCTAATTTTGTTGGTTGGATTGGCTCATTCATCGATCCCCATTTTCCACATTGTTAATTGTTTTTTTTTTAACAGGGAAAAAAATAATACTCTATTTAATTAGTGAAACAGAATAGTACAAGAGGAGGAAATAAATAAGATAAATGTAGTTGTTAAGTCACCAAACTTGGGAAAAATTATCCCACAATATTTCCACATCAAACTACCACTACACCCAGGGGTGGTCCAAGGGATGCAAGGGTGGACTCGGTCATGCACAACTCCAAATATCTTCGCGTATTATAGTAATTTTGTGGTTAATTAAGAAAAATAATATGGAATTGCTCTGTAAGTCTCTTGAGTGAAAAAAAAATTCTTAAAATTCTATATCTGAAGTAAAATTCCTAAAATTTCAAGTTATCAATCGTATTTAGGTTGCGTGAATAGAATTAAACGATAGTTATGCACATGCACACAATATCGTCTCTTTTTCGGACCTCAGAAGTAGTGATCTATACCTGTAAAATATAAATTGTATTCTTAATATAGAAATACACGTGATTCGGGTCCCTGCTAGACACAAATCCCGCGTCCACCTATGACTACACCGTAATACCCCAAATAGCAAATTCTTCATGCGAATACTCCTACCTCTTCTTTGAGCTCTAAAAATATTCGAACGATCCGAAAACCAAAAATGATCCTTTTGACTTTAACGTCTTTCTTGCCCTTAACGTCTTTCTTGCCCTTAACGTTTGTGGTTGTGTCACCTCCCAAACCTTTTCGAGTTCCTGAAACAAAACCTCACCTCCTTTAATAATACTCCCTCTGTTCCAAAATAAGTATTTCATACTCTCTCTCTCTCTTACTATTTCTCAAATTAAAAAATTAAGTACTTCAGTGTATGGGGTGTGAAAAAATTTGAAAAATAATACACGAAAATACTTAATTTTTTTATTTGAAAAATAACACGACTTTTCGTAGTGGACATTTTTTTTCGAATGGAGGGAGTACTATAATATCATTATGTTGAGAGAACACTAAAGCCATTATGTGTTGCTACTCATGAAATGCCTTATTTTATGCCAAAACTCTTCTAACAACATCCCAAGGACCGTGAATGTTTCTATTTTGGTGGAAATTCTTCCTCTATAGAAATAATTTTACACCTAAACCTCTTAGGAATTAGCAACTATTGGGAAAAAATACCGAAATCCAGAGAACATATTTCATTGATGCAAAAACTGAATTGCAAATTACAGAAACATAATTGAGTCATGTGTTAGATACAGTCTCCATAGATTTGCCGCCTACTATGGGTGTTGTAGGATTCGTCAGTATCTATTTCCAAGGATAAAAACGCTACACCACAAACCTAAACACCTTCGTCGACTTTTTTAGCGAACAAACTACGCCTCTCTCTCTCTCTCATACAAAAGAGAATTTGAGAATACTTGTGTGGAATGTGAATTTCTGGTGCCTTGTAAAAAACAGAATTGCAAAGATATAGGGTAAAGAAAACTCTTGAGCTGCTGGCTAAAGAAAACTCTCAGGCTGCTGGCTACAAATGAATGTTGAAATTCCTGAGATGATCAAAATGCAGCAAGAAGCCTCCGCTTCATGAGGGGTAATAACCAGCCGAAACCGCTGGCTCTTAGTTGCCTCGAAAGACCCTTCAAATGCCCCAGCTTAATTCACATATTTTCGATAGTAATTATATTTTCAAACTACATTTTCTTCTCAATGAGCTGGAGCATTTAGAAGCGGACGCGACTCTCCCTGATCTGAAAAAGGTCTTTGAGGGATTGTCGCGCCAGAATGGCTGATCGTTGCTGGCTTTTTATGATGATCGAAGTTTAGTGTTTCATTTTGTGTTGATCATCAATGTTTTTCAATATGTGCGAATAATGATATTGCTTGATCTTGAGTTACTGAAGGTCATCTAATGATTTAGGTTCTATTCCATTAACTCAAAAAGTAAAAAAGGCAGCTTATTACGAAAACTGAGACAATCACTCTCTCACAATACATCACATAAAAAGTTGTGAAAAGCCAATAAACACCCTCAGTGGAACACACCCCCTTAGTATGGTCGATCACCACATATACGAGAACCAAAAGTTTAGGGCTGATTTGAAATTAACCAGTAAAATCCACACAAACAATATTTCATTGAATGCATTTTGTTACATGGCAGTATGTGTAGCCCCTCCAAAGGCCGTTTACAATTCATTGCCAAATCAGATCATACATAATACATAATAAGCAGCTAGGCATCCGAAAAAGAAGTACATGGAGACACACGAAAAGACTAAAACACATGAGCAATTAATGTTTGTGGCCAATGGGTAACTCTACATTCAGCACTTCAGCAGCAATGCTCTGATCTCCTCCGATGTGATGGCGGGATCCACCATTTTCATGTAAGAGGAACGAGCTTAATTTGCTTCCGAAGTAGTATTGAATTATTTGCCCCGATGGACTTTATTGTTACGGACATATTATAGGTACGCTATCCCAAACAATTATATTGTGTATATAAGTTTTAGAGGGTAGAAAGGAAATTGAATCCAGTCGGAATAATTTTGGTGATGTTGAGGAGGCCGACAAGGGTGTTTCCGATGAGTTGTAGGGTGGAGAGGAGTCCACCGACGGATGGGAGTGTGGCGTCGCAGGTGGAGAGTGGGGTCTTGACTACTAAGTTACAGCCCGTGAGAAGAGTGGAAAGAAGAAATTGAAGAGGGTCCAAGAGTATGGAAAAGAGTCCGGATCCATTTGTAGTTGCACTGGACACTACATTTCCAGATCCACACTGCAACTGCACCAGTGCATCTGCATGAAAAATGTTGTGCATAATTAGTACCGAAAAGCAAAAATAACAATTTATTTCATGGATATTTTGATATTTATAGCAAAATCTAGCGTTTTGACACTTTCAAAATCTTGATAACTTCAGGTTAACCCCTTCAAATTTCAATCAGGGCTATCATAATTCCTTAGAACTCTAAATAATTTTTTGTATTTGGCCCCCGGTTTGGGAAACCTGCATCCGTCATTGTTTCCTACGTGACTTTTTCAGTTGCATAACATGACTTCTCGTTGCTATCTTATGGTTTTTGTGCATTTTGTTGGAGGAAATATTTCAAATAGAATTCTATTCTAAAAAATTCCCAACTGCCATTTAAACAACTTTGCTTTAGCTCCACACACATTTACTCACGCATGTGTTATTGGGACCCACCCACATGCATGAGTATATTTGTGTAAGTAGTGGCGGACTCAGGATTTGTACGTAGTAGAGGCTGAACTATATATATTTCTACATTAATAACCAAAAGTATATATAATACATAAATATATATATTGTCATATGCTTTTGTCAAAGGAAGATATTAGATAGTGTGTACTTGCCAGGTAATTTTATACACAATACCAAAAATGGGTGAAAACTTAGAATTTTAAGGATTTTTTCCACATAGAGGAATTTTAAGGATTTTTTTTATCCAAGGTAGTTGTAGGGGCTAATCCGGCCCATAGAATTTTTCAAATTAACTTTAAAAACTAGTACTATACGTAATAATATTTGGAGCGGTGTAGGGGTTGGACACCCCCGGCATCTCCTGTGTCCGCCCCTGTGAGTAAGTGTTTGCGTATGTGTGTGGTTTTAGAATTTTAAGGATTTTTTTGACCCACGGTAGTTATAGGGGCCAAACCCATAGAATATTTCTAAATTAACCTAAAAAACTAGTAGATGTACATAACAATATTTAGAGCGGTGTAGGGGCCGGACACCCACTGGCAACCCCATGTATCCTGTGAGTAAGTGTTTGCGTATGTAAGTGGTTTTTTAGAATTTTCAATTTTGTTTATACTCCATAACTCGTGTATGAGAAATAGTATGAGGAAATACAAGAACTATGCCATATATGCAGAACGTGCATGTATGATAAAATTCATGAATTTTGTGGAGATGGTTGTAAGTCTATGGGTGACTTATTACTTGGGAAAACTGGGGCTGTAGTACTGGCATTGAGAGAGCAACGAAGGGTGCCATCGATGCGGATCAAGCCTAGTAGACCACTGATGAGTCCAAGCTGGGCTTCGGCCACTGGGGCCGCAGCCATGGCAGCAAACATCAAGGAAACAAAGAGGAGGGATTTGAAGGCCATAGCTAATAGCTTCCTGGTGAGTGATGAGGGTTTACAAGAATGCCTATGAGGGTTGCTTGAGCAAAGTACTGATGCAGGACTAGTACACTACAATGCTGCCTATTTATAGAGGAAATAAGAGGCCATGTTGCTGCCGTTATAATTGACATGGAAAATAATACAGACTTGTATTTCTTTTGTCTCTTTTTAAGAAAAGTGTTCGCGATGTTATACTAATGGCACCGTAATTTAGGTTACCATGGATGTGTCACGGATTCGATTTAACAGATTCGCACGAAGAATAAATCGGCCAACAATACGTAGAACGAGTACAGATTACTTCTGTTGTGTATAACACGAATTTATATATCATGGCGTTTCCATTAGCAATTAGCGTAATGCCTCTTTACATTGACATGGCCGACGAAGTTCCAAATCAATAAGATGGAGCCTGCAATCCTTCTAGATAATACGAAAGTGCCAAACTGCATTAGGGTTTGAGTTATTAGTGGAGAGGATCCCTATTGTACTAAGATCACTTGTTTCATACCCAGTCAATGTGGGACAAAAATATATCTACATGATGGTAATTTGTGCTGGTTACGGTAGAACCGGTCTTCGGAATATCGAGCGTGAGGTATTGGAAACCGCTCCAACTCAATCAATATCAACAAGTCGTGACCAGTTAGCTAGGCTTGGTTGATTTTGACATTAGACTCGTAGTTAGAGGCTCATTCTCAAAAGAGAAAATGTATTTTTCTATCAAGTCTGAGAGAATGCATGCAATAAATTGTTTTTGGATTGTTGCACCAATGAAATTTATAGTATCTTCGGTGGCGGAAAATAATTTTAATTTGGGGCAACTGAATCGACAGTATTAAATCTAGCATCGGCTAGCTGAATGAGATAGGAATTGATACTTATCAGGTTTAGGCACATGAACATGCGATTTTCAACTCATTGTTATGTCGTCATATAATGATATCGGATCAAGAGCCAAAAAATAGATATCGATCGAGCGATATCGATCTGTATCGATAGGATCTAGAGATCACCGAGACCTTTCTATTTTCACACACGCGCGTCTTGCCATTTCTATTTGCAATCCCAATCAACATCTCAACATATATGTCATTGCTCATCACCATGCACGCCACCATTTGTGGGCTTAACCCTAAAAGTAAACCCTATTGCAACCCCTAAGCTCAACTTGCACATGCTTCCCCTAGCTAGCCCCATTTTGAATGCTCTTCTGTCTGGGTTCTCTCTCGTGAGCAATTTGAGACATCCATATGGTCCAAGTTGCTGCAACTTTCTAAAAATATCTCCAAGGATTTTGTCATCCGTTCAACATTTTATTCTTATGCACACCTTCGTTAGGGCGGCAAATGAGGGGAGTTCTGGTCATGTACAAATTTCGTAAAGATGTGTTCAAGCTTTGATAAAAGCCGGGACAAAGCGTCGTATGGACTTGCTTCGAAAGATTTGATTGCACCTACGATGTTCCGAACACGAGGCCTAGAAGGGAGCAAACGTCAAATCGTTGCAGGCTTTAACCGTCAAGCGAGCCAACTGGGGTGAAAAACTAGACAACGGTGATTGATGGAATGATGGTTAGGATCATTCGATTAGCACGATCCGCGTAGCTCCAAATGCAAGCATTACTTGGAGCTCTTCACTCGATGTTGCAGGTTGCTCTGTTGTCATAAGATTTATTTAAATGTGATTGTTTGTGTGAACGTAGCTTGATCTTAAAACATCATTCGAGTATCAAAAATGAACTTCTTGAGCAGAGTTCGAGCAGCTTGATTTTCTTGTTGAGTGTTGAACTCGGGTTGTTTATATAAACAATGGATCTCAAACAGACATTAACGAGTTGAGTTCGAATAGCTTAGTTCGTTTTACAATCGTAACTCTAACTGCATCAATATAGAGTATCTCGGTCGAGTAGAACACTTGAAAATTGAAATCCAAGCTAAGGGAACTAGCATCGTTAATAGTTTCTGGACCATACCAAATGGAAACAAGGCATGCTTTTGACATTTACAGCAGTGGTTTCATACTTGGATTCAACCCTTTCAACTGGCCAAAAATTTGATGACAAACAGAAACCAAAATATGTGGCTGCTAATTTTAGTATATGAAAATGGTCCAATGAAGTGGACTTGACTGCTTGATCAGGCAACTTAAGAACAGAACAAAAGATGTGAATCCAATTAATGACTAGTCATTTGTTGAACTGATCAAAAGAGGCGTGGGTACCAATTTTGTACCAACATGCAAATTGGCATATTGAGAAAGGAAAAACAAGATTTAAATTGGCCCACGCTAGTGAATGATGCGATTAGATATTTTTTTTAGTGGCAATGGTACATTAGTTTCAGAGGAAGTATTCAAGATGCACACAAAACTGGTCTGTACACCCCAACTTGGAGAAGAAAAAAAGAGAGGGAGAGTTAAACATTGAGAAGGAAAAAATCAAAACCAGGCATTAGGAGATGTAGGTAGTAGGGATGGAAATTCCGTCCGACCCGTCTATATCGGCTCCAATCCCCGTCCCGAACGGATCGGCAATTTGAGGATAGGGTAGGATATGCAGATTTTTTTTTAAAATATTTGAAGATCGGGTAAGAGGCGGGGACAAACGTATCCGTGCCCCGAATCTATTCCCTGTCCGATCCCTACCTCACCCCGTCCCCGAATCCCTGATATATAAACGTATATTGTTACTTATACTTTTGAAGGGTTATCACAGTATCACTTCTCGGCACACTACAGAATAAGTTAATAACAAAGGTAAAGGGTCTAAAAGAGCCATTTGATTGTGCTGTTTGTTTATGTAAATTCTCAAAACAGGACAACCTGAGGTTGCTACTTGCTACCCTTGTAGTTAGGGCTGCAAATGAACTAAGCCATTCGTGAGCTCGGCTCGGTTCGGCTCAAAAAGAGCCCATTCGAACTCCGTTCGTTAAGTTTTAATTGAGGCTCGGCTCGAGCTCAAGTTCGTTAAAAACCTTAACAAACAAGCCTGAGCATGGCAAAGCTCGGCTCGATAAGGCTCGTTTACATTTTAGATGAATAAAATAATATAGCTTTTTATTCCAATTTGATATCCTAATGCACTATATTTTCAAAAACTTATTAAATTTCACTATTATTTTGAAATTGAGCACAGTAAAACTCGGTTCGGCTCGTTTGCAGCCCTACTTGTAGTCATGCTTTTCACTTTCATTGTATTGATACATGGTTATTGTCTAGTTTCACTTGACCCTTTTCACTCCTTTTGAACTTGATGATTCAAGAGGAGAATACAGGTTTTCAGGGGACCAGGTGGAGTTTTTCTAATGAGGCTTGGCAAATTTAGGAGCACAAATGTTGTTGATGGAGGAGAGCGAGAAGAGGCCAGAAAAAAGAGAGTGGATTTAAAAAGATCTTTTTTTTTTTAATTTTAGATAGAACCCTGAATCCCCGCGAGGATCCCCGTTCGTTGTTTGAAGCGGGGATGGAGGGTAAAAACAAATCCCCGTTGGTGATCCGGGCGGGGGAGGAGATGGAGATGGAGATGGGAATGGGGATGGGGAAGGGGATCGGAGATCGAGGACAGGCTATCCAGCCTCGATTGCCCCGATTGCCAACACTAGTTGACAGTGCCCTTATGCAAGGTCACATTAGACCACCCGAAACTGTAAACCCTTATCCATAGAAAGTAACCCGTAAGACCCATCCATGGAGAGAGAAAACCCTGACCCGATTGTTTAACTTGAAATCTAAACATCTTTTTAATAACTCGGTATCTGGTCCAATAGACCAAAACACTCGCATTTTTGAAATGTTTGCATACCCTGGCGGGTTGTCTCCGTAGCTTAACGTTAGGCAATTAGGCGATACAAGAAAGAAGTTTTGAAATGCAACCAAAAAGAGTAAGAGAACTACCCATTACAAAATCCCTCTCGTTCAGCAAAGAAGAGGCTGCGACAGTTATGTTTTCCATGGTCACAGACTTGCTAGAGAAGAACAAGATAAACCCTAAATCCATAGACATATTAATCACAAACAGTATGGCGTACTTTCCCACACCGTCTCTCAGTGCAATGGTGGTCAATGAATTCCGAATGAGAAGAAATATCCTGAGCTTCAACCTCTCCGGGATGGGATGTAGTGCCAATCAGTTGGTCTAGCCAAGGATTTATTGAAAGTTCACCGGAACGAACTCCCTTGCCTTGATAAAAAAAAAACTCCCTTGCCCTGATAGTGAGCAGTGAAATTCTAAGCCAGAATTGCTACACCGGTAAGAACCACTCGATGTTGATAACAAATTGTCTGTTTCGAATGGGAGCCGCGCTGCGATTCTATTGTCTAGTAAAGAACAAGACAAGAAGATTGCCAAATATGAACTTCAACATCTTGTTCGAATAAGCAGGGCGCAAGACGATCAATCTTATGCTTGTATTTTTCAAGATGAGGACAGAGAACGGAAAACAGGGATATCCATATCAAAGAGCATCATGAATGTTGATGGGTAGCACTAAAAGCTCTCAATATTCTTTAATCAATAAATCAAAAACTACCTAACGAGGACCCAAGACACCTATTTATAGACTCACTACCACTAAAGACACAAAATGACACTATTAACCCAAAAGTTACTGCATCAGGACTCTCCCTCTAAAGAAAACAACTGTCCTCAAGTTGGACTACTAACCAAGGTTCTGAATCTCGTACCGGCTAGGGTACAGGTTTTCCTACTGGTACGGTACCGGTACCGGTGCAGTACCGGTACCGTTTCGGATTTAGTGATATTCCTATTATATATGATTATAAATATATATTTTATAGCATATTTCATACAAGAATATATTTTTTATAGCATATTTCATACAAAAATATATTTTTTAGAGCATATTTTATGCAAAATATATATTTTTTAACATATTTTGTAGAAAATGAAATTTTTATCTTGTGTTTTTTTTTATACTATAATTGTAGATAACTAAGGCCCAAAAGAATGAGAAAGGTATGGCCCAATTAAAAAATTCTAGATAGCCCAAGTACCTAAAAGTACAGCAACATAACCCTAACATATAAAATAGTTATATACAGGGTATAGAGATTACTGTACAAGAAAATGAACAAGAGCCGCAGCAGCCCAGAGGAAAAACTCGATCTCTGTCTCTCTCGATCAGGTCGGCGATCTCTCTCTCTCTCCCTCTCTCTCTCTCTCTCTCTCTCTCTCTCTCCCTTTAGCAAGTGGCTGATCGACGGCCACCGGAGATGAAGACTCGATCTCTGTCTCTCTCGATCAGGCTAGCAGATTACGACGACGACGGCGAGGCTAGCGGATCTAGGTGGGTTAATGTCGAAAATTTTACAAAGTTGCAGTCTGCAATTTCTCGGACGAAATCGCCGGTAAAGGAGTATCGGCCGGTATTGTCCGGATTGACCGGAACCGGCCGGAAAGGTCCGGAATTTAGGACGGGACGGAATTACAAGGGTGTGTTACCGGTTACAGTCAAATCCGGTACGTACCGGCCGGTACGGTACGGGATTAACAACCTTGCTACTAACATAAGACACTAAAATAAAGACAAAGTAAAGTTTTATTGTGGAGCTTCAAAGTAGACATGTTGTTGCGTTCCTTGATCAATGCGTCACCCTCAACACAACCAATCTTCAATATGAGCTTCTTTTTGTATACATCCACCGCGTCCATACTTATGTGCCAAGAAACCACCCACTTGGCATGCCTTTTATGGATCAACACCCACTCGACCTTTGCAATGACACTTGGCTCTAAAACATCGCCAAAGTCTTCAACCATAGGATCTAGAAATTTCAACTTCGGATCATACACAAGACTTGCTTGATTGAATACCATACCCAAAGGGTCTTCAAGTTGTTTCAAATAGTTATTGCCCTCTTTCGGTACCTTAGGAAGGGCATACGATGTAATAAGACTTGTTTCGGGACATATAAACGTGGACATCTTGCATCTCTTGCACCATGGACAAGTTGGAAGACAAGTATTGAGCGCACTCCATCTCCAAGTCTGTGTCATGGCTTTGCTCTACCTCATGGCGTGCCTCCAAAATATGCTCACCATCTTTCCAAGGTGTCAACAATGATTCATTGACTGACCATATTGTTCCCTCTTCGTCTTCTTCACCACTAAACTCTCCTTCAAACTTGTCCCATGTGGGAACTTCTTCAAAATCACCACTAGTCTCAAAGAGGGGATCATCTCCAAGCTCTTCATGTGGGAACTCTTCAAAGATGGAAAGAACATCACCATCAATATCTTCATTAGGAAACTTTTCTAACATGGGAACGTCTTCAAAGTTATTTCCAAACTTTTCATTTGCAAACTCATCAAAGACGGAAACTCTTTCCAAATCACCTCCAAAATCTTCATTTGGAGACTCGTCAAAGATGGGCAAATCCTCAAACTCATCTTCAATTTCAAATGCACAATCATTACCAAGAACACCTTCAAGTTCTTCACTTGGGTATTCATCAAAGATAGAAAAACCATTGAAATAACCGTGTTCCTTTTGCCTCTTCAAACACATCCGGAGTGAGGTTCATCTCCCCCTCAAACTTGTCCGGATTGACGGGTCCATAGGATTCTTCAAGGTCATCACCAATGTTCTCCTTCTTCTTGTAGTCAAAAGTAGGCTTTACTTGACTATGAGAATCATGAATACCTCCATGAGGTAGTAAGCGATGCACCTTCTTAGTTAAGATAGCAACTTGTCTTTTCATCATCAACAATTGCACTTTATCATTCAAGGTAGCAATTTCTATACTCAACTCTTCAATCTCATTCCTAAAATGATTTTGGTTGCCAAAGTTATCAATTCCATTACCATTATTCACCATGGATGCCTTACCTCTATCTTCACTTCTTCCTTTACCTCTATAAGCCATATTTCAACCAACAATCAACTCCAAACAATCAATTCAACCTCAATCAGAAATACCCAATCAATTGGGACCCCAAACTTCAACAAATACCCAACAATCACCAATAACAACTCCAAATATTGACCCAATCGCAGTAAATAGCAGCAAATCGACACAAATCACAATGAACTTCATCAAATGAGAGAAACTGTGGACGGCCCACCGAGATTGTTTGAAAAGATTGTGATTGTTAGAGTCGCCACCCGGATTTGAGGTCCGAACCCGAGAAACCGATCAAAAATGACTCGTTTGCCCATTGGAAAAGATTTTACCGATCATAACGGAACCAAAGATTTCTCGGATTCGGGGGTTTGGTTACGAGAGGGGAAGGGTTTTACGGCACCCCTCTCGCCCGATCCGTGAACCGGTCTCTACTCGACATTTTGTGGGATTTTGAAAATGTTTGAAATTCGATTTATCCACGTAGATGGGGAATTGGGGACAGGAATCGCATAACAACAATATATACAAGAGATACGATTCTACGGTGGATGCACGTGCATGTGATCTACATGAGTGACGATGACAACGACAACGACGAAGGAAAACACTACAAATATTTATAGAATAAAGAAATCACAGAAACTGTACAACAACCCAAGGAATTATGAACATGAAACTTAATAAATTGACTTGCAACCTGGATCCCAGAATAGGGTTTGAGCGCTCAAGGGTGATGGATTGAGCGCTCAACCCTCAAGAACAGCTTGAGCGCTCAAGGACATAACATTGAGCGCTCAAGCCATAATCTGGCTTTCTGGTTTCTGACTTGAAAATGGATTTTGAGTGATTCTCAGGACCATAAACATGCAGATTAAAGATGTTTGAAGTTGAACAGTCACTGTTTTACTCTTAACTATGAGATTTGCAAAGATTTTGATATTTGATCATCATAAAATAGTTAATTTGCGCTCATACATGTGATTTTAAGGTAGAAATAAGCTGTTTAAGAGTGACATGAACATAATTAACTATTGAATGATGATAAAAACCAGGAGAAAGCACAAAAATCAGCAAAACAGTGACTGACCCAGATCTGGGTTTGAGCGCTCAAGGCCTGAGGCTTGAGCGCTCAACCCCTGTTGAAACTGTAGATTTGAAAGATGTTTTTAAACAACTTTTAGACCTTTGTGAGTTCAATACAAGTATAAAGAACTTGTTTGAACTCACTGGTCTTCCTCAGAAGGATCAAAACAGTGAATAAATCACATGTTTAACTACCTTTTGGCTTGATCAAGGCTTGTAACTTGGCTTTTGATTAGATGATGGTGTAGAACAATGAGTTTAGAGTGTGTTTGAGTGATTGAGAGACCTGATTGGTTCAATATGATGTAGGATGAAAGTGTATTTGTAAGCAAAAAGATGATTTTGGCTTGATAGAAATGGATTTTGATGGTAGAAGAAGCTTGGATGAGTTTGGTTAGTTGGGACTGAGTTGTGGGTGTGAGAAGTGAGTTGTGATGACTGGAAGAGTATGAAAATCAGCCAAGAGGAGGGTGCACTTGAAGCTAAATGGCCATGTTCTTGATGTAATCAAGTGGGTTTGTTTGAAGGAACTTGAAGGGATGAAATTAATGGGTTGATTGTGGACTGGTGTAGTGTATATGCTCTGGTGGAGGGAGAAAATGGCAGTAGGGCAGCCCCTAGAGTGAGTGAGGGAGTGGAGGAGGTTTATATAGAGAGAGAAATGGGAGGAAAATAGGTTTAATTTTTGAATTGGGTTTGGGGGTGATTGAGGAGATGTTCAAGGGTCTAAGAAGTGTATTTAGGCAGTAGAAAACATAGGTAGACGCTCCTCTTGCAGTAGAATATCATGATTAGATGCTCTGCAGAAAACTGATCTGGATCAGAGTTGAGCGCTCAAAGCCGTAGGATTGAGCGCTTAAGGTGGTTTTTAGGGCTTGAGCGCTCAAGGTTGGGGCCTTGAGCGCTCAAGGTTGGGGCCTTGAGCGCTCAAGGTTGTTGCTCAAAAGGTAAAACTTTGCGGGGCCGCCCCGGGTGCTACCGAACGCCAATTTTGACGCGGTTTGAAGCGTTGGAAAGCTTGTTGAGTCTACTTTCTAACCCAAGTGATTTGGAATCCAGAAAATTTATACATCCAAATGTATGACCATTTTACCCTCAAACGGTCGGGAAAACAAGTCGTTTTAGCAACATTCGTGCATCTCTCTCATTTCAAAACGGATTGGGATGAGTTATATATCAATAAAGAGGGTTTTGAATGTACTAGAAGATGGTGTAGGCTTGGGTTTGTTTTGAAGAGGTTTTTGGGTGGTTTTGCCAAGTTCCAAGCATTGTTCAAGCCTCGGGTAGCCACGATTGGTCCATTTCATCATCGGGAATGCTCGAGCGCATCCCGGGTTCAAAATCGGGGTGTCTACAGAAACCCAGTTCGAATCTGACCTCAAACAGTTCTTAGAGTGTTCAAACAATGATTTCCAGGGCTGAATAGTGATTTCGAGTGCTGAAAAGTGGGTTTCGAAGGTTCAAACACTGATTTCGAGGGTTGAACAGTGTTTTCGAGTACCACACATAGGGATGGCAACGGGTAGGGTATGGATCGGGGGACCCTATTCTACCCCCAATTCCCAATTGTGAAGTTCTTCCCCATCCCCACCTCCATACTCAAAAGGGATAGTTGACAATCCACCATACCCCCCTCCGATTGGGGATCGGTTATTTCGGAAAAATCCATATCCAAACTAGTTGAACAAAAAAAAAAAAGAGAGGATAAGATCTAATTTATGTGTCCTATACTAACAAAAACAACCATTTAAAACAAAATAGAATAGAAAGTTGCGAAGAAATAATAGTCTACCAAGATTATATACAATTTTAAAAACTACCATCATTGAACTTTTTTTTAACACTCAATCATATATAGTTTTAATTCGGAACAATATACATAAATTATACCAATATGCATACTTATATATATATACACACATACATATACATTTATATATACATACAATATTCATAAAAATATGTATACAATTTGAAACGGAGGCGGGTACGGGTATTCGGAGACGGGTATCACAAAATCATACCCGCTCCATTTTCAACCGGGGATTCTATAAGTTCTACCATACCCGCTCCTATTGGATGAAAAATTGAATAATATCCGCCTCCAAATAGCCGGGGGCGGGGCGGGTATCCATCGGGTTTGGGGAAATTGCCATCCCTAACCACACAGCAAGATTCGAACTTAACCGAAGGATAATCGTACCTTAAAAGAGTGATTCAAGCACTGGGTCGAGTGGAACAGAGCTATCGAGTGCCAGAATGAGTTCACGAAGGCTTGAAAAGCAATTTTGAGTACCAAAATAGCCTAATCGATGCTCGAAATCATGATTCGAGTGTTGTACAGCAAGACTCAGTAGATTTCAAGCACATTTTAGCAAAACCCAGTCGATTCGAGCACTGTACAGCGATTTTAGAGTCTCAACACTTCAAATCGAACACCAAAATAGGATTACGAAGGTCCTATCACTGGTTTCGAGCACCCAAAGAGGGTTTCGAAGGTCCGACAGTACCTTAACAGAGATTTCGAGTGCCGGAATGGGGTAATCAAGACTCGAAAACTTGATTCGAGTCTTGAATTAGCTGAATATGGACAGATCGAGGGTCGAACAGGTGTTTCGGAGGCCTAACCCAGATTTCGAGTTCGAAAATGGCTGTTACTGCTTCGAAAAGGCTTGTTTGGGAGGTTTGAGTTCGATTTTAGGGCTGGAAATGTTTTGAAATGGGTAGATCCGAAGATTTCAAGTGGAATGGTTAATTTGGGTTTTTCTGGCGAAGCTCCGGCGAGGTTTCCTGCGCCGTTTTCCGGCGAGGAGTAAGGTTCTGGCGAGATTCAGGTGAGATCTATGGTCAGGATCTGAGCTAAGAGCTCTGATACCAAATGATGCAAACCAAATCAAAGGATAGATTTAATTAGAGATAGAGGATCCCAAATGGGATACAAGGAACAAAAGCTCTCAATATTCTTTAATCAATATATCAAAAACTACCTAATGAGGACCCAAGACACCTATTTATAGACCCACTACCACTAAAGACACAAAATGACACTATTAACCCAAAAGTTACTGCATCAGAAGATCCACTGATAAAAAATAAAATTAAAAAAAAAAACAAAGAAGATCCAAACTACTTAATTATCCTCCATAAAGTTGAGTAATTTTATGATAAATTAAAACTGTTGTTGATCTCAGACTGTCTATAGATTATAAATGTGATTACTAGCAAGGTAGTTGGGACAAACGATTTTGGTAATCCGTTCATCTACGTTTAATGTCAGTACTGGCCGCCTCAATCTTTATGCGCATTTCCATCCAAATCCAGAAATTTAGCAACACGCTCTTCCTTTGCTCCCGTCTTGTGGTCGTAATACTCAACAACAGCAGCTCCAGCCAATGCAGCAAGTGTTAGTGCTTGTGCGTGCAACCTGTTTTCCCAAAGCAAAAACAGCTGTTACGTTCATGATGCAGCTGTCTGAATACGGGAAATGCATACAATTGAAAGGGCTACTCAAAAAATAGATAACTAGCAGAAGATGAAAACAATGAAATCAGTAAGGTAGCCTTTTGTTAGCAAGTAAACAAGAAAGAAAAAAGAAATTAAATCCATCTATGATATGGGTGGAAGTATCAGAACTGATCTTTGACACCCACGTATGCAAGCCTTGGAGGGCAACGAACACCCATATCTAAAACAAGTAACCTTTTGCAATTATACCAGTATAATGGCCTAAAATAGCAGTAGCAGCTTGGTCTTTGTTGTTTAAGAAGAAGCTTTAAACATTGTCTTTGCCTATAGTACCACCATATGGACCATATCATAACTCAAGTGGCTGTTGTGATAATTCCTTGAAAGTACATCCAAACAACCAAAAGCATGACCATGTCCTTAATCAAGGTGGGGATTATGGCAACATCTCCAAGAATCAGAATCATAGGCAATACTCACGTACCACTTTTTAGGAAACTTCACAACTCTACACCTAACAAGTATTTCAGAGATGCTGAACACAGGAGAGTTCTCATCCTAACAGCACCATGCACACAAGCATTATTACTGGCTCAGGCACTAGAAAGGGCTGGATGCAGTCCCTGGATCATCATGCAAGTACCATATATGGAAACGAACCACTTACAACCGACTATAAACATAGACTATTGTCCACTAGCCGAATCAACCAAATGACTAACTAGCCAAACCTTGTTCTAAATAGATTACTTGTCCTAAATTTATCATGTCTCCTTATCCACATCTTTTGCAAAATTACAATTGCTTTAAAATAAACGGAAGTGTGCTAGCATTATTCACTCTTCAAAAACCTTCAGATAAGAGAGTTGAGGGCACCTAAGAATTTCTATTGACAAAACCCAAATTGAATATTCATGTTGATGCTACCGATATCCGATTCTTATCAGATGATAGCATGAAACGCTGGAAAAAATTCAGCATCCAACCTTTGATTCTAAGGCTATATAACTCAGAACTTTATAAGAAAATTTAAATTGCCTTGTCAACATGAATAACATTAAACTAGTTCTCATCAGGCTGGAAATTTTTCAGCATCCGACCTTTTTTTTACTCAGGTTTGGGGCTATTTTTTGGGTCTGAATAATGTTGACAGGAGGGTTTTGACTTTTGAGCCTATCAGTGGAAAAAGTTGGGCCTGTTTTCATAAGGCTGGAAACTCTTTGGAGCATACTGTGTATCGGTTGTCTTTGGTTGCTTCCCTTTACTGGATCTGGAGCGAAAGAAATTTTCGTGTCTTCCAGCATCAAAGCAAGGATTTCAGAAGCTTGATTAGTCAGATTGAGAAGAATGTTAGGACCTGTATGGTCTCTTGGAGGGGGATCAAGAATTGTGACTCTAACAAGTTGCTGGCCATCAGATAAAATCCTAATCACTGAGTTGTATGCTGTAGTTGCTACTTGTATTCTTTTGTGTTTCTGTTGGTCTGTGTAGCTAGGTGGTAAAGTCTGTTTTGTTATGGCTTAGGCCTATTGTTCCCTTTGTTTGAGCTTATATGAATTCACAGATTACCAAAAAAGAAAAACAATAAAATAGTTTGAGGCAGGTTAGAGTTATTTCCTATTGTCCTTTCTGATAAGCAAGGATATAGTTTTCTCACAAGAAGTGTTTATGTATGAACTATTTCACAGATAAGGATTCATATAGGAGGGACATTCTAAAAATTAAGTCCTCAGGAACATAAGGTACCAATTAATGACGGATTTAGAACATAGATGCAGCACTCTGATTCAAGCAATCTACGATCATATATACAGGCTACAGCAATGCTACGAACACATATTGATGTGTACTGATAAGGACGTGTGTCTGCAACCATTTGATGCATGTAGATCCAAAACGGTAAATGTGGGACCAAGACACATCTAATGGTTCCAAGCACCTAGGTGTCATGATCTGTGCACTCCCATCCGTGTCCGTATCATCATTACTATACATAAAAGCAAATTCATCAACAGAATTGCCATAAGACTAAGTTGATCAATTAGATCACTTTGACAATCCCAAACAAGGACAGAAACCAATATGAGATGTGTGTACATGAAAGGGATAACGAAATTTCCGTTTGGTGCCTACAAACTTTCGAGGAAAATAAGTGGGCAAAATATCCCACATCGACTAAGTATAGGCTTGGCCTTGGGCTCTTTGGGCACTTATGTATATAAGTTCTTGGGCACCTTTCCTTGTAAGCCAGTTTTCAAGGGTGAGTTCTACCCATGAATTTATATCATTTGGTATCAGAGCGCGCCACCACGTTGTAATTCAACCCGCGGAGGGGCGACCTATAGGCTGGATTAAAATACTTAAAAGCACTGAATACTAATACATGGGTAGAGCTGCCAAAAAAAGGAAGGGCTACCATCGGGTCAGTGTCGATAGAGTGAGCCACCATGGGTCGCTTGCGGAGCGTGGTGTGTTACGATCTTGTGTATATAAGCTCTTGGCACCCTCTCTTTGTAAGCCGGTTTTCAAAGATGAGTTCTACCCACTAGAGTTTGTATCAAATAGAAGCATTATCAAATAGATGCATCAAGACTTCTCCCTCATTTTCCTTACACCGAGTATAATAATCTTGGAAAAGGGTAAACATTTTGATATGTGAATTAAGCATGTCGTACCTCGCATGAATGATCTTAACACTGGTTTTCATGTTGGGTTGGGACCAATTGTAGGCGATCGAACCCGCTATCCCGCTTAACCACAAACATCCTTCAAGAAAAGAAAATTCCAAACCACAACCCATCAAAATCCAATCCAGAAGCCGAAAATCCATACACACAAGAAGCATTTATAGGATGCATACCAACGAAGAATGATGAGAGAGAAAGAGATTACCAACGGTGCGAAGCTTGTGATCGACGACCCATTCCCTGATAGATTGAAACTTGTTCTGCGCTTCACCCATTTCCTTCTTCAATTGCTTCTCTCGGAGAAATTGTTGCTTTTTGCCTAACCAGTAAACGTAATGGTTTTCGTTTTGGTTTGCGGGAGTATATGGCCGCCAACTGTTGGGTGTTCGCTTCACCCACAAATCGTGTCTATTTGGGGTCGGTTTGTGGTTTTTTTTTTTTTTTTTCCCTAAATGAGGCCTGGTTTGGGTAAATTGAAAAAACTGGTTTTTTGGTTTTTAGGTTTTGTCCTTATTCAATTTTTTTTTGCATTTGTTAATTTTCGGTCGATTTTTTGTGGTTTCTTGGCTTGTCTCGACGAGAGGAATCTAAAAGTATAAAATTATTAGCCAAACTTAAAATTTTGTGAATAAAGACGAAAAATAATCCAAAAAACCGGTTCTTTGCACCCATCAACGGACTAAACTTTTGCACATCGCAATGGACTAATCTCAGGGTTTATATACGTCCTGCCACACATTATTTGGGGTCTATTTGTCTAATTTGTTTCTAAATTCTAATATCTTTTTTTTACTCTCAATTTCTTTAATGTTTATTATTTTTGTCAGATAGAAGGAAAAAAAAAAAAGATGAAAACTTATATATTTGGAGAAGAAAAACCCAAATTTAACCAAAAAATACATGAATGTTGAGGAAAACAGGTTGATGGAGGGTGGTCAATAGTGGAAAGAATAGTCCATTGCTCCGGCTTCAAAATCATACACTTCTTCTTCTTTTTTATCGACAAAATTCAGTATTATTAATGTAGTTAGTGAGGTTTGAACCCTTATCAAATGCATGAGATTATATGGTGCTTAATACTACTTCACTTGAAAAAGGAAAAAAAAAAAACCATTTACTTTTTATGGTTGGTTGTTGCGTGTAGCTTATTTTTTTCTAATTTCGCCAACTCATCACTATTTATTTGAGATTAAGCTATAAATAGATGAACTGACGACTTCACCACCGCTCCTTAAAGAGAACTAGCGGGTTTTGGCCCCCGCAAATGCAGCAGGAGAAGCAAGGTCGGCCGCCCAATTAACATTGATATGGTTGAAATAATTGCAAACTCGATACGCAGTTCTGTATAACATACGCATTTGATGGAGGTACATGTATGCTTGTGCAATTGGACTAAAGATTGATGGTATGAGATGGGGTCATTTTAAGTAAATAAGCTAGTTCAAAATTAAAATTATGGATTCTAACATACTCAAAAAAAAAAAAAAAACAAAGAGTTGACACAAAAAGAAAAAAACAACAAAGAGGAGCAAAACTTGTAGCCAGATAACTCGATTAGGAAATCCATTTCACAATTGGTCGAATATATCGTCGATGGCTCCTGGCAATATACCAAGACATCATCAAAGCTTAATAAACAACAAAACATACAGAAAATCTAATTACATCTTACTGTAGAAATGAGTTAGCTTCACTGCAATCATCAAACCAACTAGGCATCGAATCCTCTTCGGAGAATTTGCACTATATATACTACAAGAAACCAAAAGCTGTAATGAAATCTGGGTTCTGACAAAAACCCTCCTTGACACCATCTTGGCTGACCTCGGAAGATATGTTGCTCCAGAATTAGAAGGCAGAAGCCCCAGGTCAACTGAACCCTACTAAAATTCTTGATGTAAAAGTAGAGGGACTCTCCACCCGACCTTCATGCTTTGCCAAAATCCTGAAGCTTCTTGCAATGAGGAGTAGGCATGTTCCTGCTCCATTGACGCCTCTGGAGTTCTACATGACAATAACGACCAAGCAGATTTTTGTAATCCCTAATCACATAATTCTCAATATTATCTCGATCAGGGCTTCCAACTGGAAAGTTATCATCAAACTCCAGCGATTTAACATAAAACTCCACTCCATGTTTCTCAGTAGTCTTGTGGAACTGATACGAATGGTTCTTCTGCAAAGAATAATTAGGCTCGGAAAAGGGTAGACAAGCAAGCAAGAATATCAACAAAAACGGTAACAACTGAAGAAGAATTGTCAGATTAGGCCCCCCTCCACCAAAATCTTCCTGATGTTGATAGGTAGTCCTCCTAGTCCTATAAACACGAGCCTCCCGAAACATGTCTGTTTGTCCAAAGAACGACCTGAATATCTCATCAGAATCAAAATCCTCGTGGAAAAAATCGTTGCCAGTTCTTCTCCTCCTGACATTATGCTGCTGGTTATACTCAAATTCCTCAACCAAACCCGCCTGGTCATACTTTGTCCTGGAGTCATCATTGCTTAAACACTTGAATGCCTTACTAACTTTCTTAAAAGCCTCCTCCGAACCAGGGGCCTTGTTCTTGTCCGGATGAACCTTCAACGACAGTTTCCTATACGCCTTCCTAATCTCCTCCACTGAACAACTCTTTTCTAGACCAAGTATTTCATAGTAATCCTTGCTTCTCTTAATTTTCATAATCAACTGAACCTTCTCTTCCGTATAATTACACTCCCCAGTTGAACCCTCGTCAACGTTGGCCGCAACTGGCACATTCTTAGCACTGTCATTATTAGAAGGCACGAAAGACTCCGAATCTAAACTTTCACACGCAGTTAAAAGATCATCAACCGATAAATTATGGTCAAGCCGTCGCGCAATTCCAATGAATTTTACAGCGCGGTCTTTATCGCGGGACGCAATTGCCTCCTTGGCTATGCCAATGCATCTTAAAGCTTCATCCTTGTTACTATCCATAGCGGGTGTGTGTTTGCGATATCCGATACCTATTGATACAACGGTAGCCTCAAATTCTGCTGCAGGTTATAGATTTTCAATTTTAGTAGAAGTAGATAAATTTGTTTAAAATTTACAATAGCTGTGAGATTATAGTTACGATGTACAGTTAAAACTGATACTGTTTACTGCAAAAGATGAAAATATGGTTGCAAAATGATAATAATCTGAAAAAATTGATCCTAAAAGCACCCCAAGATCAGCTTATTTCCTACAATCAAATTTTATACCCTTTTTCAGCTCCTGGGAATCCATAGAATCCAGAAATTTGTTGATAATAAGTTTTGAAAAACCCTCGCAACAGATTTTTAAAAGCTAAAAATATGATATTTACCCAAATTGATCCCTGTAACTCAATTCCAAGCTTCAAAGACTAACGTCAATCTCAGCACAAAAAAAAAAAAAAAAAACATCGGGTCGGACTTTGGTATAACAATGTCGGATTATGGGTTGTGAATGAGAATTGGGATCGCCTAAAACAGAAAAATCAATGTAAATTAGGTTTCAACAGTGTAAGGGGTTCGTGTATGCGAATTAGCAGATAGACCGCAGTGGAAAACTTCCAAGAATACTATAGCTGAAGGATTACCTGATTCGGGAATTGAATCCGGACGAGAGAGAGAAGAAGAAACTACGTAGTATTGCAGAGATGACAAAGAGGGAGAGAAGTAGAAAACAATTGTGGTAAATTACATTGATTACCCCACATCTATGGATAATCACTTTGACTTCCCGTATAAACCAGTGTAGATTGTAGGCAGTTTTTTTCCGTTTTTAGCGCCAATTGCTAAAAGCCAATTTTCCATTAAAAGTTCTGAAAGCTAAGTTGCTAAAAGTTAATTTGTTTTCCGTAAACTAAAAATTAAGTTTCTAAATAGGGATGGCAATTTCCCCAAACCCGATGGATACCCGCCCCCAAACCCGGCTATTTGGAGGCGGATATTATTTGATTTTTTATTCAATAGGAGCGGGTATGGTAGAACTTAAAGAATCCCCGGTTGAAAATGGAGCGGGTATGATTTTGTGATACCCGTCTCCGGATACCCGTACCCGCCCCGTTTCAAATTGTATACATATTTTTATGAATGTATGTATAGATGCGGGAATATAGTAGTATATGTATGTGTGTATATATAAGTATGCATATTGGTATAATTTATGTATATTGTTTCAAATTAAAACTATATATGGTTAAATATTAAAAAAAGTATAATGATGGTAGTTTTTAAAATTGTATATAATCTTGGTAGACTATTCTTTCTTTGCAACTTTCTATTCTATTTTGTTTTCAATGGTTTTTTTGTTAGTATAGAACACATAAATTAGATCTTATCCTCTCTTTTTTCT
The DNA here is from genome assembly GCA_963854785.1 of Vaccinium vitis-idaea. Classification (NCBI taxonomy): domain Eukaryota; kingdom Viridiplantae; phylum Streptophyta; class Magnoliopsida; order Ericales; family Ericaceae; genus Vaccinium; species Vaccinium vitis-idaea. The sequence continues at coordinate 40,466,821 of OY978221.1, read as the reverse complement.
TTTCTTTTTTCAACTAGTTTGGATATGGATTTATCCGAATATACCCGATCCCCAATGGGAGGCGGGTATGGTGGATTGTCCACTATCCCTTTTGGGTATGGAGGTGGGGATGGGGAAGAACTTCACAATTGGGGATCGGGGGTAGAATAGGGTCCCCCGATCCATACCCTACCCGTTGCCATCCCTATTTCTAAAAGCCAATTTTCTCTCACTCAGTCCTTTTGCTAAAAACAAGTTGCTAAAATCACTTTGGTGCTTTGCAGCAAAGCTTTTAACAAACGGAAAACTCACGCGTAGTAGTAGTAAATAATATGACTATGTAAGTAACGATATTTTCCTATTTGATCATAGATTACCACATTTCAAATACTAATGCATTGCCTAAAACAAACATGATGGGATAGTGTGGTAGATTTATTATAAGAATATTCTCTCCGTCTTTTGAAAACGAAAAACTATTATTGTTGCAAACTACAACACAATATCATGATCACTGTAGATGGTATTTTGTTTATATGCTTATATGTTATGTTAAAAAAAAAACGCTCTATTTTATAATATAAATGGCCATGAGTGTCACTTTGTTTATATGTCTAGACATTTTGTAAAAAAATGCTCTATTTTATAATATCTATATAATAAAATAGCTCGGTTTTTTAATGTTATACATAAATCTATAAATTTCAACCATCTATTTTATTATCTAAATCAATGAGCACAAATCTAGGCCACTCATTCGGAGGAGAATTCATCCAATAGCTCCTATCCAACGACTAAAACAAGAATTTACGAAATGTATTAAAAGGATTTATGACTCAATTGGGTACGTAATTGTTATATATTCACTGCACATGTTATTTGAGTGCACATTATTTTTTTTTTTCAAATGTGATTGAGTACTGTCGTTGGAGTCATTGGTTCCTAGATCAGTTGAACTAGTTAACAATAACAATGGGTTATTAGTCAAATTACGTGGTTGCACGCCAATTGTTTTACTCACCCAAGGACCACGTCAAAGCTATGATGAAATTATATTGGTCGAGTTGTGCCTTCAGGCACAGCCACGCGCTATTAGATATAGATCTTAGAACATATTAAAAGGAAAATGCATGGTTGGGTCGTTTGTTCTCAATATTTTTCAAATGTTTTGCTGTTTTGGGAGCAAGAGTACCCTTTCATTGTTTCAAGTCTCACCCCACCACCACAACCGGTTCTTTTGTGCACAAATTCCAGTTTTTTTTAATCCAAGCACTTGAGTGACCCTATTTTTCTTTTTCTTTTTATTTTTCTTTTTCTTTTTCTTTTTCCTCCAGAGGAAGCAGAAACTGATCTGAATCAGACCCTCGTAGTTTCCAAATATCATACTAACAACAGCTGCAACTGTTAACTATGACTATGATGAAGAAAAATGCACAAGAAATCGTTGATATACTTTTCACTCAAATTGTAGCTACTACGATTATAATTCTGTAGAAATGAAAAAGTCAAACTATAATCTGGCATGCCAAAGTTAGTCAGGTGACATGCATAGCTTGGCGAACAATCACATTCGATAACGTTGGGACGCATGTACATTTAGGCTCTGATGCAAATTTGAATTTAACCATGTAGTGTAATTTGACTTCATCAGAAATGGTCTTCTTATTTCCGTTGCACCAAAAAAAATAAATTGTTCTAAACTAAGAAGGATGTTGCTACATTTACAATGGAACAGACTACAGGAAAAAATGGAATTACAAAGTTCCATATTGCCTTTAATAGGATGCAATATGATCAATTCTCTTCATCAGAGTCAAAACACTGTCTCCTCCTCAAAGATTCAAGTACAGCAGCAGGGTTAGAACCCCTAAGCTTAGGCACACTCATGGCACTTAGTGGTGGTGTTAAACCACCATTGTTTACTTCCCTAAGCACTGACCGAGCTGTTGCCGCAGCCACATTATCCGCGACAGCCATTGCCACTTTTGAAGTACCACTTCTCAACTTCTCCTGGACCTTTGTATTCTGTACACTTCTTTCAATCGTAACCTTGGAAATACGTGGTGAACGAAAAACGCTTTCTCTTTGAACACTTGCAACGGCTTCAGCAGCAGTGGATTTAGCCTTGAGTGATTCGTACTTTTGCATGTCGTAAATAAGCTCTTTCTGAAGCTGCTTATCAGCTACCAGTATTTCATCAATCTCATTCTTGTAGTCCTTGAGAAGGATTCGGAGGCATTCCATTAGGGATCCTGTCAAGGGGCTGTTTTTGCTTTCCAAAAGCCGCTTCAGCTCTATGAATATGGGGATGGTGTTTTGGATAAGCCCTTTTTTGACTGCTTGTGTTATAACTCTTCCTCTAGCAGCAGCTGCAGCTGTTCCTCCTCCAGTATCTCCACCTTCTTCATCCACATCTGCTGAGTCAGACGATGATCCTCCTCGGGTAAATGGAATTCGGATTTCTTTGCATGCAAGAATTTGAAAAGCATCCTGTTGTTGCCACATTCAACAGCATAGTTTACGTGAAAGATGCATAACATAGAGGACATGAACCGATATTTATATCTTTCGTGACTTCTTTCCTTCTCTGGAAATTGCAAACTATCAAAATAGAGAAAAGTGCATAGCATGAAGCAGGATGGGCCATTTTAAGTGAATTTTCTATGCTTCGGGCCTACTGTAAATTCACATCATACACTACCAAGTAAAATGATGCAGCAACCTCTTCCACTACATGGTACCATTGCAATGGTAACAACTGTAGCAACTGCAGAGGAGTTTAACTGCTTCAATGGGGTTGGATATGACACCCTACATTCAGATAAACTGGCATAGACATAAAGATATAGCTCTATATACAAAGTTAGTACCTGCAAAACTGCTTGTCCAGTAGCATCTTCTGTATTCAGCATACCATCAGATGCAGAAGCAAGGATCTCTGCACATACTTTGGCAAAAGTGGCTAAAAGGTGTTCTGGAGCCATTTGTTTCAGCAAAGAAACATAGATGTGCATTCTTTTAGTCCTGGACTTCTCATCGTTGCCTCTGGAAAAGGAAGATTTAGACCAAACTATGTCGTTGTCATGTCAGCTAGGTAATGGTAATCTTTACGTGTACCAAACTCATCTGTTTGCTTGTCATTTTGTATGAAGTTTTGCTTTCAGAAACTGTTTTGAAATCAGAAAACCATAATCCTTTTCTTATGGAACTCAAATACCATGGGGAACAATTTTGGACAGTTTGAAAACATCTTTTGGTGTTTTTATAAAATTAGTTGTTTTCAAGTACTCCAAAAAATTAGTTTCAGGAATGATTGACCAAATAATTTTTACTTTGGTAGCAAATGAAAACAGAAAACAAAACAATACCAATTGGCCCTCACATACCTAATAGAGAAAAGCCTGCTCTCGGATCTTGAACTCTGGGATCTACCATGTCCACTATGGGGATCGCAGTCATTCAGAACAAAAATGGCTTCAACAAAACTATTATAAGCTAGAAGTGGTGCCTTGGCTGCAAACATGTGACGAATAAAACAGACTTAAATCATAAGTTTGAACGAATTGTGCGAAGTGATGGCCGTGTGAAACCATAACAACCTTTTAAGATATTCCCAAAGAGAAAATCAGCTTGTTGTCTTATTCTTTCAGATTCATCAACCAGAGATAGCAGAAACCGTAGGAAAAGTACTCCTCTCCACTTCACATAGTCTCTCTGAGTATGAGTCGGAAGTTAAAAAAAGTCAGTTCACGAAAATTTCATCTCAAAATGAAAAGAATAAATTTTCTAAGTGACAAAACAATGAACCTGTAATAATCTTGAGAGTAGTATAAATGTCTGCCTCCTCACAAGCTCACATGGATCACGGAGACACTTTGTGATCTTTGATATGTAACTGTTTACTTCACAAATAGCTAGTAAGAATTAAGAAGAATAATCCAGAACCACTTTTAGTTAACCCAAGGAAAAAAAAAGGGGGTCGCACCAGTCAACTAGGGCAGTGTATCGTATGCAGAAATCTGCCATCATTACAACGATATTATTGCGAAGGGCAGCACAATCACTCTTTTCAAGCTCCTATATCATCACAAGCAGAGAGAAATTACGGATTCAGAAACTGAGTAGGGTATTTCATCGTCAGAAAACAACTTGAGAAACTTAATATGAAACAAAGCTAATGCCAGGAAGCTGGTTATGCTGCCAAATTTCATTGGGAATTATTTGGTAAGAAAATATTGAAGTAATCAAAATTAAAGACAGCGAAATCAGGTCATGTGAACAATTCGAAGAAATAAATATCACGATCACATGGCAAAAAAATGCTGAATTCCAACTCCTGTAAGGTTATGTTTAAGCATGTGGATTTCACATAAAGAGATTTAATGTTCAATTTATACAAAAATACAAGATCTTTAGTTCCACGTAGCTTGTGAAGCAAAGCTAAAGTGCAAGATGGATTAGAGGTGGAAGTGGTGTATTTTTAGGGAGCCTCGCAGAGCTACATGAAGGATTTCACATTACCCAGATTACATGATGTAAACTACCGCAACTAGTTTTGGGATAGTTTTATTGAATAGTAATGTCAAATCATTTCAATCAAAACAGCATCTATGCCAACAGAGCCTAAGATTTGTGCTTCTGTAAAACTAGTTTCATAACACATATTGGTTAAGTACGGTGACTCAAAAGTCATACCTGCACAAATAATGGAATATAACGTTTTGCAAGTTTCCCATCTGCAAGGCATATCTTCCCCATTGTTAGCCAAGCTTGAATATACAAAGAAGGCACTGTCTGTTTGATGGAACCCACTGGGCATGGTAACTTATTCAATTTTAGGTCAGAACTCCCGGAAGTAATAATGGTGTGTAAAACTGGAATAATGGCTTTCAAATCAGCTGAAGGACAAATTATCACCAAGGACCCAATAGTATAAGTTGCAATAATTGCTTGTGATAACAATCTGGACATGGTTTCTGCTACTGCTTTCTTGCCCTTCTTAATCCCACTTGTGGGCGGTGTAAGAAAGCCAATGTCCTTGTAGCCTTCTGAATCCTTCAACATGAACAAGTCCAAAACTCGGGAAGCTTTGGATAGAAGCTGGTTTACCCATTTCTTAACAAGACCATCGGCTTCTTCAGTAGTCAAAGCCTTCCGCTTGCACAATGTTCTGAGTGCTTTCACATGAGCATTAACCTGCCGTCAAATATATCACTGGTCACATAGTGACAAACAAAAATTAATTGCAAAAGTAGGACACAAATGCTACTTTTGGATAGGGAATTAAAGAATTTTGACCATGTGAATTCTTCTTTGCATGGAATTTAGTATGGAATGGTGTCCTCTTAAAGGAAATATGCATTCCCTTTTTAAGTCATGTAGTTAATTCGCACACCATACGTGCATTTGTATTCCACAAAAAGAAGGATATGAACAACCTAACTGTTTCCTTCCTAAAGGATACAAATCTATGCTTCATAATTTAAGTGACAGCCAAAAAGGTACACGTAATAGGAGCACCTTGTCCATTATTTTGAGTCATTTATGATTAACGTGCTGGAGATCAGCAAGAGCAAAAAAGTCTCTTAGATAGAAAACATACTGTTAGGAGTTCCTTACTTGGAAGTGTACCATTTGCTATTTTATTAAAAATGCAATGAATGGATCTTGTTTTGTTTCTCAGTTGAAAACATATCTCTTGAGCAATCAGAGAAGCACTGTGATAAACAGATTTGATCTTGCCTGACTCAATACTATTCAGGCTTTCGAACGACAAGCAGATGTAAAAAGCGAGTCTTAATGTTAAGTAGTTTGGTTGTAAGTAGGGAGCTGGAGCACCAGAATAATGAGCACTGTGGCAAAATAAATAGGAGCACGCACGTGTACTTTTATTTATTATGGTAGAAACCAAATACAGAACCCTAGATAAAGCCTGTCAAGTTCTTCTTTCATATGAGAATTTTTAGTTAAAACACAAGTACAACACCTAAACTTACGAGATGATAACTTGAGCTTGATTTCTGGCAGTGAAACAATTCATACGTAATTGCGTATATTAGGTCATCCAATGTACCTACTAATAAATAAGCTTTTAAAGTAGAAGTGGACACACATGGACTAGGAAGACAGAGTCACGGATACAGATACGGATGAGGAATTGATGCATATAGCAGTACGAACTTCTCAGCTTCTTTTCAATCAGAAACTTCCCCCTAACCTCAAGTCTCCAACTTCGACATGTAAAACAGAACAGGGTTACAATCATGAACCGCAATTCTCAAACAATGGGGACACGAACACAGCGGGGGTAAAGAAAAAAAGAGAATATTCATATATAGCTATCATTCATATATCCTTTGGACCATATGTAACCCCATACCAACATGGATTCTGCAATGACTAATCGATGATCTTTCTTTTTGAAAGGGAATAGATGATCCTTCAAAAGACACTACAAGGCACAAGTGACAATATTTGACCAATACCTCTGCGGAATGCATGTTAAAGTCCTCAATTCGTGTAAGCAATTCATGAGCTAAATCTGCTGCAGGTTCAGGAGGCAGCTCTGCAGAAACATTAGAGATTGTTTGCAAAAGGAAGACACGATCTCCTGCCCAAGTTACAGAATCAGACTCATCGGTACCCACAGCATCTTCATCAGAAAATCCCTGTTGAAAAGGGCTCCTAACCTCGCCATCTGGTTCATGCTTGTCAATGAGTTTCCAATGATGATGGAGGAACTCCCAATCCACTGCTTTAGAAAGGAATGCCGAAACCTCTGATAGAAGTAGCCAAACACCAGGAGGGGCTGTCCACTTCTCTATTTGCATTGACTGACTCAGCCATAGGGACTCAGATGTCCTTATGATATTCTGCAGAGCACTAGCAATTTTGGGCTTGAGCCGTTTCTTCTTTCCCAGGCTTACACAGATCTTTTTCACCCAAGGTGTTACCTCCCCATTACAAATCTCCTTCAATAGACCTAAGACTCCTTCAGGGAATACAAACTCAAGCTCCCTTTCAAAACTTTTTGCCTTCAAAGTTGAATCACTGAAAAATGATTTGCTACTTGGGAAATTAGTATGTCCAGCTCTGGTCACCCGGTCCAAGACCAGTTCTAGAAACAAGTTCTCACATTCTTCTTGAATACTTGATTCATTATCAGTTATCATCCGTGGAATGCAATGTAGCCACTCTTTAGTCACGCTGTCATTGGAGAATGTTCTGAAGGCCTGCAAAGCCCATGCAGAGTTGCATCAGTTAAACAGTAACTTGCAAACAGATGCTAGCTGAAAGAAGATCTGGGAGTGGAAGATTGATCACAGACAAACAAATATGCATAGACAGAGGAAGCCAATCTTCAGTGCCCAAAATTTTTACTACAGCTTATCATTACAAAAAGTTTGACCTAAAGTAGTTTATGAAGTGTTTCTGACTGAATTTACTTCAAAATCAACGCAAAAATTCACCTCTTTGTCTAAACAGAAAGCTTATCAGGTTGGAAGTGTTCAACTTGTCTAATTATGTTGTTTGTACAATGTTGTCATTCATTTCGAAAGTCAGTGTGTATAACCAGGACTGTCTCAATCTGGTAACACAAGTCAAACATTCCTAACTGATCAAATAGACATCGTGTAAATTGAGAACTTTCTATCATTGTAATAGGTTGGTGGTTTCTTGAACTTACACAGCTCATGTGGGGTTGAATAGAATTGCATCACGAATGTGACAAAATAAAAGCACAAGATTTGTTGCAAAATGTGAAGTCTTTTCTAGTGAAAAAGATAAGTAGGGCTTAGAAACAAAAGACAAATACAGGCAATAACTTAACCTCGGAGAGAGCTGAAACAGCCGCTTTACGTATGCTAACAAGCGGATCTGAACAAGCCATGCCCATTGTCTTCAGCACATCTTCATCAAAGCCCCCACCCAGAAGAGCTATCAATTTCGAAATCAGAACAAGTGCAGCTTTTCTCACGGCTGCCTTCTCATCCGTGCACCTTTTCCTCAGTAGTTCATTCATCCCCATACCACTACACTTCATTACTCCCTTCAACACTTCCTTACTCCTATCATCACCTGATAAAAACCCCACCAAATGAGCCACATTTGTCAGAGCCCGAGCCCGTATCCCTGCAACTGCATCTGAACACCGCTGAACCAAAACCTCTAAACACCTCAACCCCCAAGAATTCTCAACCCCAGTTTCCGAATTCACCCCCAGAGGGTCTCTACAAGACATCATTAGCATTGGAACAAGATCCACGGCCAAGAGCCTGAGCTGGGCCTTTCCTTGAGTCATCTTCACTACATACTCGACAACCCCGATTTGATCCTCATATTCCATTGCTCTCACAATCTCTATTATGGCTTCCACAGCAGAAGCCCTTCCCTCGGCCTTCTCAGGCGCCTTATGAACTAAATACTTTGGCAAATTCACAATAGCCTTCTTGATTTCACCTGAATCCTTCGCCATACCCATCATTCTATTCACCACAAACCCAACTCCAAAGGCCCGGGCTTGAGATTTATGCAAAAGAATCGACCTCGACAATGACTTCAACACCTCAGCTGCACTATCTGTTTGATCCCCGTGCTCAGGACTCAATACTTCACTCAAAATCCGCGAGCACAAATTGCATAACTTACTAAAATTGCCTGAATTTCCATTCAATTCAACTGCCATTACTGGAATTTCAGCCATGGTTTGAATCAAAGACTTCAAACTATCAGGGAACCGATCCAAATGAATTAAACCCAAAACAAGTTCTAACCTTTCGAGTATGCAAAACAATACCCTCACATCAAATTCACTCCTTTCACTCTCTTCCTCTCCTTCGTGTTCTTCACCATTTCGAGCCCGATCAAATGAACCCCCAGGCCGGCCACCACTCTTCTTCTTTCGAGCCTGCTTCTTGGGAGGGGCAAAGATCGGGTTTTTAAAAGACCGGCGAATAGAGCGAAGGAGAGAGAGAAAAGCCATGGGAGTAAAGAGGGTGAAAACAGGGGAATTAGGGGCGAGGAGGAGGGAAAGGTAGACTTTTGAGGCTAATAAGGAGAGGTGGTTGGGACCGGAGTCGAGTGCGTATGTGATTGGAGGGAGGAGAGAGAGAGTAGAGAGGTTCTTGGAAGATAAATCTTCGTAGAGGGTTTCGATGTCTTGATTGTCTAGTAGGGTTTGGAGGTCGGATAGAGTTTGTTGAGAAATTGGGGCTTGGGAGGAGAGAGTGTGGTGGGTTTGAAGCTCCGAGATGATTCGGCATATGGTTTCGTCCATTGTTGGGGTTTGGAGGTCGCTGCTTGCCCTGCAACTAACTTTCTCTCTCTCTCTCTCTCTCTCTCTCTCGTTCCAGAAAAAAGCTTCAAATTTTTGCATTTCCCGCTTGAACAAAATTTGCTTTGGGGTAAATTACAGAACATCAATGTTCACTCCGGATCCGCTATCCCCTTCCATGTCCTACCCTTCCACAGCTGCCACGTGGTACACTAAAAAAAATCATTTCCTTCTGCTGTACTTAAAATTCATTCTCCGTTAAATGGCGTTAAATCCATTCACCGTTAGAACTTCTAACTGTTAAGAAATATTGTCTCACATTGCTTAGGAGTGGAATGGGTGATCACTTAATATATGTTGGGACCTCTCCACTCATTGCCAATTAGTTTTGAGATGGATAAAAAAAAAAATTCACAATCCACACCCCGCGATGACAGACCAGCAAAAAGGCTACACGATGATAGGACCCAAAAAGTGGCCACACGTGACAGACCTCAAATGCGGCTGCACGTGAGGGGGATGTTAAGAAATATTGTCCCACATTGCTTAGGAGTGGAATGGGTAATCACTTAATATATGCTGGGACCTCTCCACTCATTGCCAATTAGTTTTGAGATGGATATAAAGTTTCCATATGGTATCAGAGCGGGGCCCATTCCACTCCACATTTCTCAAAAAAAAAAATTGCAATCCCACACCCACGATGACAGACCAGCAAAAAGGCTGCACGATTATAGGACCCAAAAAGTTGTCACACGTGACAGACCTCAAATGCGGCTGCACGTGAGAGGGGATGTTAAGAAATATTGTCTCACATTGCCTAGGAGTGGAATGAGTGATCACTTAAATATGTTGGGAGACCTAGAAATATTGGGTGATCACTTAAAAATATTGGGTGATCACATTGCCCAGAAATATTGTCTCACATTGCCTAGTAGGGTTTGGAGGTTGGATAGAGTTTGTTGAGAAACTGGGGCTTGGGAGGAGAGAGTGTGGTGGGTTTGAAGCTCCGAGATGATTCGGCATATGGTTTCGTCCATTGTTGGGGTTTGGAGGTCGTTGCTTGCCCTGCAACTCTCTCTCTCTCTCTCTCTCTCTCTCTCTCTCTCTCTCTCTCTCTCTCTCTCTCTCTCTCGTTCCAGAAAAAAGCTTCAAATTTTTGCATTTCCCGCTTGAACAAAATTTGCTTTGGGGTAAATTACAGAACATCAATGCTCACTCCGGATCCGCTGTCCCCCTTCCGTGTCCTACCCTTCCACAGCTGCCACGTGGTACACTAAAAAAAATCATTTCCTTTAGTCTGTTGTACTTAAAACTCATTCTCCGTTAAATGGCGTTAAATCCATTCACCGTTAGAACTTCTAACCCCTTGGTCTCTTTTTGTTTCACTTAGTCTCCTTTTCACCTCATTCTCCGGAGAAAAGAAAAAAAATGGACGGTGATACACTGACGGGGCCACTAGAAATCTCCACGTCCACCTCTTGTTTTCTCCCCCAACTTATGCATTGTATGCCTTGTCAATAGAAAGAGATAATCCCAGGTGGAAGGAGTCCAATTAGAAAAAAAGAGGAAAAAAACTCTTGTCAACAGAAAGAGACCGTATTCTAATTTTTGAATCTCCAACCATTTGTTCTGGGCAAATCAAGAGTTCTAAACAGAGTAAACCAATTCCATCTTCACTCCAAACACAATTTTTCTTTGTTGATAAAGAAAAAAAAAGGGAGAAAAACTTGTAGGGCGTCGAACGGATGTGTTTGCAAACAAATATTTTGATCAAACATCAATAAGCATATTAACCCTAAAAATCTCTAGCCCTTTTATTTTCTCCAGAGAATGGGTGAAAAGGAGACTAAGTGAAAATGAGACTAAGGGGTTAGAAGTTCTAACGGTGAATGGGATTTAACGCCATTTAACAGAAAATGGGTTTTAACAACAGACTAATGGAAAGGATTTTTTAGTGTGCCACGTGGCAGCATTAGAGGGGTAGGACATCAAAGGGGGACACCAAAGGGGGACAGCGGATCCGGAGTGATCAATGTTGCCCCGAGATTGTAGTTACATTAATACCCTTCTAGTTTTGGAAACTAGACCTACCTCGCCAAAGGTTTTTTGTCATCTAACCCTTGTAGTTCAGGAAAATAGACTCAAGGGGGGAGTTCATTAACAAAAAATAATTATTTCAAGACAGGTCATTCTCTCACAATACATCACATAAAAAATCATAAAAGCTAGTTTATTCTAAAAACACTTTTGCGGAACACCCCCCTTAACTCGCCAAGGTTTATGGTCATGTTGAAGTTCACCATGAGCTTTTTTCAATTTTACTATGTCATTGGTTAAAGTTGAAAAATCAACTATTTCAAGCGTACAATTACAACAAGGCTTTCCAAAGACACTATCTCTCCCTCCCTCCTTGCACACTTTTCCCTCCCTCTTTGCACACTTTTCTCATGCAAACCCATATGTTTTGTTGTAACATGGTTTTTTTCATCTAAAGTTGATAACTGCGACCATTTTTCTACTCAACCTAACCACTAAGGTTTTCTATCATCTAACCCTTGTATAACTCGCCAAGGTTTTTGGTCGAGTTGAAGTTCACCATGAGCTTTTTTCAATTTTACTATGACAACAATTAAAGTTGAGAAATCGACTACTTCAAGCGTACATTTAAAAGTAAGGCTTTCTGTAAACACTATCTCTCCCTCACTCTTTGCACACTTTTCTCGTGCAACTAATACTAATATATTTTGTCGTAACAAGGTTTTCTTCATCTGAAGTTGATAATTATGACCACTTTTCTACTCAACATAAACACCACTCTAACAAATGGCTTCCATCAAAGAACCATCATCACAACGCCTAACAACTATTAAATTCTACATAAGATAAGGAGGAAGGGGAGTTTCAAGAGGACTGAGAGAATGTGACAATATGGGATTTGTGGCTTCGCAAACAAGGGTAAATTTGGTGAGTTTTCCTTTCGCCACTTAAGTCCTACAAATGGTTATTCCAATTATCACGAATGACGAACGTAATTTGAAGAACCTTAGTCAAAAGTACGAGTAACTTTCCATAGATGAGCCGTGAAAAAGATTCATCTGAGCCATTAGATCTAGGAATCCACGGCCCGGATTTGTTCGGTGCAAACTACCTTTTCACGGTCCATCCGTGAAAAAGTTATTCTGAAGAAATATAAATTAAGAAGAAACCACTGGGAGGTATTCTTAGGGGGTGGTTGAGAGCCTTATATTTTTAGTTTTTTGCTTTTTAGATTATGGTCAAATGTATTATTAAATTTGTAGAGTGTTTGGAAGATATGTGCAGAATGCATTGGCGGAGTACGTACTTTCTTTTAGTGATAAGATTGTGAAGATCCAAAAAACGCCTGTTGCGCAAAGTTTTTCGACTAGTCCTGAAGAGTTGAACTAAGAATGAGCCTGGAAATCGCATAATGATGCTATGAGGTTGAACCAATCCTTCATGGTGCGGCCTATTGTAGATCGATGTGAACATCACAAACTGTCCTGTAAGCAATAGGTGTAGTGTCCCCCAAAACTGTCCTTCAAGTCTACTTATCACCTTTTGGGTGTTTGGGGATTGTCCCCCAAAACACATTCTCGAAGAATGAATTCTATGTTTTTTCACTTTCAAGAATAGAAGTCAAAAAAGACTTGTTGAGCTACTTTTCACATTCTCCATTTGTAAAGTACATTCTATACATTTCTCTCTGACACTCCTCTCAAGTTCAAAACACATTCTGACCATAAATAAAAAAAGCAAAAAAGTAAAAAATGAAAAACTAAAAAGTAAGCTCCCAAACACCCCATCTTTTAGGTCTTTTATATTAATCAAAATGGAAAACGTCAAAATAAGAATGCTGTTGTGTCAAAATAAGAATGCAAAAAAGACCCCATGACTTATTTTTGGCTTCTTCTGTCCAAATGTCAAGATGGAAAACTCATTATTGCAAAAGTTGTTTTGAAGAGGGGCTGCCAAATACACAAAACTTGAAAAAGAGAAAATGAAAAGCTAAGAATAGGCTCACTCAGAACAATGATAGGTACACACCCTTTCAACCACTTCCCACCACACCCTCTCTCACATATGTAGTGGGGTCCACTGGGACCCACCGGGTGAGCTGGGGAGTGGTTGAGAGGGTGTGTACCTATCATTTTTGGCTCAGAAACACCCCCTTAATTAATTTCCCTTTTCCTTTCTTCGGACTGCACCGTAAAAGAAAACTGGGCCTTCTGCATGGATTGCTTTCAATTTGTGGGCTAAAACTTACAAAAGCCCATCTATACAATAATTTGGAACTGGACACGATTGCCATTTACTCGAAAGACGGTGGTATTTTCGTAATCCGAGACCTCATCGACTTCTTCTCCTTCGCCCAAACCCTCGCCTATATATTCTCTGTCTAGCCATCTCTGAACCCTCTTTCGGTCTCTCTCTCCTCGCTTTTTGTTCCTCGTTGCTCTCTCTCTCTCTCCTCCCCCTGTTGGAACGATCCGAGAGCTAGCTCTGCAATCATGTTGGTCTACCAGGACTTGCTTACCGGTAACCCCTCTCTCTCTCTCTCCATATATATATTTATGTGTGTGTGTGCGTGCGTGCCTGTTTGTTTATATGCGCAGAATTTTGGTGTTCTGCTATAATATGGTTGGGTTTTAGCCTCAGTAAAAACTTTAACTTTGTTGAGATTGCCTCTGTTTGCTTAATTTGCCCCCAAAAAAGATGGCCTTTGTTCGTGCCCTTTAGATTGTTCTGTTGTATGTTAGTATTTCATGTGGCTAGCTGCTAGATCTGATTTTGGATCTGTGTTGAATTTCGTGATTTGAATCTTTGATATTGGTCTGCTGTGGTTTAATTGTCAGTTTGGTTGATTAGATATCTTTTAGATTGATTAGCGGAGTATCAAACCGTAGATAGATCTTATATCATGCTTAATAGACGTTGCTGTTATTATCAGACTTGGTACCTGTTGAAGTATATTGAAGATTGTTGTTGTTTTTTTTTTTTTTCCCCTTACAAGCTTGGAGTAACCGAGTAACTAATCCCGATTCCCTAAAATTGTTTACTTCTCGACTTTGGAGTAATATATCTTCCCGCGTGTAGTTCAACTCAGTGCACTCAGTTGCTGGTAGATGTTGCTTGGTATACCTTATGTTGATTGTAAAATATGTACGCTGCCCACATCACTGACTGTAATTGAAGAGAAAAACCCCGTAATCTTGCAAAGTGGTTTTTCTTCTTGGAATATATCATCCGAGGATTACTCAACTTTCTTTGTTTTAGTATTGTGGTGTTGGTGGTTAATGCAATGATTGTAATTTAGATTTGCTCCTGTTTATTGATTCACGCCTTCTAATTTTGCATAACCATCAAACCTGACTCATTAGTATAAAAATTTTTGTGTTTAGAGTTGTCGATGTCCCTTGTTTCTTGACGAGGAGAAAGACTTGTGTACAGAATTTGTGTCTTTTTGTGATTGCTATTGTTTCTTGACGAGGAGAAAGACTTGTGTACAGAGTTTGTGTCTTTTTGTGATTGCTATTGTTTCTTGACGAGGAGAAAGACTTGTGTACAGACTACAGAGTTTGTGTCTTTTTGTGATTGCTATTTTATGTGGTGAACTTGTAGTTTTTTCATGTTGTGTAAAATCATCTATATGTACTATTGTACTAATATTCACATGGATCCTGTTCATTAATTTAGGCGATGAGCTTCTTTCGGACTCGTTCCCATACAAGGAGATTCAGAACGGGGTGCTGTGGGAAGTTGAGGGGAAGGTTAGTGACTCTGTCTCAGTGGCTTGACTATTTTCTTAGTGATGCTAACGTTATTAGTCAAGTGATGTAAATGTTGATGTACTCCGCATTTCTCATATTTTTGTTTCCATTTGGTTGCCTTGTTGCAGTGGGTTGTTCAGGGAGCAGTTGATGTAGACATTGGTGCAAACCCATCTGCCGAAGGCGGCGGTGAAGATGAGGGTGTTGATGATCAAGCTGTCAAAGTGGTTGATATTGTTGACACATTCAGACTCCAGGTTAGTTTTACCATGCCAATGCCTTCGCAGCATTTGGAGAAACTTAATGCCAACTCACGAGAAGAGCGTGACTTGTGTGTTTTGACTACTGCAGGAGCAACCTCCTTTTGATAAGAAGCAGTTTGTTGCATACATTAAGAAGTACATCAAGTTGTTGACACCCAAGCTAGAAGGTGAGAAACAAGAGGAATTCAAGAAGAACATCGAGGGGGCAACCAAGTTCTTGCTCGGAAAGCTTAGTGACCTCCAATTGTAAGTCATGCACTCTGTGAGAAAACATATACTACTACATTTTACATTTTAATACTTGCAATATTGTCAAACCTGTATCTTCTTGCTTAAATGAGAGTTCAACATTATTTTGCAGTTTTGTTGGGGAGAGCATGGGTGATGACAGCACCATGGTGTTTGCATATTACAAGGAAGGTGCAACTGACCCAACATTTTTGTACTTCGGCCATGGGTTGAAGGAAGTCAAGTGTTAAGAAGTTGGAACAGTAATAACTGGGCTTCTTCCAAGTGGAAACGTGTGTTTTAGTTTATGTTTTAGTCGTCGGTTTTTGATTTGGTTCGGTTCGGTTCTGTTCTGTACTACTATGCAACTTAGAGTTTTCATTTTACTATTTGAATATGCTACCTTTGGGTAATAACATGGATTGGTATTTAATTGAAATTCTGTTTTTGGTTGGCTCTTGCTTGTGTCTGATGGTCTAGTTGCTTTTTTAGTGAATCCTTTTCATTATAGTAGGGGCTAGTTTTGGTAACGCAACATTTGCCACCATATGTAAAGGCAAATGGTTTTGCCTTGCGACTGGGGGTTTGCTCTCAAGTTCGATTCTCCTATGTCTCAAGTTTGTTTTCCTTTCCAGTAAACTCTTGGAGCCATTGGGGTTATATCCAATTGTTATCTCCAGAGCCCGAAATTAGTCGAGGTGTGCGTAAGCTAATCTGGATGTCCGATTATCAAAATAAATAAATAAATAAAACACTCACTTTTGGAGTTCCATGTAAATGATCAAACCATTCAATTATTATTCAAAGAAGAGAGAAAAGGAAAGATTCTTGTGGTCGGTTACCATCTATCTATTGACATGCTGATGGCACAAAAGGCATGCAAAGAAGGCATATTCTTGCAAGTGGTTGTGAAAAGCATCCCGATAAAGCAGAGATCTTTGAATTTCCCAAGGAGATCTTAGAAGAATAGAAGGAATGAAAATAGGATTCCTAGACTTCATGATTTAAATTCTTCACACCATTTATCGGAAATCTTGTATTCGTTACCACCTCAATCAATAAAAGGAAAGGGCTAATTTTTTTTTGAATTATTTCAAGCACATAATTAACACGTTTACCTAGAGCATTTTGTAAAGTTCTGAATTCATAGAAACGAGATATGGCGCCATCCAAACATAGCCTTGCCAGAATATCAAGGGCTTAACCTGTAGTTGCATAATGTGAGTGCGAGCGAAATCGGCAGCACAAGCGCGAAAGTGTAAAACACAATTTTCACGCAAGCGCGAAAGCGTTATCTGTAAACATCATATAAAACTACTCAATGAGTGAAGATTGAGAGCCCTATTGAATGATTGTTTAACTAGTCATACCCTACATGTGTTCAAACTTGTACTGTCCCACCCTACGCTACCCGGGGCTTTTCTGTTTCCTTTTGTTTTGTCTTTTGCTTCGTTGTTGTTTACTTGTTTTTTTTTTTGTATTCCGGACTGATAGTGTCCATTTTGTTTTCATTTTAATATAACTGAGATGATGTTGTTCATCAAAAAACTTGTACTGTCATTTACATGAAAAGAAAACTTGGGTATCACCTTCACATGCATATTTTTCTCCAAAGTTACAACAAAAGTCCAATATAACATGCTTGCAGAATTCTACTCCAAATGCAGCCAAACAAATTGTGGTTATCAAGCCATCAAATTCCCACCCAGACACATGCACGCGCACACCCCATTTGATTCATTCGTATTCTTTTATTCTTATTTAAACACCCTTTATATCACCATCACTCAAATTCTAATCATACAACAAAGAACTAATTCAAACAAGAGGACAATCGAATTCAAACTTCGAATCCAAATGTTAAAAAATAACGAGAGGCATGTTAGCCAAAAGTCCAACAGAGTTGTGGCATTGATTTTAGGACTATACAACTGCGCTATATAATGAGAAATTGATGATATAGTTGGTACGACTGTTAATACAAAAAAGCGAAGATGGATGGGTCGAGAGTCATGCGAAGATGGATGGGTCGAGAGTCATGACCCATAAGAAACCTAATGTCTTGCAGTAACTCGAACTGTGTACTCCAATGCCCAAATACATTTAACTTAAGAAGTAAACAAAGAGATATCTACAGTCAACATAACAGAACACCTCATCCTCAAAGGTCAAACTAACTGCACAAGTGATCAAAGATACAGTGGACTGCAGGATTGAGATCTTACCACAGTCCTCTGTGATACATAAAACCTTGTTTACAAGTACTGGAAGCGTCAATATCTTTAGAAGACTAGCCTTTTTCCTGAGAGAGAGAACAAATCCTTAGTCACGATCATTACTTGACTACTTCAGAACTGTTAGATTGAAGATGACTTTGATCACCACCTGTATGGAACTGCATGAAGAACCCTAGCTCCAAAATCAAACCGAGATAAATATAAGTTCCATGCAACTTGGGTTGTATAAACAAATCGTCTGCCTGTCTTCCATTTAACGCTACCAGTAATGCCTTGAATGGGTTACTACTTGGACCCAATGATCTTTGATCACTCCAAGAAATCAGAGAAATTCATAACCAGAACCCCGATAAGCCCATCATATCATCCATAAACATATAGCACACCAATGTCATTGTCGTCAAGCTTCCAACTCAGATATGTACAACTTGCATCAAAAAATTTATTCAAGTTGTTATCATCACATGGCTTTTAATCTTAAAATCTCCTTGGCAGTCCTTTGCCGAAAATATGGCATATGTTCCTACCAAAAAAAAAAAAAATTAGTGTCATCATTCCTTGGTCTAGAAATCACAGTATAATCTGATCAGCGACAAAACAGTCCAATGAAATTAAAGGGAACTTCACCGTATTTGCACATTATTGGCAACCATAGCCAAAGCATCTTGACCTTTTACAGATACCAGTAAAAGAACATGTGCTTCGCACGAGATATTTTTCTTCAACCCTATGCTATCCTAAGATGTCTAAATAAATTCTTTTAGAAAAGCCCATATGAGATACTAAAATTACATCATCAAATTCTGTACAAGACGTTGTAAATGTCGGCCAGTTTTGTCGAAAATAATTTTAACAAGAAAGGAGTTCCAAAAAGTGTTTATAAAGACCTTGGTACCTTCATCCCAATCCTAATGCCCTTAGTTTACTGTCTAGGAAACTCAGAGGCTATAAATCGATTTATTCTAGCACAATAACATCCCAATCCTCAATGAAAATGCAATAAAAAAATTTACTTCAAGGAGTCATGACTCAGGCACCATCCCAATGTGGCCACGTAGAACAAAGACAATAAGGCGATTCACTTGTAGCCAATAATAAAATTTCACAACATCCCAGCTGTTTTAATTGAGCCGTTTTTTTAGTAATACGTTCGATGTAAGGATAGAGATGGTTGACACATTTGGGGGCGAGAGTGTGGGAACCCTGCTGACTGTTTAGAGTTTCGATTCAAAGAGGTATCTCTACTAACATCTTATGAGCGAAACCACTATTAAAGAGAAAACAACAAAAACAGTTGAAGGGAATCATTATATTTGGTAGTAGAATAGAAAACGATTCTAGGAAGAAATATTTTCTTACATGATATTGTATACCACTTACATGTAGCCAATATTGCATGTAGAGGAATAACTGAATAAGTTTCAAACGTAGAACATTGTGGGTTGCGAAAAGAGAGTTTTTTTTTTTTTAGGCAAAAAAATTTGAAGACAAAGATGAGGGACTGCAAAAAAACGAACAAAGAAAAATAGTGTTTTTAAAATCTTAATGCAGCATTCAATCATTTATTTTCATGCGGGATAGTAATGATAACTTGATTATAGGTTACTCTTGTGTCTTTTTTTATCCTTTCTATAAGGAAACAGATGGCATTCATAAAACAATCAAGGAATTTATCGCATAACGGTTCATCATGTTGAGTTTCTTGTTGGCAATTTATCAAACAACTAGCATGCTTTCAACTACTATATGACATACGACGGAATACTTCATTTCAGTTATCAAACACAAGCGATAGGCAAATAGTATTTGGTAAAGCCATGAACTATAATCACGCTACTAATGCCCTAGGTCTGTATAGGAGACCGAGACATACATCCAAATCGGGTTGGGACAACTAAACTATTATTGCCTCCGATCGTTTATGGTTTATGAGAGATGTAAGGGAGAGATTATGAATTACCTCGAGGTGGTTTTCTAGAAAATGTTTGTCGACAAGGGCTGCAAATTGAGTTTTGGACGCACTCCTATTCCCGTAATTGTATGACCGTACAAACAAATTAGCGGGTGCAACCGAATCCGTACACTAAATGGGCAAATCCAATAGGTTTAGGAATGGACTGGTTTTGTCTGTTTAAATGATTTATCGGTTGTTAGAGTTCGGCGAATGTGTGCGCTGTGCGGGTTAGGGTATTAGTAACAGTCAGACATCGATTTGATTCATTTGAAGGGTGTAGTGCTAGGAAGTTGAGATAGTTTGGAGAGCAAACTGGTTGTGCCGTTTGGGGTGGTGGGGTCACTGAGATGGATATGCCATTTGGTGTGAATCTGATGTAACGATCAAGACGAGGAGGGAAAGGGGGGGAGTTTCTAGTCGTTAGGCTGGGAGAGCGTTAGGACGCCAGTTTATATATAGGTGGTGTTTGGGTAAGGATGTGATGTTTGGGCTTGAGGAAGGAACACGTAATGTTTGGCAGAGGATGTGGATTGTATATTAGGATAAGTAGGAAGGGTAATTTGGGAAATGAAATATTGAAATTTAGACAAATGGCTGACTCTTTTATAAGAAGTATGGATTGGGTTCATGTTTAACATCTTATGAAACGGTGATATTTTTTCGGGGAGATGTCAAGCCCAATCTAGAAAGGAATCAAATGGGGATGAAGAATTCAAAGAAGTATCAACATGTGATTAATATAGAAACTTGATTACCACATAATCAAATAGGTAAAATGTCTACCGGTGAAACACAATGACATGAAAGCAGTATATTCATCTTATTTTCTCCCTCTTTATGGTTGGTTGTGAAAATGTCGACACAATCCTAAAAATTTCCTTCTGGCATCTTCTCTCTCCATTTCATTCTACTTGCATAGGAGCGCAAGGACATGATGCTCCACAAATCCCTTCGGGATGTCAGTATGTCACGCTTGATAGCTAATTTAACAGCTAAATACTCGGTTAAAATGAAGTCAAACAAGACTAGGATAACTTTTCAACAAGAAAGAAATAATACTAGCACATTCACAAACAAAAGTGTCCAGAACACTACCTATGGCCTACCTGTTTGAAATGGAGCCCAAGACCTCTGCTATAAAAGTCAACGTACTTGATCATGAACATGCCACAGTCCGACCTGTCCAGAAACACAGTATCACCCATTAATCATAATTCAGAACCATACACCCGTACTCGAAAGATAAGTCTATTAAACTCCGGATAGAAACCACTTCAGAATTTATCTTTCCAGTTGGAAAAAGAAACTATCTCGAATGACAGCCAAATTAGCAACAATATCGAGATACACTTACAAAAGAGGAAACACGATCAGAATAAAATAGAGAATACACAGAAGCAAGCCCAGGAACCTTGAAAAGAGCAGAGCCCCGAGTTACAACTATACAGACTTTGGACATGCTTAGGCAAAATAATAACAAATCTGGAGGGGTTAAAGTAAAATTGTTCAATTGCCTTCGTATGTTTCAAAACTTGGGCGGGCCTAATGAGAAATAATAGAAACTTGCGCCAGCCAGCCAGCCCGTCTCCGATCCGGATAACTCACTTGCACAGATTTATAGACATCTAGAGATCAAACATCTCCAGAAAACCATAAAATTGCATCACTAGGTCAATGTACCTAACATAGAGACATGGATAGAATCATAGAACAAAAGCCAATTCCCACTAGTTGCTAAACATACGTAGACGAAATGATAATAAAATACTAGGACAAGCAAATACAGATGTAAATGAGTTTTCACGAAAAGGAAGAAGCCCTACAAAATAAAAACATAAATTCATTTCTTCCCCACAAGAGAGATATTTAATACATCAAGTCATTAAAGGGAATGACACACAAAAAGACATCGATTAAAAAAGAGGCCCCAAACCTTCCCGTCTCGTGTATGTCAAAAAGATCTTCCATATCAAGAAATTGATCATATATACAATACAATTAGTTGCACGAAGCGGGAGCGGGGGTATGTAGAAGCTCCCTAGGTTGGGAGCGGCGAGGGAATATTTAACGAATAAATGTATACGTAAATAAATTTTTACATATTTATATGTTTGTACATATGTTTTATAGTTGCAAAGCGAGCGTGTATATAAACATGAGTGAGAAATGACATTCCAATATATTTTTTTATGCCAAATATATGGACTAAACAAGTAGATAAGTAGAGTAGAATACAAGACGACAAAGAGAGTCCTAAATCTTTCTTACTTCTTTTTTCTTTTTCTTCTTGCTTGCATATATTTAGAAAGAGAAGTGAGAATTTCGTCCTTAAGATTAGTCTAGAAGCTCATTCTATTTAGAAGCGGGTTCTTGTCTGGATGGGAGCGAGCTCCCGTTTAGCGCACCCATTTTAGAAGGATCTCGCTACTAAATACATATTGGACACTGATACACGTTGGAATGTGTTATGTCCAAAACAAGAGGTTCCATGCAAGTTTCTTCCTTTTCTTTCCCTTCCCTTTTGGGCAGATAAGTAAATTTTGAAGACAGCTCATCTACAACTCTCATGATTGTTTCCTCACTGCAATGTTCGAAAAATTGCTAGGCACTAGTCGAGTAGAAGAGAGGCACCTATTGCCTAGGCCGACTAGTCTACGCCAAAATTAGTCAACTTTTACCATATTTAAAAACTATTTCCCCACCTCCCCCAAAGTTTGAGTAAGAAATAACACGACCAAAAAGAAATGAATTAACGACTAAAAAGTTAAGTAGTAACAAATAACAGTCAAAGTTCAAAACAAAATGAAATTAAGTGCTCAAAGAATAAAAACCCACATAGTCCAATATCAAAGTCTAGACTCATAAGTTAATTTCCTCTTCTTCTCCATATCCCTCTAAAACATGGTCTACATCGGACTCAAAGTAAAAAAACTCAAATAAAAATTGTTAAAATAATACTAAACACCTTGCACTTTTTACTAATAACTACAATAATTAACCCAAAAATAATTATAAAAAATTACAATATACAACCCGCCGATTAATCTCCACCAAGGAGATTAACTGGCGACAAATTGCCGACTAACTGTAAAATGCCTAATTACCGCCGAGACCGTAAAATCTAGCGTTGGGGGTCCACTAGCGCCTAGGTTGCTGACTAGGCTGACTTTTAGAACAGTGCCTAACTGACGCAAGAGGTGGATCATAATAGTTTATTGATCTATTTTCTTGACTCTATCAGAAAAAAAGCAACAAAAATCATAGTTAATGAAGTATCTCACAACAACAGAGTCACAATATCATTTGTTGATCCCCTATTGTATCTGGTTTCTTTATTTTGTTGATATTGGCATATCTCCATATCCCTGTTCCTAGGGGAACTAAACTCTCACGCATGATAAACTTTGATGTTTCCAATGATCTTGGAGGGAAATATCTGTTTAAGATCATGTAGGTCATAGTCAGTTCTACACCATTCCCATGGCAAACTACGATATAAGTCCCAAAAATAATCAAGCTCCCTGAACTGTACCTAGCTCAAAAAACTCAACAAATTCTAAGCCCTCCACCATCCCTTCAATTTTTGTCCATCAGCCCATTTGGAATGCCCCAAAGAAACAAATAATAAAACTAATCAAGCTCCTCCGAGCTGTAGATGCCTCAAATTTTCGTAAACAACTCCATTTTGGAATGCCTTAAAAGGGACGTACAAAGTTGGATTTTGCCCAGCAGATAAAGAAAATGGACTAAAGGAGCAATATTTATGGCATTTCGTTATTCTCTACATGGCAAGACTTTTTATAGAAAAATTTATAAGTTCTTATGCACCAACTGAGCAAGTTTATTGTATTTACATTAACCAATCCATGCACGTGAAAATATTTGAGGAAGCAGATTTTTGTTTATTTATTTTTCCTTCCATCATTTGACGTGGCTGAATTTGTGGAACAGGAAGTCGAGCCTGTTTTTTGATACATCAGGACTTCTAAGGATATTTTGGAAAAAAACTCTGAGCCACTCAGGATATCGAGGAGCATAGTACGGTAGTACCCCAGTCATTCAAGAAGGAATTCTATTCCATTCAAAAAGATGTGTTCACCACAGGATATACATAGGTACTTTTTAACATCTTATGGCAACTGAGTTTCATTAAAGAGCCAAAAAAGCAAGAGTAAGGAAGGCATTCCTTTCCAATACAAAGGTAAGAGGGGAGCTAAAGCCTAAAAACTAAGGTAAAGATGGTCTAGCCGATTAAAAAAAAAAGAAGAAAAAAAAAGGGAAAGATGGTCTAATGAGGGATTTGCCCATGGTCTAATGTTGTTAAGCTGAATGCCCTTGGTTCTAACATCAAACCCATTATTTTGGAGGACAGAAGAGGGAGGCCAGTAAATCACTTGAAAGACTCTGCAATTCCTTTCCTTTCCTGCCCAATTTAATAGATCAAGGTAGCCCATGCCATTTTTCGAATGAGCTTATGGAGAGCCTTCCAACCAAACGTGAATTCTATTGGATGTAGTGTCTTGATGTCGCCATATTATATCGTCTCCTTGTCCACGTGGGAGTACGTTATTCAATAGACTGATCCAATTCTCCAACCCCCAGAATGTAAATGCATGGATTTGGCCTTTCTAAGAGTCATCCCATTATCCAATTTCAATGCAAAAAGCTGTCATTGGCAATTCAGAACAAACAAATAGCTGCAAAGCAACATTAGGTATACTAACGCAAATTTTAAAAAATAAGACTTGGACATCAACTTGAGCAAATGTAATGCCTTCTGTCTTCTCCTCTTTTTCCTTTGGTTGTGCAAAAATATGCCTTGTTGGCCAACTAAACACTCCACCGTAACCATAGAATCAATGATGTTCCTATAACTTTGCAAACTGATATAGCTAGTTGAAAAGCTTACACACCCATTTTTCTGTTCGGGAAGATCCTCAACATATTCTTGCTTCCATGAACGAACATCAATGTCCTCTCCACTTTTATCTTTCACCTCATCCACAAAGTACCTAGCCTGGCATCACAACAATGAATATTCTAAACATGCATTGTAATTGCAACAAATTCATGGAAATTAACCTCATGTTGAACGAAAAGACAAAGAAAACAGCTCCAAATTCAAGGGACTTTGTCTTTCGGAAAACACAAGCTAACTGGTGCACTATTGTAATGCCTTTAAACATCTTGGGAGGAAAGATGCCTTCCTGCCCCTACACCCAACCTAGAGGTATTTAAAGCACGAGAAGTTCAAAGCCAAGAAGGCGGCACTACTACCAAATCACTTTTTTTCATATGAAGTAGTATCTGTTGGCCTGGGTTCTTGGTGGTTGATTTTTGTTTCTCTGACATAACAGGTGGGAAGGAAGACAACTTCTCCGGCAGTGCGGCACAATGGCAAACTAAGACATAAGAAAAAGGTAAAAAAAAAAAAAAAAGGAGAACACAAACCCCACACAATAAACTTCTAATTCCATTTCATGCATCCCCACTCCCCAGACAGAACAACAAAGTAAGATATTGAGTAGAGAGCATACCAGTACTTTCAGCACTTGAGTATCAATGCCTTTGAGTGAGTCAAGATACTGGAACTTCTCATCCTTTTTGTTTATAACTGCCAAGCACCAATGTATATCTTTGTGTATAGGAACAAATATCTGAGGATATTAGCAAAAACAATATCATAAAAACAAGCAATAAAACAAAACAAATTGATCGTAAACTGAAGGCAACAAATGGCACACAACTCACTTTATCACACTCAAGAAGGCAGTATCCCAATTTCCTTTGGCTAGTCCACCTTCTGACTGATTTAAAATCATAGCCATTCTTCCCACCTATTAACTGGATAATATATTAAGTGACAGAAAAATATGTACAGGATAAGAAACAATACCAAAAATAAATGCTAAAAATGCTGACCCATCAAAAAATGTATACGTAAACAGAAAAGAAAGTCATTAATATAGACGAAAGTAGCATATTTTTTTCAAAGTTCCACAGGCAGAAATATATTCCATGATAGCACAAGAAAATGAAATGCCCACTCTTCACCCATTTGTGATACATATTAGTGAGATCACGAACGCTCGCTTGTTTGTGTGCAACCATCCAAAGTGCCATAGCCGCATAGCGTAGGATGAGAAACCAACACAACTCAAACAATGGGCACTGAACACTTCAAATGCACTAAATGTCATCTAGGTTAATGGCAATCAGATTTTCAACTGGATGTGGAGGCTAAGAAAGTTGATATCCTAAACATGGATGACATTCCATACATCAAGCCAGAGCTGAAGAGGCTGACGGTGGTATAAGAAGAAAATACCATGGTGGCACAAAGATGATTTCCAAGATGTAATAATAGAGCATCTAAGCTATGGAAACTCCTCCATGGAGATAATGGAGAATGAGGGACTGGGTCACCCTGCCACAGTTAGGGGACTAACATCCTTGACATAAATATTCAACAACAAGAAGTGGCATATCAAGCATCTTACGTAGTTATTGTGCGCTGTTACTGAATACTGATATAACAAAGCATCCTTGCAGGTGATAAAAAAACTAAATATGGGAAAATAGGACCCAAAGGAAAATCAGAAATTTAGTCTCACATAAATTGAACTATACCACACATTAACTATGGTAAAAAACAAAAACACTTCGATGGCATAAACAACATTTTTGGGTAAATAATATTTTTTGGGTAAATTGGCATAAACAACATTGATGGATAACGGATAACAATTGAAGTAAATAAGTTACACCATTTCCTATATGCCCAGGCTTTTAGAGTAACAAATAGTCACAAGCACATAGTTCTATTGTGCTACTATGTTTTACCACAACACCTTTGTGATACCTACAGTATATAGAAATGAAAAAACAAAATAATAATTTCAAAATCTTG
Source organism: Vaccinium vitis-idaea (assembly GCA_963854785.1). Taxonomy (NCBI): domain Eukaryota; kingdom Viridiplantae; phylum Streptophyta; class Magnoliopsida; order Ericales; family Ericaceae; genus Vaccinium; species Vaccinium vitis-idaea. The sequence goes on along the minus strand of OY978221.1, from coordinate 40,440,184 downwards.
TTTTAGAATAATTGAAAGTTTACAACAACAATCAGAAGTAGAGAAAGAAAATGATGTCACCAACCAATTGGATCAATGCAAGCGTATTCACAAGTTAGGCACTCAACAGTCAACTCCTATTCCTAAGTAAAGTAAAAAACTATGCCGAGTTAGCAGCCGAAGGTAGGTAATAGAGCAACACAAACCTTCTTGTAGAAGAACGTATTGAAGAAATGACACTTCAAAAACTTTTCGGGCTCCCTCTTTTCCCTCTCTTTTAGTATTTCAAGATACACATTTATCACCTGCAAAAAAGAAAGCCCTCCCAGTCAAAAAACAACATTAAAAGCTCACATATTTATCTGGCTGGTTCCATTCGATCACTACAAAGACAACTAGATGAAGACCTCGAACATTCAACAACGTCATAGTCCGTTAATGCTGAAAAAGTACAGCACACCTCGTCATTTAACCATGCACCCGGTCTCAAACATCGTAAAAGTTCTCCTGTGATCTCAATGTTAGAGTCCTCGTGAGTGGCCAAAACTTTCCTCCTGCAAAAGTGAGAACCAGATAGATTACCAATAGATTCTCACTTTCTCAAAAGCAAAGGGCAAATTCATCAAACCATACCGACTGGAATTAGAGAAGGCCCAGGAAACCTTAGCCTCTTCTTCCTCTGTCAGAGGCACAAAAGCTTCACGAACCAAGTCTCGAAGTACATCCTGTAATTAATCAACTAGGCATAAGAGAAAACAAACTAGAAAAAGGAATGTATCACTTCCACAAGAGAAATGTTATGCATCCCTGGATTTCTATTGGCATTTTATATCACTGTGTAATCTGATAATTGTGATTGGTTCTATGTTTGTAAAAGATTACGTATAGGGCGTAGTACAATGATCAACAAAATAACAACTTTGACAAACTCTTGATCTCACTGAGCTGTGATGTAGTAATGGCAGTTTAAGATTTTAAAAGGGTCCCACTCGAAACTCGAATGTAATAATAATGCCTCCTTAAGTTGATTTCTTCGCTCCTATCTCTTCAGAAAGGTAAAAATATCTGTAAGACTCGTTTCCTAAATCCTTCTGAGCAAGGAAAGTTTGTCATATTTGTAAGCGCATAACATAACTCTAGAAACTAGAGCATCAATGTTTACGTATCCTGCAGCACAAATAGTGATAAAAATTGTTGACATATAGGCTTATAGCAATCCTCCATCCAGGGGTAACAAAACTTTACCTCATCTTGTGGCTTATTCGCAGGATGCAGTAACTTAAGTGTAGCCCATGCCTTCTCAGCTGTCTCGATATAGGAACTCAAGCTCTTCAATTTAGTGTCACGCTTCCCTGCATTCTCGTGCAACCGTTTGTGCACTGGTCCATCCCATTTACGATCCAGCGAAAGAGATTCTAACATCTTCTCCGTCCAATTCGCATTCTTCGTATCAGAAACCACAACCTTCCCATTCTCCTCCTGTGACCTCTCATCATCCACAACTTCAAACACTTCTTCTGCACTCGAATCCCCTGAAACATACGCTCTATCTACCACTTCATCAACGTCAATCACTTCCTTATCATCCTTCTTAAGATACCTAAGACTGTCAACCGCCTCTTTCTTCCGCCTATCATATCGATCACTCAACTTACCATAACTAAAAACATTCCCCATCTCATCAACTGAACCCTCCTCCTTCCAACCCCCACTCTCCCTCCCCTTCGACTCGCGACTCGAAACCGAACCAGTACGAAACCCTAATCTGGACACTCTACAAGGGGCATGAACTTCCCTCCTAATCCGGTTCACCGGCTCGGGGTACCTATAAACCCTAGAAGCTGAATTTCTATAACTTTCAGGAGTGGACTGCATAGATAAAGATGAAGTTTTGAGCTTTTTGGAAATGTGAGCACCAACTCGATTAAACCAATGCGAGAAGGGCAATTTGAAGAAGTAACCGTCGCTGCGTTTTCGGTTGCTGGTTAGGGCACCCATTGGTTCGACCCAGATCGGAAAAATCCAAAAAGTAAACAACACATGGGTGGTGAATTTTGAGGAAATGGGAATTTGGTTGTAGTGATTAAAACCCTTCTTGTTAGGTTGAAGGAAAGATGGGTTTATGAAATTGGAGTGTTTTTGTGTGGATTCAGAGGTGAAAAAGAAACAATTGAGTGATCAAGATTGTAGAAAGGTGGGAAATGAGATTGGAAACCTTTTGATTGGTAAAAGTGACGCGAAGAATCGAAAGAAGAACAGAGGTGTAAAACTAGAGAGAGCGCTGGTCAGTTCAATATCCAGTGAGATGTGATGTGGGGGTTTAGATTTCGCGGCCCGACAGGGATCCAATCTGGTGTAATTACATGCATGAGCATCTCCAAATTTGTTTTTTCACTTAAACTTTTTTTTTTTTTTAAGGATAAAAGGAGCAAAATCTAATTTCTAGTGGTATATTCATTTATCCACTCAAAATGAGTTTTGCCCATTTCGGAAAAATTTAAGCTTTGACCCATTATTTCAACTTTTTTTAAAGAATTAATCTTATACTCACCCCGTCCCAAAAATATACTAGTTTCTTTTTGGGAATTCGTAATATTTTTCAATATAATATATCTTATAATGTATAATGTTTTAGGTGATTCCAAAAAAAAATTTGTATTTTAGATTTAATTGAGATCTATCAAACAAGATCCATATTGCACATGAAATGTATTACCGATTGAAATATATAATTGATTTTTTTATCCGGTTAGAATAGAACGAGAGACTATCACTGTGTACGGAATGCTTCTCCTGAAATTTTTTTGGAGTTCAAATCTGACCCAGTGGCCCACTTGTACGTACTCCACGTTTTCCACTCCACGTTTTCAAATTTTTTTTGACCAGCAAACTGAGCAAGTGGGCAAGTGGCCCCCCCTCACCCCCTTATCCAATGTGTAATGGAATTATCCTCTCTCCCTCTCTCTCTCTCACTCCCCAAACCCAATGTGTAATCCCCAATCAGTACGTAAGCAATTATCGCACTCTGACTTTCAAACTGGAAATTTACTGGAAAACCCAGTGGACCCCATTTTTTACTGGAAACTGACAGTTTGACTTTGAAGGACCCCATTTTTTACTGGAAAACTGACACTCTGACTTTCAAACTGGAATTTTTTTTTTCGGAGAACTGATCCGAACAAAGTGTATGTTTTGGGGATGGACGGAGTATATATCTGTCATCGGAAGATTTTTTTTTATAGTAAAAATAGGACTTTGACATTAGAGATGTTCATATCTAAAATAAATTTTACCCAATTTGGGTAAAAAGACAAAAGTGTAAGGATTGATGAAACTTTCAAGTCATCTTTCTTTTTTTTTTTGGTGCAACGGAAGGATAGAAGTCATCTTTCTGTCCAAATGGATAACCAACCTAGCTCTGATGATCAATCGACTTGGGCGGCTCCGAACTCTCTTAATCATAAGATAAATTGTGATGCAGCTTTCAGTAAGGATGGTGGTGATGGTAGTATATATAGCAGTGGTTATAAGCTATGTTACATGGATTCTTTATTTTGGCTGAGATACTCGTGTCGATATGTCCGACACGCGTATCCTTTTTTGGACACTCGGATACTCTAATTGTCATGATATTCACAGAAAAAGAACAAAAAAATTGCTAGAAAACGATATTTCTAGTCTCACATGGACATAAAATAGGAAAATCATATTTTTCTTAACCCCTTCTTTTTAAGTATGTTTTTAAATACATTTTATGATAAATAATCTGAAAAAAATGGAATATGTACTAGAAACAAGTGTTCACGACGTTTCTCCGTTCCCAGAGTCAATTAGGGGACACATATCTCAGTATCCTAAGATTTAAGTTTAGGAAGGTCCGACACTTAGATTCACACCCGCATCCGATACTCAAACCTGAGTCCATGCAACATAGGTTATGAGGAATTGGGATGGGAATCTAGTAGATGGATTGGCTAAATCTGTTAAAATCTCATCCCCTTAACAAAGGGAGCTCTTGGCAATTAGAGAAGCTTGCTCAATGATCTCAGCTTTGGGTATGAATGAGGTCTCTGTGGAATCTGATAACAAACAAGCAATCATTCTCAGCGTCTTAATTTTTGTTCCCCCTTGGGAGGTTACAGCGGTGGTTCTTGATATTCAGGAGCTAGCTCGCATGGGAGGTACTCTTTTCAAATGGGTTTGATAGCAGCGTTGGCTAAGAGTGGAAAGCTTCCTCTCAATTGGGTCTCTTCACCACCCCTTCAACTTTTGTCTATTTTTAATAGTGATTTTGCTTTGTAAGCCTTGTGGGCATTTTTTCCTGTTCATTCATTCAAAAAAAAAAAAAAAAGTCAAAATCCCAAGAATTGGCCACACCACAAATCTCTCTCTTTCTCTCTCTCCAAGGCCCCCTGAAAAACACACTGCCACCATTCTTCTTCTCCTCCAATCCCATAGCAGAATGCTTTTTCGCAAAATCAAATTACCATGTCGGATAACGCTCCAGAAGTGGTGGTTTTGCCATTAAATCAAACCCTCAATGGCTATATAAATTTCTCTTGCGAATACTTTGGCTCCGCTGTGACTTCTAGGGGCATATTCCGAAATGGCAATCCCATGCGCCACCCCGTCCCCTTCCTCTTCGTTCAGCTCGGGATCGCTATTATTCTCACCGCGATCCTCCGTGTCCTCCTCAGGCCCCTCAAACAACCTAGATTTGTTGCAGAGATCTTGGTAATTTACTTACCACAATCTTCTAGTATTTCTTTATAATAATAAGAAAAAAACCCAAAACGTATACAGATGTGATGGTGACATGTTTTGAAATTATGCGCGACAATAGTTGTTGTTTTACAGCCCCCTAGATTGTGAGAAACGGTGAGATAAAGAAAGGGTGCTCTTTCTTTCTCACCAAATCTCACCAAAAGGGGAAGGGGCCCATCAAAGAATTTTATTTTTGTGTTTTTTTCTTCATTTTTCATCAGAATACTCAATCCAAATACGTGATTTTGCAAGAAACTCAAACGCTTTCATTTCTTTTCTTATCAAATCCCTCAATCCAAAGGACTTGGTAGCTAGAACTCCCAGAACATTGCATTCTGTAGCAGATTTCATGTGAATTATATTTGCATAGCATCTTCTCAAATTATACGCAACAATTGTTGATGGTTTAGTTTGAAATAAATGGACCCATAATGCCATGACCATAGAATTTCTACCATAATGTCATCAAAGAGCATAACTTTAAAACGTAAATCCGGACACAACCTATATACGTCCAACCAACATAGTTGTGTTCAGGATTGTGTTCCTAAACTTTTGCCACGATCAAATGTGCTAATGACGTTTTGTTTTCATTTGTCAGGCTGGCATAATGTTAGGTCCATCAATGTTTCATTTGTTTGGTAAAGCAGACTATTTTGATAGCTTGATAACAGAGAAGGAGAGAACTATCATGAGTGTCCTTGAAACGGTGGGCCTCATAACATACTCGTTTGTGGTGGGCGTTCGGACGGACATAAGCATCGTTAAAACCGCTGGAAAATTGGCTTGGGTTATCGGTCTTTTCGCCTTCGTGTTTCCTTTGGCCCTAGTTCTTCCCGCTGTAGAGATCTGGAAGAAATATATCAAGTATGACAACCATTTCTTTCTCTATTGGACAGGCATACTGGCAACCTCAACATCATTTCAGGTCATCTCTGTCCTACTTGAAGACTTAAATCTCCTGAATTCGGAACTCGGCCGCTTGATCTTGTCATCTGGATTGATCAGCAGTGTCTGCAGCTGGATTTTCAGAATATACAATAATTACTTCACTTTTTCTAAGTTTGTGAACTATCAAATCCTAGACAACTTCAAGACGGAAATAACCAGAGCGACTAGTGTACTTACCGTAGTATTCGTCCTACGCCCTTTCATGTTTTGGTTGATGAGGAGGATCCCAGAAGGGAAAAGCATCAAGGAATCGTATTTTTTCGTGATGATTGTCATGTTTTTGACTGTTTGTTTTGCAAGCGAGTATTTGAGTATGAGCGGTTATTTTGGAGCGATGGTATTGGGCTTGAGCGTACCACCCGGTCAGCCCCTAGGATCTGGAGTGGTGGAAAAACTGGATGCTTTCATTTCGACGGTGCTTTTGCCGGTTTGTCTTATTGGTGTCGGTCGCTATGTCAATATTTTCCAAATAACCATGAAGCATTATATCCAGGCGGAGATCATCATCCTCCTTGCCTTATTTGGGAAAGTTGCTGCTGGTGTGATCCCTGCAGTAATTTCCGGGATGCCTTACAAGGATTCCTTCGCTCTTGGCCTCGTCTTGAGTGCACCAGGGTTTTGGGATGTTCTCTTCTTCAAACTCTACCTGGGATATACGGTAATAATTCTCAACTCTGTCTATCTATCTATCTGTCTATGTCTACTGTTGTTCGATATGTAGTTAATAGGTACGTAGTTTTGTACTATAAATATGTTGGTAAAAAAAGGGGAATTAACAATTATTCCCAAAGAATAGTGGTTAAGTCCGAGATCGTCCACAAGAATTAAAAAGCTATGTTGTAGTAGATTCAATTGATTTTAATTCAATTCAAAGGGTAGATGGAAGTCTGGATTTAAATTATTAGAACTAAGATTAACTAGAAGTGCAATCAAAGAGTTCGAAAGTAGGAGAGAAGGGACTAGGGTTACGATTCAACCTATCCCTCATAACATAATCGCAATAGAAACCAAGGAAATTATTCAACATGAAGAACGGACCACCGTTAGGGTACTGATCCCTACTGATAATCGTCAAGAGAATTCACAAGTCTCATACACTGTTAAGAATAGAAGTGGCAAATGGGCGGGTTGGGTTGGGTCTGGTCGGATTGATAGTGGGTTGAATATAGGTCAATGATAGACGAGTTGAATATGGGTGGGTCGACTATGGACCAAGCCATATCTAATCTTGCCCAACCCGACCCAACCCATTTTTTTTTCACTCACCGCGGCTATGGGAAGAAGGGAGTTAGGTTTGTGTATGTATATATACATAGAGAGAGAAAGAGGACGAGAGAGTGATTTAAAAAGGGTCTTGCTAGTATTTGTCCAATGGGTACATAATAAGCATGGAAAAAGAAAAAAAAAACACACAGTTCAATGCATTTACACCTATTTTATACACTTTTTAACACACTTTCTCAACCTTAAGATATGCCCAAGAGGAGAGAGAGCGAGGTGAGCTGGGATTGTGGGTGGTGGGGACCACTGGGTTGGAGTTTAAACAAGTAGCAGACTCTAGCATTTGGTTCTGAAGTGACGAGTCGAAATTTATTTCTGTTATGTTATGTACTGCTAGTGCAAGTGATATGTTTATTCACCCAAGGACCAATAAACCCATAATAAAACATGGGTTGATTGGGTTGGGTTAAGAGTGGGCGGATATGGACGGATTCATGGATTAGGTTGAAAATTACCACCTCTAGTTAAAACAATCTTAACATAACACAAATTGTCTCACCGCACTTAATGCGCTGCATGACCCGTCTTACGTTGAATAATCTATTTCAGAGGCTATTCTGGAGCATTGAAAACTGTTTTATATATCTTGAATATAATCACGCAAGACAGATTGGAAATATAATAACTTCCATGAGAATAAGAATCATCCAAAGAGTTATATAACTATTTGAAATAAAACCTCAACAAATCTATACAGTCATGCTACTCGGAGGCAAGCATCCTCGTTACCCTAGCCGCCGATCAAGGAGGAGTGGTTCTTTACGTTTCGCTCCCAGCCGGGAACCCTGTTATGTGTCAAAAGAACGCCCTTCATGCGCAACCCTGTTTTCTTTTATAGTGTAGGCTGCTGAAAACATAGTTCCACATCATACTCCCTTTATACTCTGTCTGTTTTGCATCTTATGTGGGCCCATCATTGATAATAATTTCATAAATTCCACCTTCTAACTTGAGCAAAGTTAAATTGCAGGTGGACCTTGCACTTTTTACTCCTCAATTTAGCTCCGTATGTCATCCAACGATTCCATGAGTCTTATGTAACAGAGAGAACGAGTATCGAATTCCAAATATTACACTAAACGGATATAACAAGGGACATTTACCATCAGGTCACCCTTGGATCCCATAATTACCATCAGGTCAAGCTCAACTCTGAAAAATTCCCACCAACTCCCCAACCCATATAAAAAAGCCTAAATCATAGGGTACCCTATGAAAGTGCCTAAACCACTAAACCCTATAATAGGAAAGCGCACCCTAAACCTAAACCCTAGGGTATCCTATGATTAGGGTATCATATGAAAGTGCCTAAACCACTAAAACTCTATAATAGGAAAGTGCACCCTAAACCTAAAGTCTAGGGTACCCTACGACTAGGGTACCCTTATGACTATGGTACCCTACGACTATGGTACCCTATGAAAGTGCCTAAAATCCTAGGGTACTCTATGAAAGTGCCTAAACCACTAAAACCCTATAATAGGAAAGTTCACCCTAAACCTAAACTCTAGGGTACCCTATGAAAGTGCCTAAAATCCTAGGGTACTCTATGAAAGTGTCTAAACCACTAAAACCCTATAATAGGAAAGTGCACCATAAACCTAAACTCCAAAAAATAGTGGCTTACCTTAGTGGTAATTAAAAAAAATGACTTACCTTAGTGGTAATTAGACATCTCTTTTCTAGACCTAGAGGTAATATTCCCATATAACAAGCATATCTTCAGGTGCGTAAAAGGGCACGTTTATGACCTATCAATAGTTATGTCTGTTTAGGTTTTAGCATTTGAAGAAGTAGGGAAACTCATTTGGTGACCTGCTATTGAGCGGTTGTTAAAGTCCTATGGTACTGGCAAAACTTAGATCTTCGATATACATTTTCATTGTCTTTCTATTTACTTTTCTTATATTCTAGCTCACTTTTACATCCTAACCAAAAGCTTAGTGAATTGTGGTTAGCATTTTTCTTTCAGAAAATTTTTATTTTCTATTTTTGAAACCAAACCACTCTTTTAGGAAGCACCAAAAACTTGTTTTCGGATATGGAAACATTGTTTTTGTGGGCAAAAAATAACCGATAAAAAAACTTCAAGCGTTTTCAAATGTTGCATTTCAGAAAACAATGAATTATCATATCTTGTGCACAACATCATTTTTTTTTTCTTGCATTTTCTCATGTCTTGTTCTGGAATTCTTACCTTGTAAAACAAATATGCAGTTGGTCGATCTGGAGTTCTACACAATTCTCACAGTGATGGCTGTGTTGACTAAGGCTGTCCTCACCCCTTTAATTTACTACCTCTACGATCCTTCCAAGAGATATTCAAACTACAAAAGGAGGACAGTCCAACAGTCAAGAAACGAGCACGAACTCCGGATTCTACTCTGTCTTCACGAGGAAGATCAGGTTTTTAGCCTAATGAATGTCCTGAAAGCCACTTATCCCACAAGAGAAAAGCCCATCGGAGCTTTTGTTTTGGACCTGATTGAGCTCGTTGGACGTTACCACCCGCTCCTCATCAACCACCAATTTCATCAACGCCACTCGACTACTCTCACTAGAACTGACCGCATCATCAGTGCGTTCAATCAGTATGAACTATGCAGTGAAGGTACTGTTACAATGTCTGCTCAAAACATGTATGCTCAATTATTTTAGAATCACTTATCTTTGGGTAATTTCACTGACCTCCCATCTTCTTTCTGAAATTTCACTGCCCTTCCTTGCTTTGGAAAATAATTGTCACTTACCTCCCTTGCCGTTACTTTTCACCTACTGTTGTTAATTTTTTTTGGTGAAATGATGTTAATGCCCTCCTTTGCTTTTGAAAATAATTTTGTGTCAAAGAAAAGAAAGTTCTAAGAAAAAGTATATAATCAAGATACTTTTTTTATGCCTTTCGAAATTTTTATGCAATATAATCTCAAATAAGGAAAAAAATATTGACTGATAAAAAAAAAAGGAAAAAAATAAAGCCAAATTCAAATTTAAGGGCATTAACGTCATTTCACCAACAAAATTAACACCGTTAGGCGAAAAGTAACGGGAGGGGAGGTAAGTGACAATTATTTTCAAAAGTAAGGGAGGGTGGTGGAATTTCAGAAAGAAGAGGGGTGGTCAGTGTATTTGTCAGAAACCTCAGGGGAGGTCAGTGAAATTTACCCCTTATCTCTCCATAACTAGAAATGGTAAGAAATGATTGGGAAATGTTACTCTCGTGAAAGTCCAATTCATTACTCCAAATGGGGTACCATAGTGTGTACAGAAGTTTGATGAAATGTCTTTTGCAAAACTGATTCTGAAATAGAAAAAAAAAAGACTTGGAGATACAAGTCTTCTTGTAAAACCCATTTCCAATTTAAACTAAGAAATAAACCATAGATTGAGATGCTGAAAACGTTCCTACAGGCGCCATAAGACACCAGCACTACACCTCCATGACACCTTATGCGACTATGCACGACGATATATGTGCCCTGGCACTGGAGAAGAGTACTTCCATATTGATCGTCCCATTTCAAAAATCTGACAACAGTCCGATTCCTGGAGTGATAAAAAATTTGCTTGACAAGGCTCCGTGCTCAGTTGGAATCCTTGTCGACAAGAGGATAATCACGCATTGGAGATTTGACTCCCACAATCAAACCCGGATAAGTGTATGTGTGGTTTTTGTTGGAGGACCTGACGCTCGTGAGGCACTGGCTTATGGAATGCGGATGGCTGCGAATCCGGCCACCAGGCTCACTGTCCTTCGACTAATATCAGAAGATGAATTCGTCTCCGATCAGTTGGAGACTAGGCACGACATTGATCTGATTCGGAAACTCAGAGCTGAGTACAGTGACAATCAGAGGATTGAGTATAGGGAAGAGATTGTGAAGGACGGAGTCGGGACATCTAAAGTGATTCTGTCTCTTGATGATCATTATGACTTCATGTTGGTGGGAAGAAGGCTGGATAGTGATTCACCCTTATTGACAGGGCTTGTTGATTGGAGCCACCATACACAGCCGCGGGAGCTGGGAATCATTGGAGAGATGCTTTCTTCTTCGGATACGAAGTGCAGTGCATCGGTGCTGGTCGTGCAACAACAGTTCACTGTCGAGGATGTGGCTCATGCACACCAAGATTAGGTAAACGTTCAGATTTAAGTAATACCAATACGAAGTTGTGCCATTGAAAGTGCCAATGCAATAAGGTTCTTTGTACAGACACAAGATTCCTACCTTCGAGGAGGCGGTTGTATATGTAAGGCGAAATACCATAACGAATTTTTTACATCAATTTATATGTAAACAAAATGCCGGATAGAAATTCGGACTCTCCAACCTCTGCTGCTGCTTAATGATGGTCTCTATTTCTCTGATTCTTTCCTTCTCCCAGCTCTTATGTGGATGGTATTCACGGGGTGTTGTGTACTCCCTCCGTCTCAATTTAAATGTCATCTACGGGAAATCGAGCTTTTTAAAAAGTTCAGGCCTTGTTCGGACAGCTTTTACAAAGCTTTTAAAAAATAGCCCTTTCAAACAAGTTTAAAAAATTTGACTTTTCCTTTTTGATCTTTGATCTGACTTGTCCTCCACTTTTCAAAGAAGAAGTGTACGTATACACACTGTTGACTGCAAAACCCAACCAGTGGGCCCCCCACTTTTCCTCCTCTCTCTCTCTGTGTACAAAACTGGGCAGTGGGCCCCTAGTCCAAATGTACACTCTTAACGCGTTCCTCTCTCTCGGCAGTGGGTCCCCAGTCCAAATGTACACTCTTAATGCGTTGCTCTCTCTCTCTCTGCGCAAAATGGGACCCACATGCTACTGTGCTACAGTTTGCATCCGATCACACTTTCCTTTTTGAGAACAAAAAATTATTTTTGAGTTCAAATCCGAACAAGGCCTCAAATTTGTGCTATAAATTTCCAAAAGTAACCTTAAAAACTGTAAGTCAATTAAACATATTTGAATTGTTTATATCCTTCAATATGGATCTCAAAAAATGTCATATGGATCTTGTTTGATAGATTTCAATTAATTCGATTATAAATTTTTTTCAAAATCATGAAAAATATTATATGTTGAAAGATTTTGTCAACTTAAGAATGATATGAATATCAAAAATTGTCAAATCAATGAGTACTTTTTAGGTGTTGAATTGAAAGTTTGGTATGTTTCGATGGTTATTTACAGAAAGTGGACACTTATTTTGGGACATCCCAAAAAAGAAAGGTGGACATTTAAAATGAGACGGAGGGAGTGTTATTTATGTCCCCGTTTCATCTATAAAATAGCTATCTAACATAGGGGTGAAAAAAGAATAGAGAACCGGCCCCAACCGGGAAGTTTTTTTTTTTTTTTTTTTCATTTTTTTCTTTGTCCGATTCAGTCCAGTCCATAAAAATTTTAAAATTAAAAAATTGGTTTGGGGGAACTTCCAATGCTAAATGTTTTATGCAGCGGCCTCCTCTCTCTTTCTCTCTCTCTCTCTCTCTCTCTCACTCACACACACACACATAAACACACACACACACAACTATGATCACCAGCCACTCTCACGACTACAATCACCACCACAACACCACAACGATGTCGATCCAGCCACTCAACGATTTCACGAAGAACTAGCCACGACGATGTCACGAAGATCCAGCCACAACGCCGATCGATCCAGCCAATCTCATCTTTCACCAATCACCACTAGCCAATCGATCTCATCTCTCATGACCGTCTCTCTCTCTCTCTCTCTCTATTTGTTTTCCAAACAACCGAATGTATATATGTGTGTATGTATTTGATTTAGATCGATGTGATGAATATGTATGTATATATTCGATTTAATCTCTCTCTCTCTCTCTCTCTAAATCTCTAAATCTTTGTATATATATGTGTGTGTGTATATATTGACTGCAAATATTGAGTTTTGTTCAAATGTTGGGTTCTGATTGCATCCCTCAACTTGTGATCTCTCTCTCTCTCTCTCTCTCTCTCTCTCTCCATAGAGTCCAGATCCATTTCCCCCTCTCTCTGACAAACCGAACTCTAAACCGGACTGAACTAGGACAAACTGAACCAAACCGAATCGATCTCTAAAAAACCAATTTCGGTTCTATGGTTCTCCAGGACCTAGTTTTCCCGGTTCACTCAAATATGCCAAAGAATCATATTGGTTTCACCCCTAATCTGACATGATTGAAAGTTGAAAGTAAAAAAAAATTCTTATACCATTCAAGAAAATTTAGGGACAGATACTCAACTTTTTACAAGACATCTGGAGTAGCGATATTTTAACACGAATCTGTATAACTTGAAAGAAGTCTCAAGAAGTAGTGTTATAGCGAAATGTGAGATATACAACACAGTTGTGTTAAGAAATATTGTCCCACATTGCTTATGAGTGAAATGGGTGATCACTTAATATATGCTGGGACCTCTCCACTCATTGCCAATTGGTTTTGAGATGGATATAAAATTTCCACATGGTATCAGAGCGGGGCTCATTCCACTCCACATTAAAAAATAAAAAATAAAAAAATTCTCAAATGCGGCTGCACGTGAGAGGGGATGTTAAGAAATATTGTCCCATATTGCTTAGGAGTGGAATGGGTGATCACTTAATATATGCTGAGACCTCTCCACTCATTGCCAATTGATTTTGAGATGGATATAAAGTTTCCACAAGTTGGAGGTGTAATATTATTAATTCATCAATATTCATGTAGTGGGACTGCAGGAACATGGTTGGGTCTTGTTTTTTAGTCGGAAGATGATTATTAGTACTATCTTACTAGTCCTCTAAGCAAAACAAGAACCATATGACATGTGGAGATATAAGTCATGTCCAGAAAAGCTCAATTTTCTGCTTAGTCTAGAAAGAGCCAGAATCATGTACAAATCTATATGGTTGGGTGTGTCACATATGCTGATACGTGACGTAACAAGTAGACATTCACGCTGATTTAAATAAACAAATAAAAAACACAGGCCATGGAACACCGGAGACGCGTAAAGTTTTTATTGTGTATAAATCATGACGTATTGTATCAGGAAAATTTAATCAAATATGACTTGAATATGCAGCTGTATGGCCGTATGGGTATAAAAATAACTATGCAAATGAAACTTCCAAGTCAAAAAGCGCAGAAGAGCCGCAGAGAGTCAGTGTCAATTTTTATATTTTTTGCACGGCAAAAAGAATTTATTAATCTTTGAAAACGGATTACAAAGATTAAAGGGACAATGGTAGAACGGCATTACAACGCAAAAGAGACATCCCAACTAGGTTGGCACCTCTCCCCGCGACAATCATATGCCACCATGGACCCGAAGGGAAATAACTAAGGGTTGTCAAGGGAACAACCTAAAAAGGAACACAAACCAATCCGCAATTACACTTATGAATTGAAAATAAAGATAAACCCTCCACTGCAGATAGTTTCCAGCTAAAAGAGATTGTGATGAACCAGCAGTAGCAGAAGTGGATTTCAATCAATTGGATTGAGCTACAATGTTGAAATACCATCCTTTGGATTCCATCCTATGGGAGCCCAGTTATAGCCCCATATACCCCGGTAAGACCACCATCAAAGCGCTGAGGAAGTAGAGATTGCTTGAGGAGCGGAAATCAGTAGTTGAAACAGAGGCAAAGATGAATCCAGAGAGCTATGACCAGAAGTAGAGGCTAATAGTATATGAACCAACTTCATGTAGACCTTTGAAGCAGTTTGACCATAGTTGAATAAGCTTATCCAATTGAAAATAAGCTTGTCCAATTGAAACAAACATCAGCAGCAGCAAAGAAACAAGCAATTGCAGCCACTCCAAGAAGCATACAGCAGCCCCATTCCAATTTCAATCAGTACGCACCAGTAGAAGTCAGTGTCATTTTTTATACGAATTCATATATAACTGATCTTGGCAGTTAACCCCCGAGCAAGCCCAATATGTCCGATGGAATGAAACCTTTTACAATTGGTGTAAAGCCTCTGAATGAATTAATAAGATTAGCTAAAAGTTTTATCTGGAGACTCATAGACACCAAGCCGAATCCTCTCTTCTCGTGTCTCATCAGGGTACCCGTGTCAAGAGACCAACAACAGTAGAGGGGAATACGGTGGATGGATTCGGCAGGAGCTGAGCGCTCCCATGTGAACAGGAAGGAGGTGCTTTCGAGCCGAACCCTTTCCGGGATGGCCGTCCAGCCTCAGTAGGCCGAGGGTCGATACAACAAGCTTCTTTGATGAAGTCGCTTGGTACGATCGACTAACTCCATGACTATGCTTGGTACAATGGGAAAAACCTCACGGAGTCCCACTTTCGTGGATGAGATCTTATTGCCCGGAGCTCTTGCAAAAGTTGAAGAAATCTGAGGAGAAGCATGGCCTAAAGCGAAACATACACATAAACGTGAGAAGCATGGCCGAAAGCGAAACATACACGTTCATGCTGATTTAAAAAGAAAAAACACAGGACAGGAAACACCAGAGACACTTGAAGTGTGTAGTCTATAATTTATGACGTATTGTATCAGGAAAATTTATGTTTGGACCATAGGCCACGATCTTCATTTATTGGCAATTCCACGAGAAAACACACATTTGTTTGTATCCCCATTTATCGAGTTGTCATGGACAAACAGTTGACTTGTGATTTTATGAATATTGATCTGTTGCGCATGCGGTGATGCGAAATACGTGGGACTTCCTTCTTTCTGGGGTCGATCTAAAGTGGAGGCTTACACTTTTTTGGTGGAGAAATTGCTCAAGAAAATGCAAGGATGGAAGTTATAGAAGCTTAATCAAGCGGGGAAGGATACTATGCTAAAATCCGTAGTTCAAATCTACTTATTTGGTCCTATAAAATAGTCTCCATTTCATTTTTGTACTCGTAAAATATTTTGTTTCAATTTTACCCTAACAATTTGTGACGCATTTCAATATTACCCTTACCGTTCACAATTGGATAAAAAATGCAAGGGTGGC
The DNA here is from genome assembly GCA_963854785.1 of Vaccinium vitis-idaea. NCBI lineage: Eukaryota > Viridiplantae > Streptophyta > Magnoliopsida > Ericales > Ericaceae > Vaccinium > Vaccinium vitis-idaea. The sequence goes on along the minus strand of OY978221.1, from coordinate 40,424,240 downwards.
TAAGGGAGGCTGATGTGGACAGTAGATCATCTCCATGAAAAATGTTATGTCATCACAGATCTCCCCTTAGGTATTAAAAATGATGGTAACCACCCCTAGCTAAGTATTAAAAATGTCAATAACCTCTCTTTAAGTCCAATTTTCGGTAACAAATTCTCAAGATTGCTTTGTCACACATTTATAATTGTGAAGAAACTAATGAAGTTAGCAAATAATAGAACTGCAGAATTATTAAAATATTGGAAGCGCGAAAGAAATGCACTCCTATTTTCCAATACAAGGAAAATGAAAAGTTTTTCTAGCCCTTCTTATTAAAACCTTTGAAACTTTTTTTTTTTGTCCTACTTCACACTTTTAACAAACAACTAAACTTGTTTGCAATTTTTTTTAACGATGATATCAAGAAAAATAAATTCTCACTCGTTCTTTATATCGAAATGCACTCACTTTTTATGTTTTTATCCATTTAAATATTGACGTTGTCATTCAGGATTACCAGTACTCATACCAAAATTTGGGAATTGGTATTGACACTCTCCTTTTCTCTTTTGGCATTTTTTTTCTCTACATATAAAGTGTAAGTTTACCTAATAAAGATGAAAAAAGAGTGTCAACAGAGGAAAATAGAGTACCAATAACACTTTCCAAATTTTTTACTCCATTTAACATCTTATCTCTTTATTTATAAACACCCACACCAAATCCACTCCTCATAACCTACCCAATCCAATTCCAATGCATCCCATCCTCTACTGAGAACTCTCTTTTCGAAGAAGACTAAATTTAATCTATTTAAATGTGAATGGTCAAATCAGATTGCAAATTACATTACTCAAGTACTATAAGGGCATCAACATCAGGCGACTCAAACGCCCGGAAAAGCTAGAGTAGTGAGTGGAAGAGGAAAAACCACTCAAAATCAGGCGACTCAAATTAACAAAAAATTGTAGGAAGCGGATCTACTGTCCCAAATTTCCTGTCCCAACTCCCTGTCCCGTCCATCCGAGTCGTTCATCCGTGCAATCAACAGCTTGGATTTCATCTCACCCCAAACAAATCTGAGCCAAACATGTTCATCTGCGACTCTGAGCCTTTGATTGCTCGGATGGACGGCTCAGATGGACATGACACAAAGTTGGGACAGGGTTTTCGGGAAAGCAGATCCGCAACCAAAATTGTAGGGGATGAACAGTAACGACGCAAATCTGAGTCGCCACTGTTCACGCACTTTCCTTTATTTTACTAATTTCTCATGCCAACACAACAACAACACAACTAATTTTCTCATGCGGGATTGTTTACCTGATGCTCGCCGGAAAATTGCTCGGATATCGCACAGTGGCCAGATTAATTTATGGAAATCCAGTTGACGGGAAACCCAGTTGATCGCCCAACTGGATTGATCGGAGAGAGAGAGAGAGAGAGAGAGGCGGTGGCCGGTGGGGTCGGGTGGATTGATTGGGGGGAGAGAGAGAGAGGGAGAGAGAGAGAGAAACGCGGTGGGGTGGGTTGATCGGAGATGGAGGTTGGGTTTGGAAAGGGGAAAGTAGTTTCTAGTGAGAGAGAGAGAGAGAGAAGTGCTAGACATAGAGAGAGACGTTAGTGGGTTTGGAAAAAGTGATGGAAAAATTATCCTGTGTAGTTGCACACTAGTGAGATTATTGAATAGAAAAATAGGAGTAAAGTTAAAATAGAGAGTCTGATTTTGTGAGTTTTTGATAAAGTGACTTGCTAATTTATAAAAGGTGTTTTTGAGGTTAAATTTGATGAAAGTTTTGGGTAGGCTGATAAGGATGCTCGAAGATGATACTAGCCATTGCCCCAACCTTCGATGGTGGATTTGAAAATTAATTGTTGTAACCCCACTTTTTTTATGAATTCCATTTTGTACCAGTTATTTTATTGAACAGAGGCTTCATCGGATAGTTTTTGCACTAAAAATAAGAACCAGAGAAGAATAAAAAGGTAAGGTTTTGGCATGGTCGTGGATATTGGGATTTTACAATCATTTTTAGTACCTAAGGGTAGGTTTGTGATGACATAACATTTTTTATGGAGATGATCTATTGTCCACATCAGCCTCCGTTAGCCACCTAAGCATTTGCCATCCAATTGTTGACAGAAAAGGTAACATTGAAATGCGTCACAAATAGGGTTGGTCATTTCTTCCGATCCGTTCGAATCCGATCTGATCCCTGATCTGAACGGATCGGCAATATGGAGATCTGTTTGGAGATTGGAGAGGATATGGGGATTTTTTTTGAAAATGTTTGGGGATTGGGTAGGGGGTGGAGATAGGCATGTCCCCGCCCCGAATCTGCTCCGAATCCGGTCCCCGATCCATCCCCGCCCCGCTCCGCCCCGTCCCCGAATCCCCGAATATAGGGATCTATTCCTGAGTTATGAAACTTTTGGTTTTCACTACATTTTCTCCAAACACAGACCACACTAAATTTTCTCCAAACATTTTATTGATAATTTACCTTTGTAATACAATAAATAAATATTAAATAAGAAATACATCACTATAATTTGAATACATCCCAACTAGGTTGACATCTAGGTTGATCTCTCTTCTATCGATTGACAAAAAAAAAACTAGGTTGACATCTACTCAATTATCAATCATATGCATTCCTTAAAATAAGCACAAAAAAATGCAAAAAAGAAAAACAATACCAATTGAGCCGTTGATTCCTATTGATGAAATCAATTGTGTAAAGTTTCTTCTCGATTGAGTTTGCTTTTCGTACTTTACTTTACTTTATCTTAGTTAAATATTCTTTTATGCTATCTTGCTTGTGGTTCCTTTAGTTTTCAAATTAGAAATCCAATTGATACTTGATACAACTTGAATGAAGCTGGCGAACACTTACGCTTACACATGAATACCGTGCCGTGTCGAGCCGTGCCAACGACAAACGTACTGTGTCCGTGCTGGCTCGGCCCGTTCGACACCTCTACTTGTAACTTGATTTTAGCATTTAATTTGTAACTGTGATTCTAGATTTCTAGTAATATATATATATATATATATATATATAGGATTAACTTCCAATAAGGGTCCCTTATTGAAGTTAAAATGCGGACCTCACCTTTCCGAGCCAAATTTTGACGATCCGAACCGTTCAATGTTTTTAAAATGCATTTTTAAGGGCCCCCGCGAAGATTCGTCCAAAAAAAATACCCGTAAGGGCTTCATCCGATCGGTTTTTGTTAAAAACGTTATATATAGCGTTTTTAACAAAAACCGATCGGATGAAGCCCTTACGGGTATTTTTTTTGGACGAATCTTCGCGGGGGCCCTTAAAAATGCATTTTAAAAACATTGAACGGTTCGGATCGTCAAAATTTGGTCCGGAAACACAAAAAAGGCTAGGTCCGCATTTTATTTTTCAATAAGGGACCCTTATTGGAAGGGGCTCCTATATATATATATATATAATGATTGGATCCCCAAATCCCCGTGGGAATCCCCGTTCCCCATTTGGAGTGGGGTTGGAGGATGAAAATAAAGCCCCGTTGGGGATTGGGTAGGGGATGGATATGGAGAAGGGGTTTGGAGATTGGGGGTGGAGATAGTACTCTCCGGCCTGATCCGTTCCCATGCCCATCCCTAGTCACAAACTGTAAGGGTAAAATTGAAACAAAATATTTTACGAGGATGAAAATGAAACGGAGGCTATTTTATAGGGACCAAATAAGTAGATAAGCCTTCCTTCTTATGCTATGGCATGTTTTCTTTTACCCAAGAAACTTTGTAACAAATTAGATACTCTATCAAGAAATTTCTGGTGGAAAGGGAATCCTGAGGATAGGTGTGTTTGCTGGATAGCGTGGGACAAGCTGACATGCTCAAAATCAGAGGGAGGGATGGGTTTCAGAAACTATAGAGCCTTTAATGAAGCTTTATTGGCTAAGCAAAGTTGGCGGCTTCTCATGAATCCTCAGTCATATTGGTCTAGAATCTTAAAGGGTATCTACTTCCCAAATTCTTCCTTCTTACAAGCATCAAGAGGTGGCCATCCCTCTTGGGCGTGGCTGAGCATTCTTCATGGTAGGGACCTCCTCAGCAAGGGCTTAAGATAGCAGGTTTAAGAAGGTGTTTCAATAAATTTTTGGGACAATCGTTGGGTTCCATCTCTTCAAAATTTCCAAATTCAGACAGTTAAGCCTCCAGATTCTATTTAGCGGGTTGCAGATGTTATTGATGCTAGGATCGGTAAATCGGATGCTCAAAAATTAGCTTCGGAGGTTTCATCTTCTCATTTAGATGTCTCTCTCTCTCTCTCTCTCTCTCTCTCTCATTAAGAGAGGAGATAAATTAGTTTGGCACCACAACACCAACGACATTTACCCAGTGAAGTCAGGTTTTCATGTTTCCAACTAGTCAAGGCTCATTGCTGACCAATTCAAACCATAATCCTCTTTCCAGCCTTGTCCCAATCTTTGGAAGGCTATTTGGAAGCTCAATATTCTCAACAAAATCAAGAACTTTTGGTGGAGAGTTTGCAGAAATAGCTTGGCCTCTAAGGAGAATCTATTTCGAAGAAAATGTGCTGCCTCTAATGTCTTCCCAATATGCAATTCTCAGGTAGAATCCATTGAACATCTGCTATTTTTCTGCTCTTGGACTAGAGCAGTGTGGTTTGGTAGCAATATTTTCTTTAATGGCTCTTGTGGTGCTCCAAAATTAGCTATTCAATGGTCTGCTAAAGTTTTCGATTCGATGTCTAATCGAGATGCCTCTGACTTTTTTGCCACTATGGCTTTCATTGCCTGGTATATTAGAAATCTAGTAATGATTTTGTGTTTCGAAACGTTCCGGTGGATCCTTTGGAAGTCATGGCTAAGGCCAACTTTCCCGTATGGAATTTTCAAATTTTTTTGTGTTACCTTCTGTCCAAATGGATAACCAACCTAGCTCTGATGATCAATCCACTTGGGCGGCTCCGGACTCTCTTAAGTATAAGGTAAATTGTGATGTAGCTTTCAGTAAGGATGGTGGTGATGGTAGTGTATATAGCAGTGGTTATGAGCTATGTTACATGGATTCTTCATTTTGGCTGAGGTGCCCGTATCGATGTGTCCGACACACGTGTCCATTTTGGACACTCAGATCCTCTAATTGTCATGATATTTACAGAAAAAGAATAGAAAATTTGCTTTAAAAAAGGGATATTTCTAGTCTCACATTGACATAAAATAGGAAAATCATATTTTTCTCAACCCCTTCTTGTTTAAGTACGTTTTAAAACACATTTTATGATAAAAAATCTGAAAAATTATGCAATATGTACTAGAAACAAGTGTTCACGACGTGTCCCCGTTCCCACAGTCAATTAGGGGACACATATCTCAGTATCCTAAGATTTAAGTTTAGGAAGGTTCGACACTTAGATTCACACCCGCATCCGATACTTGCACCCGAGTCCATGCAACATAGGTTATGAGGAATTGGGATGGAAATCCAGTAATGGATCGGCGAAATTTGTTAATATCTTCTCCCCTTTACAAGGGGAGCTCTTGGCTATTAGAGAAGCTTGCTTAATGATCTCAGCTTTGGGTATGAATGGTCTCTGTGGAAGCTGATAATAAACAAGCAATCCTTCTCAGCTTCTTAGTTTTTGTTGTGGTTCTTGATATTCGGTTATATGTAAGGATGGTCCCCAAAGTATTAGCGATGTGCCACTTTGGTCCCCAAAATATAAGTTCGTGTCTATTGGGTTCCCAATGTTTTACAATGCGTTTTTATATAGTCCCTTAGTCTAACTCCGTCTGTGTACATCGTTAAGTGCAGGGGCATTTCCGTCTTAAACAACCATCATCTCTGGATATTAGTATCAACCATAAAAAAAAACCCCAAACAAAGTCCTCTCTCTCCTCTTCTTCCTCCACCATTCCCACTCCCTTTCCCACGCCCCCGCCCCACCCCGCCCCAAACACCACCGGCTACACCTTCAAATACTCTCAAACAATGTTGATCTTAATATTTGCTCTGGTGGCCAGATCCGCCTTCATCCCCTACATCTTCTCCAGCACAAATCTACCACTGTTTCTCCTCCCAAGGCGGTTGTGACTTTTTTTTCCATCCCATCTCCATCCATGAAAGCACCCACCCCGACCCAATGATGTCATCGCATATGTCTTCTCGTGTTGCCTCTTGCTCCTCCCGTCGGCCCCCCTATGTCACCTGTTTCCTCTCTCGCTATTTCTCCTTCGTCGATCTCCTCTATGTCGAGCGAGTCCGCGTCGTCAACTCCTAAAAGCACCGTCGTTGCCTTGAATAGAGTTGGTGTTGCTGGATCTACCGTCTTGGTGTTCTTCGCGGGTGCTTTGTTGCTTTATATCTGACTTATGTTGATCTGTCTCTCTTGAATGGTGTTTTTACATTTTTTTAATGGAATTATTCGTATGGATGTTAGTACGTGGAAATTTGTGTGATGACGGATGGCGGAGGTAAAGAGTTGCCTGATCAGGTGGCTGAGTTCGGATTTAGGGTAAAGGTTTAAACTTTAAAGGTTGAAGATGATGGGTCAGTGGGTATGAGCAACTAAGGGAGTGTGAATAGAATCGCCTCCTCCCAAATGTAAAAATTGTAATGAAATTTCTAATATGCCCTTGCACTTAACGGTGTACATAGACGGAGTTAGACTTAGGAACTAAGAAGCACGGGTACCGGTACGGGGCACGGGTACCAGTACGAGATACGGCAAAAACCTAAAAAAGTAGGGTACCGGTACGGTTGGGTACGTCAATGTAATTTTTTATTTTTATTTTTCTATTTTACTATGTTCTATTGTACCATTTTTGCCAACAAAAGCACAAAACAACCAACCAAAATTATAGTAGACGAGAAAATAATTGAATGATACTATAAGTCCAAAAGTCTTCTTTTGTATAAAGAGTAAAGTATTTGAAAGTAATGAATAAAATATTGAAGTGGTCCTAATTTTAACAAGTGGTGTGATATAATATAATATTAGTGCTAGTGGAGGAAGGTACTTTATTTCTCAGTGAAGGTCCTGGAGGAAATAAATACTCCCTCCGTCCCAATTTTATAGTCCCTCGTTATATCCTAACCGGGATAAAAAACGATTATATCTTTCAATCAGTAATACATTTTATATGCAATATGGATCTTGTTTAATAGATCTTGATTTAATCTAATAAACAAAGTGTTCAAAATCACCTAAAACATTGTAGATTATAAGATATAACACTTTGAAAAGTGGCACGAACTCCCAAAAGGGACTATAAAATTGGGACGGAGGGAGTAACTCAGAGAAGAGAAAAAGAGCAGAGGCAGACTGTCGATCAATTCAAGAGCAGATATAAACAGAGTAGAAGAGGACCAGTCCAGTCAGATCTCTCTCTCTGTGGCTCGCCGCAATCGAACAATTCCAATTGGAGAACCAAATCGCAGAACAGAGCACCACAGTTCAGTCAATGCCCTAGATGCTGAAAGAAGGTATCGAAGATTGAAATACTCTTGAAATAAACACAGACGAGTGCTTTTGGGTGGCTTTCGACCCACTTTGGAGTCCGAAATTGCAAAAAAAAGACCCAAAAAATACGATCTCGACAAACGTACCCAGATCTTCTGATATTCTGATCGATGATCGATGTGTATTGTGTTTCTGTTCGTGTAAGTGTATAACAAGAGATAATGACACTTAGGTCCCTTTAGTTTTGTAAGGAAACTTGGAAATTATGTTTTTACACCCCTTTAATTAAAAGCGCATTACAAATTGACCCCGCGTACCCATTCCCGTACACACGAATTACCCCTCCCGTACCCGAACAGTGTAAAAGTACCCGGTACGTATTTTGCCGTACCCGTACCTGGTACTAGTACGGCGACATTTTTGGAGTACCCGTGCTTCATAGCTTAGGAACTATGTAAATGCGCATTGTAAACATTGGGAACTCAATAGACACGATTTAGATTTTGGGGGCCAAAGTGACACTTCACTAATACTTTGGGGACCATCCGTACATATAAGCCGAGCTAGCACGCATGGGAGGTATTCTTTTCAAATGGGTTCGATGAGAAGCAAACAAAGCAACCCATTCTATAACAGCGTTGGATAAGAGTGGAAAGCTTCCTCTCAAATGGGTCTCTTCGCCACCCCTTCAGCTTTTGTCTATTTTTAATAGTGATTTTGCTTTGTAGCCCTGTGGGCATATTTTCCTGTTCAAAAGAAAAAAACAAAGTCAAAATCCCAAGAATCGGCCACTCCACAAATCTCTCTCTCTTTCTCTCTCTCCAAAGCCCCCCGAAAAACACATTGGCACCATTCTTCTTCTCCGCCAATTCCATAGCGGAATGCTCTTTCGCAAACCAAGTTACCATGTCGGATAACGCTCCAGAAGGAGTGGTTTTGCCTTTCACTCAAACCTTTTTCAAGTTTTTAACATTCTCATGCGAATACTTTGGCTCCGCTGTCACTTCCAAGGGCATATTCCGAAATGACAATCCCATGCACCACCCCGTCCCCTTCCTCTTCGTTCAGCTCGGGATCGCCATTATTCTCACCGCGATCCTCCGTGTCCTCCTCAGGCCCCTCAAACAACCCAGATTTGTTGCAGAGATCTTGGTAATTTACTTACCACAATCTTATGGTATTTCTTTATAATAATAATAAATAAATAAACCCAAAACGCATACACAATGATGAGATGGTGACATGTTTTGAAATTATGCGCGACAATGGTTGTTATTTTACAACCCCCTAGATTGTGAGGAACGGTGAGATAAAGAAAGGGTGCTCTTTATTTCTCACCAAATCTCACCAAAAGGGGAAGAGGCCCATCAAAGAATTTTATTTTTGTGTTTTTCTCTCCATTTTTCATCAGAATACTCAAAATCCAAATAAGTGATTTTGCAAGAAACTCTAATGCTTTCATTTCTTTTCTTATCAAATCCCTCAATCCAAAGGGCTTGTTAGCTGGAACTCACAAAACATTGCATTCTGTATCAGAATTCATGTGAATTATATTTGTATAGCATCTTCTCAAATTATACGTGACAATTGTTGATGTTTTAGTTTGAAATAAACGGACCCATAATGCCATGACCATAGAATTTCTACCATAATGTCATCAAAGAGCAGTTAACAGGAACACAACTTTAAAACGTAAATCCGGACACAACTATATGTGTCCATAACCAACATAGACACATAGTTGTGTTCGAGATTGTGTTCCTAAACATCTGCCATGATCAAATGTGCTAATTTCGTTTTGTTTTCATTTGTCAGGCTGGCATAATGTTAGGCCCATCAATGTTTCATTTGTTTGGTAAAGCAGACTATTTTAATAGCTTGATAACAGAGAGGGAGAAAACAATCATGGGTGCCCTTGAAACGGTAGGCCTCATGACATACTCGTTTGTGGTGGGCATTCGCACGGACATAAGCATCGTTAAAACCGCTGGAAAATTGGCTTGGATTATCGGTATTTTCGCCGTTGTGTTTCCTTTGGCCCTAGTTCTTCCCGCTGTTGCGATCTGGAAGAAATATATCGACTTTGGCAACCATTTGTTTCTCTATTGGACAGGCATACTAGCAACCTCAACATCGTTTCAGGTCATCTCTGTCCTACTTGAAGACTTAAATCTCCTGAATTCGGAACTCGGCCGCTTGATCTTGTCATCTGGATTGATCAGCAGTGTCTGCAGCTGGATTTTCAGAATATACAACAATTACTTCACTTTTTCTAAGTTTGTGAACTATCAAATCCTAGACAACTTCAAGACGGAAATAACCAGAGCGACTGGCGTACTTACTGTAGTATTCGTCCTACGCCCTTTCATGTTTTGGTTGATGAGGAGGATCCCAGAAGGGAAAAGCATCAAGGAATCGCATTTTTTCGTGATGATTGTCATGTTTTTTACTGTTTGTTTTGCAAGCGAGTATTTCGGTTTGAGCTGTTCTTTTGGAGCGATGGTATTGGGCTTGAGCGTACCACCCGGTCAGCCCCTAGGATCTGGAGTGGTGGAAAAGCTGGATGCTTTCATTTCGGCGGTGCTTTTGCCGGTTTATCTTATTGGTGTCGGTCGCTATGTCAATATTTTCCAAATAACCATGAAGCGTTATATCCAAGCGGGGATCATCATCCTCCTTGCCTTCTTTGGGAAAGTTGCTGCTGGTGTGATCCCTGCAGTAATTTCCAGGATGCCTTACAAGGATTCCTTCGCTCTTGGTCTCGTCTTGAGTGCACCAGGGTTTTGGGATGTTCTCTTCTTCAAACTCTATATGAGATATACGGTAATAATTCTCAACTCTGTCCATCTATCTATCTATCTGTCTGTCTATATCTACCGTTGTTCGATATGTAGTTAATAGGTAGTTTTGTACTAAAAATATGTTGGTAAAAAAAGGGGAATTAACAATTATTCCCGAAGAATAGTAGTTAAGTCTGAGATCGTCCACATGAATTAAAAAGCTATGTTGTAGTACATTCAATTGATTTTAATTCAATTCAAAGGATGGAAATATGGATTTAAATTATTAGAACTAAAATTAACTAGAAAAGCAATCAAAGAGTTCGAAAGAAGGAGAGAAGGGACTAGGGTTTCGATTCAACATATCCCTCATAACATAATTGCAATAGAAACCAAGGCAACTATTTAAAATAAAGAACGGACCACCGTTAGGGTAGTGATCCCTACTGATAATCGTCAAGAGAATTCACAAGACTCATACATTGCTAAGACTAGAAGTGACAAATGAGCGGGTTGGGTTGGGTCTGGTCAGATTGATAGTGGGTTGAATATAAGGTCAATAATAGAGGAGTTGAATATGGGTGGGTCAACTATGGACCAAGTCATACCCAACCCGACCCAACCCATTTTTTACTCACAGCGGTTATGGACGACCGACACTAAAGAAGGGAGGTAGGTTTGTGTGTGTGTGTGTGTGTGTGTGTGTGTGTATGTATATATATATATATGGAGAGAGAGAGAGAGAGAGAGAGAGAGAGAGAGAGAGAGAGAGAGAGAGAGAGAAAAGGGTCTTGGTAGTATTTGTCCAATGGGCACATAATAAGCATAAAAAAAAACACGCACTCCAATACACTTTTTACAATTTTCAATACATTTATACCTGCTTTTATACACTTTTCATACATTTCAACACACTTTTTCAACCTCAACATGAGGAGAGAGCAAGGAGAGTTGGGATTGTGGGTGGTGGGGACCACTGGGTTGGAGTTTAAACAAGTAGCAGACTTTGGCATTTGGTTCTAAAGTGAATTGGCGGGTCAAAATTTAATTCTGGTTTGTACTGCTAGTGCATGTGATATGTTTATTCTCCCAAGGACCAATAAACCCATAATACAACATGGGTGAATTGGGTTGGATAAAAAGTGGGCGGATATGGACGGATTCATGGATTGGGTTAATTTACCACCTTTAGTTAAAACTATCTTAACATAACATGAATCGTCTCACCGCACTTAATGCGCTGCACGACCCGTCTTACGTTTTATAGTCTATTTCAGAGACTATTCTGGAGCATCGAAAATTGTTTTATAACAGTGCTTGATATCGTGAATACAAGAGCGCAAGATAGATTGAAAATATAATGGCCCTGTTCGTTTCCCAGTTTAGTTTTAGTTTTGATGACATCATCATTTCTCTCATTTCTCTCTCTATCTCTCTCCACTCATTACACCTGATGACATCATCAAAACTAAACTAAACTATCTAACCAAACACAACCAATAACTTCCACGAGAATAAGAATCATCCAAAGAGTTATATAACCATTTGAAATAAAAACTCGAGAAATCTGTACAGTCATGCTACGCGGAGGCAAGCATCCTCGTTACCCTAGCCGCCGATCATGTAAGAGTGGGTCTTTATGTTTAGCTCCTAGCCACGAGCCCTGTTATGCGTCAAAAGAACGCCCTTCATGCGCAACCCTGTTTTCTTTTATAGTGTAGGCTGCCGAAAACATAGCTCCACATCATACTCCCTTTATACTCTGTCTGTTTTGCATCTTATGTGGGCCCATCATTGATAATAATTTCATAAATTCCACCTTCTAACTTCAGCAAAGTTAAATTGCAAGTCGACGTTGCACTTTTAACTCTAAATTCTCAATTTAGCTCCGTGTGTCATCCACCGGTTCCATTAGTCTTGTGTAACAGAGAAAACGAGTACCGAATTCCAAATATTACACTAAACGGATATGACAAGCATATCTTCAGGAGCGTAAAACATTTATGCACCTATCAGTAGTTATGCCTGTTTAGGTTTTAGCATTTGAAGAAGTAGGGAAACTCATTTGGTGACCTGCTATTGAGTGGTTGTTAAAGTCCTATGGTACCAGCAAAACTTAGATCTTCGATACACATTTTCATTGTCTTTCTATTTACTTTTCTTATATTCTAGCTCACTTTTACAAACTAACCAAAAGCTTAGTGAATTGTGTTTAGCATTTTTCTTTCGGAAAATTTTTATTTTTTATTTTTGAAACCAAACCACTCTTTCAGGAAGCACCAAAAACTTGTTTTCGGATTTGGAAACACTGATTTTGTAGGCAAAAAATAAACGATAAAAAAACTTCAAGCGTTTTCAAATGTTGCATTTCAAAAAACAATGAATTATCATAAACAAAGTGCTAGATGAAGTGGAGCTTATTGATAATATAAAGAATACAGTAGCTATATGGACAAAAGCTTGCTTTGATCTCAGACACTAAAGTGGAGGATTTTAAAAGGTGCCTTTCAGGTATTAGAAGTTTGAAATTACAGAATTTATTGGATTACTGAAGGGTAATAGTCTGTGGTTCAAATTTGATGGGAGACTAGAGGTTTGTGTTGATTTGGCATCCTAGAATTGCAGGTCGATCTGAGCATATAAGAGCAGAGGTATTTGAGGTAAAAGATGAAGAATCCTTATTGAGGAGCTGATATTTGATACAGTTCAATGCTGATGGAAGATTCTTTTTGTTGTCACTGTTCAGTTTTAGTAAGATATCTAGGCTGTACTTGCTTGTTTTGTTTTCTGTATTTGATTTTTGTTGGTGCCTTACCAACTTGGCCTTGGTTATTTCCCTTGGGTCCTTGGTTGGCATATGATTGTCGATCTTGGGGGTGCTAACCTAGTTAGGATGTCCGAGTTTCGTTGTGATGCCGCTCGCCTTGGATCCGTTCAATCATTGTAATTTGTGTCCAATGATTAATGAATTTCTTTTGCTGGATTTTCTCATGTCTTGTTCTGGAATTCTTACCTAGTACAACAAATCTGCAGTTGATCGATTCGGAGTTCTACACAATTCTCACAGTGATGGCTGTGTTGACTAAGGCTGTCCTCACCCCTGTAATTTACTACCTCTACGATCCTTCCAAGAGATATTCAAACTACAAAAGGAGGACAGTCCAGCAGTCTAAAAACGAGCACGAACTCCGGATTCTGCTCTGTCTTCACGAGGAAGATCAGGTTTTCAGCCTAATGAATGTCCTGAAAGCCACTTATCCCACAAGAGAAAAGCCCATCGGAGCTTTTGTTTTGGACTTGATTGAGCTCGTTGGACGTTACCACCCGCTCCTCATCAATCACCAATTTCATGAACGCCACTCGACTACTCTCACTAGAACTGACCGCATCATCAGTGCGTTCAATCAGTATGAACAATGCAGCGAAGGTACTGTTAGAATGTCTACTCAAAACATGTATGCTCAGTTATTTCAGAATCACTTATCTTTCCATAACTTTTCTCAGAAAACTTGTTTTGTTCATGATGGATTACGAAACCCTTTTTATAAAGATTTTCTATTTGGAAAGAATCAAATAATTAATGAAGTATAACGAATACCTGCTCACCAAACAAGTACAAAAAATATCTTTTCAAATATTTTGAAATTAATCATCATGGGTTAAGTGTGGATGTGTTAGTGTGGATGTGTTTGGAACTCGGAGAAAAGGAAAAAAAAAAAAAAAAAAAAAGAAGAAACATTTTCCATTATTTGGTTTTGGAAGAAAATAACAAAACTACATTATAGTGCATCGTGAATTTTTCCTTGCACGTTTCTCCTACTTTCTTTCTTAATTATTCTCTTCTCTTCTTTCACTTTCTCCAATTTTCAAACACAGTGTCAATGGAAGGGATTGACCCTCCGTTTCGACTGAGGGGTTCGGTGAGAAATGATTGGGAAAGGGAAGCCCTCACTTGTTTGGATGAATAGAAATGGTAAGAAATGATTGGGAAATGTTACTCTCGTGAAAGTCCTATTCATTACTCCAATTGGGTTACCATAGTGTGTACAGAAGTTTGATGAAATGTATTTTCCAAAACTGATTCTGAAACAGAAAAAAAGACTTGGAGATACAAGTCTTCTTGTAAATCCAATCTTCCAATTTAAACTAAGAAATAAACCATTGATTGAGATGCTGAAAACGTTCCTACAGGCGCCATAAGACACCAGCACTACACCTCCATGACACCTTACGCGACTATGCACGACGATATATGTGCCCTGGCACTGGAGAAGAGTACTTCCATATTGATCGTCCCATTTCAAAAATCTGACAACAGTCCGATTCCTGGAGTGATAAAAAATTTGCTTGACAAGGCTCCATGCTCAGTTGGAATCCTTGTCGACAAGAGGATAATCACGCATTGGAGATCCGACTCCCACAATCAAACCCGGATAAGTGTATGTGTGGTTTTTGTTGGAGGACCTGATGCTCGTGAGGCACTGGCTTATGGAATGCGGATGGCTGCGAATCCGGCCACAAGGCTCACTGTCCTTCGACTAATGTCAGAAGACGAATTCGTCTCCGATATGTCGGAGACTAGGCAAGACATTGATCTGATTCGGGAACTCAGAGCTGAGTACAATGACAATCCGAGGATCGAGTATAGGGAAGAGATTGTGAAGGACGGAGTCGGGACGTCTAAAGTGATTCTATCTCTTGATGATAATTATGACTTAATGTTGGTGGGAAGAAGGCTGGATAGTGATTCACCTTTAGTGACAGGGCTTGTTGATTGGAGCCATACACAGGAGCTGGGAATCATAGGAGATATGCTTGCTTCTTCGGATATGAAGTGCAGTGCATCGGTGTTGGTCGTGCAACAACAGTTCACTGTTGAGGATGTGGCTCATGAACACGAAGATTAGGTAAACGTTCAGATTTTTGTAATACCAAGATGAAGTTTGCCATTGAAAGTGCCAATACATTAAAGATTTGTGTATCGAACAAGATCACAAGGTCCTTTGTACGGAGACAAGATTCTAACGTTCAAGGAGGCGGTTGTATATTTAAGGCCAAATATCGTAACGAATTTTTTACATCTTGTTGGAGCTGCTTCTATGCCTATTTTGTTCGGATTTTGCTAGTTGTTTCTTTTCTTTGGGGTTGTTTCTGTGTTTCAGTTGACCTCTCGTTAGCCTGTTATCTCCCTTTAGGTCTGAGTAGGCATGTGATTGTCGCTTGGAGGGGTGTCAACCTTGTTGGGTTTCCTTCTTGCGTTATGATGCCGTTATCTCGGTTCCTTTTAATCTTTGTAATTTGTTTCCAAAGTTTAATAAAAATTTCTTTGCCGTTCAAAAAAAAAAAAATTACATCAATTTATACGTAGACAAAATGCCGCAGAGAAATTCGGACACTCCAATCTCTGCTGCTGCTTAATGATGGTCTCTATTGTTGGAAAATTATGTTTACTTTTTGTGATAAAACTAAAAATATAAATGCAATAAAATTGGAACGCAAAACCTGAGAACCAATGAGAATGAAATGATGATCAAGCCGAGTGAAATACTCTGTACTTAAGACTGATTCACCCCCCCCCCCCCCCCCCGGTGATTACTGTTTGCATCATGCATGAACGTCTATCTCCCAGCACTACTTGATCGAACTCCCCACAGAAGCAGCACTACAATTGATGGGTCTGTTGAACCAAACTTGTGTCTATACTCTCTCCAATGAAAAAAATCTGACGCAATGAAAGTGTAGAAAAATCAACTTTTGAAATGAATGAATGATGCCATATGTATAGGGTATCTGGAGACTCTACGAATAGTCACCAAGGAGAAGAGACACATCTATTCATGAAAGGACGAGTCTGTCCACAGCGAACATGTGCCACTGAAAAGACATGACTCTAAACCAAGACAATTGAATTCACACAAAATCTTTCCAAACACAAATGGTTCTTACAGTTGTGCCCATCTTGGCCCTGGAACATGCGACTGGTTTCAGAGAGTGTTTTTTTAAAGAATTCAGCCTTAAAATTCTCATAGAAGTGGCCCACTTCACACTAACATAGGTGATCCCTTATTAAGAGTATCCTACTATACCCCACTTGAATTTATCAAGATATAAGAATCGTTAACCTAAATCCCTGCATGCATCACTGTTTCACCATAGGAATGAGTTGGAGAGATATATCTCCTCAGTGATACTCCTAAGTCTCATATAACTCGGTTGTCCTGTTGAACCTAGATCTTGGGATCTCCAATCAGCAAGGTTATGTTGCAGTTACAGAGACTTTTAATTGGTAGGCTTTAAACCCATTCCCCTTGATGATCATTTGTTCTCTAGTCAAAACCATTCAGTTAACGAATCCGTATTTCATTATTGACCTTCAATGGTGCTAATATCAATTGAGAATAAAGTGTTGTATGGTATTGCGTCTATAATTATCACGTCAGGACTTACCATACTATCCCGTGCTATCAAACTTTGAGTGTCAAACTTATGAATATCAATCAAAGAATAATCTGCATTTATTTTTGGCACAGAATTAAATTACTCATATCAGTAATTTCAAAAGGCCACGCATGAGTTACTTGCAAAATCCGAGTTATTTGCAAAAAAGCAAACACCACTTTCCCCCACAATTATGTGATAATCTAGAATCATATAATCACCTATATTTTAACATGATTATTTTAAGTCCGGACAGGTATCGATGTCACAACTCACAACTATTAATTCATACTTGTATTTTTATTTATTTATTGATAACTAGGTGTCCGGGCCAGCTTTCGCGCACCTCGACTAATCCTGGGAGACCAATCTCAACCGTCCACTAGCGGGGGCCCCATTTAAAGCTAGAGCAAAGCTCTGTATGGACTGGCCCCAAAGGAGTTGATAACACCTACGAGGTTTTGAACCTGAGACCTTAGGAGGGAGCAAATCCCTAAGTCCCAAGCCTTGACCACTAGGCCAACCCCTTGTATTTTACTCAAACATAGTTGTGACCACAAAAAAAAAAATGTCACCACATTTATTTCGTTAACTCATTCTCTAGCGAAAACAAATATTTAACGGTGCATGTCTACAATATCGAGACTTACCGTTGTTCATGGTCCTCTATGCCTTTCCAACTACCGATGACCATCGTATTATAAATCTTGGCACAGAATCGAACCACATTGGAACATCCTCTAAGGATGGCTTAGCCACTCCACTTACTAGCTTTTGTCTAACGCAATGAGTTGATCAGACTCCATTGTAGACATTACTATACACACGTGAGGATTTCGGAATCACTGTTGCATTCCAATTGTTAAAATAAATCCACCATTGGATTCTAAAACTTTAAATTGGGTACTCATATCACAATACTTTATTCTACAAGTATAGTTGGACAACTCCAATAATGCAACAAACATTTTAACTTTGTGGAAATTATACATATTGCTTCCCCCACAATTCTTAAATCAATTCAGAATTTATCATCTAATTTTCGTAGTTTATAACATACCAGAAATAATGTCAAAATTCTCGCTGCATCGCTCGTGTTTCGAGACACACAAGCAAGAG
Organism: Vaccinium vitis-idaea; assembly: GCA_963854785.1. Taxonomy (NCBI): domain Eukaryota; kingdom Viridiplantae; phylum Streptophyta; class Magnoliopsida; order Ericales; family Ericaceae; genus Vaccinium; species Vaccinium vitis-idaea. The sequence continues at coordinate 40,406,455 of OY978221.1, read as the reverse complement.
ACTACCCCCACATCGAGTAATTCACCCCAAATCGAGTAACTCTTTAAGTTTTCACGATTCTTTCCCTCGAAAATTGCTACGGCTTTTTCATTAGATGCAACATATATACATTCCATCTATTTTTCCATGTTCATTGGATACTCTCCATAACATAAAAATCGATTTCATTTATTTAAAAATATCTTGTGGGGCGTAGTTATTTGATAACTACAAAACATTCAAGAAGATTATAGAAACAAAAATATTCTAAATCTTAGATTTTAATGCCAAATCAAACATTGCCATCCTATCTGCTAAGTTTATGGAAACTCAATTTCAAATAATCCAAAACATGGATTTGCATGTTTTATGTTTCCAATCGATTTAGTCCAAATGACTTATTGCCATGTCATAGTATATGTGACTTATTCACCAATTGTCACGCTTATCGATGACTTTTTGAATATCCAAACGATTTGTGACTTTTCACCAATAGTCACACCTTTGGGTTCAAACCCAACACTCACATCTTTGGGTGTAAATCCAACAGTCACAACTATCACTCCGTCTCTTGTTTTACAAGTGACTAACACATAGTTAAATATCTCATCAAATTCAAGAGATACGCCCCCACGTTGACCAAGTATTTGTGATTACTATATGGTGCAAGGCTTACTGCAAGCACACACTTGACAAGATAATCATATACACCTCTTAAGAAAAAACCAAACACTTTGGGATTTATTAAAATTTGAAATTTGTCCCGAGTCTTCCCATTAAATTTAGTACAAGAACCCACTCTTATGGAAACCTTTGTACTCAAAAAAAAAAAAAAAAAATCCACAACAGTGTTGCTATGCTGTTTTCCTTTAAAGGAAATCAATAGGTCCCGATATCTTGAATTTATAAATTCAATCAAGAAACCAAGCCATTAAATCAAATGACTTGCCGTTCTTGGTAAACTCCGAGAACTGGGTTTATGCCAGAATCACCAATTTTCAGGAACATTCACCATATACAAATAAGTTAATGTTTACACCACAACTGTCACATCCTTTAGTTTGAACTAAACAGTTACATCTCTTGATTTAAACTAAAAAGTCATATCCCTTATTTTGAACTTAAGGGTCACATCTCTTGATGCAAATTCAATGTCACAATTTCATATATGACACAAGTTAATAAAAATAAAACAAAAAAAGAAGGGAAAAAAAAAAAAGAGTACTCGCAGCCCTTTCAAAATGGAAAGAAATCCATTGAATGGGCACAACCAAACGGTACTGCCCAACCTGTCGTCTATGCCGATCACGAAGAAATATATTTTCCAGAATGGTAAGCACTTCCACTAGACAGACGACAATCAATCGGAAAAGTTGCGTATTTTTGCTGGTTTCAGTATGTCAAGCATTTCAAGCATTGTGGCTCTAGCACCTAGTCATAGGGACCAGCGGTTAAATAAGTGCCAAAGCACACCCATCCAAACTGGCGTCATGACTCCTCAACATGTCATGTGACTTTTTACAAAAATGCAACCCAAACGAATAATTAATACTGTTGTAAAATCAATCGCCAAAGTCATTAACGGATGTAAGAACCAGTAATCACAATTGGCAATCCTTAATACACAAACTCAGAGAACAACAATCAGAATGAAAAGAAATGCAAAGGCAGTATGAATGATCAAGACAGTATACTATATGAGCAGCAGCCACGGGGTCTGCATGTTAACTGTCTTATCCGTTAACCAATTCCAAATTCATCATTATTAATTATTAAACATGTTATGGTTTTCCACTGTCAAATCACAGAATTATCAAACTTAAGAAAACCCATGCGAAGATAATCACACGAAAAGTAATAGCCAATCAAAAGACACGTCATTACACACACATATACATATGTGTAGAGATGTATATTCACCATTCTAATTCGCAACTTTATGGATAGAATTGAAAATTGTAACATCATACATACAAGAGAAATGATCACCAATCTTTATATTAATTTCAACTGTAATATAAAAATATAGGTTGGCTATTTCACGCATAATTGCCGAGAATAGAAGGAACAAGAGGTTCCATGATGTGAGATGCAATGCAACAAACAGGAAGAAATGATTCACACCCAAGAATTAACGCACACAAAAAGTAAACCAATTATGTCTTAAAGATTGTTGGAAAATTATGTTTACTTTTTGTGATAAAACTAAAAATATAAATGCAATAAAATTGGAATGTCAAACTGAAAATCAATGAGAATGAAATGGTGATCAAGGCGAGTGAAACACTCTGTACTTAAGACAGATTCGCCCCTGCTACAGTGCTTACGGTTTGCATGGACGTCTATTTCTCAGCACTACTTGATCGAACTCCCCACAGAAGCAGCACTACAATCGATGGGTCTGTTGAACCAAACTTGTGTTTGGATTCTCTCCAATGAAAAAACTCTGACTCAATGAATGTGTAGAAAAATCAACTTTTGAAATGAATGAATGATGCCATATATATAGGCTATCTGGTGACTGTAGACACCTCAAAATTGAACTCTCGTATACGTTTTTATCCCCGATGATGAAAAGGAACGCTCGAAAAACCTTTCGGAATGAATTTCTTCAAGTCAACTTGGTCAACAGTGCCGCACGGCGCTCATCTCTCACATGCAATACTTGCTCAGTCTCGCATGGTGCTCTTTTTGAACTTTGGCGGTGGAAATGTGTCGCGCAACACAGTTTTTATACCACACGGTAGAGTTGCAGTGCCGCGCGACACTGTCAGACATCAAATCAACTTTTACAGCATCCCCAGCAGCTCAAAATGTTGAATTTTGCTCTCCTCTTCTATCATGATTTCATGTAGCCTACCATTTTTTAGTATACACCAAGTAAACTTGGTGATCAAGCATAAAACCTACCCCTATTTATACCCAATCGGTTGGAAGGAAAAATAGGAAGAAAAAAAATGTGAAAAACACCATGAAACCCTCTCAAAAACTCTGATAAATTCCATCCCCTATACCCATTTCCATCACTCCCCTTCTCCAGAAATTACTCAAAAATTCGTCCAAAAACAAAACCCAATTCGAAAACCCAAAAAATCCTCATTGCTCTGTTTTCGATTTGAGTCTAGTTCAACCAAAACCCAATTTGTTCAACCCAGATACAAAGGCTACTATCACCACGTTGGAGAGCAAATCCAAGAGGTGCATCAAGAAGTTGGAGCTGGAATCAGAAGGCTAGGCTTGAAGTTCATTCCGAATTAGGTTCATTCGAAGGTAACAAACTCGGTCTCATTGTCCGAAATTCACCATTTGATGTTCTGAGGGGTGGAACCAGGTTCAAGTGGGGTCTCAATACCTCATTTGGGCTTGGCTCCAACAGAGTTTGAAAACTTAAAGTTTCAAAATAATCTTGGTTTATTGTTTAAATTACTTGCTGTTATGATAATATTTACTGGTTTTCATTATTATCATCTGTTTTGTTTGATTTAATTGTTTATTTGAATAAAGTTTAGCACTTAAAATATTTTCTAAAATCTCACAAATATTTAGTAAAGACCGATTTTTAATCGGGCGAGCGGAGTGCATTAAAACCCTTCCCCGTTCGTAACCTGGCTCCCGAATCCAAAACGAATCTCTGGTTTTCAAATTATTTTCTAAATCATTTTTTAATTGGTTTCTCGGGTCCTAAACCATTTTCTAAAAACCCGAGTGGTGACTCTATTTTCAAAACAAGTTTTTTTCATACCCGTGGAGCCGATGTCCACATTGACTCTAGGAATAGTCACCAAGGGGAAGAGACACATCTGTTCACGAAAGGACGAGTCCGTCCACAGCGAACCGGTGCCACTAAAAAGACACGACTCTAAATCAATTCAATTTCCATTCACTCTTAAAATAAATATTATATTCAAAATATTTTTTCCAAAGTCTATTTCTTTGATTCTTTCCTTTCCCAACTCTTATGTGGATAGTAGTTGTGTATTATTTATGTCCCCGTTTCGTCTATAAAATAGCCATTTGACATAGGGGTGAGAGAAAAAAAAAACAGAGAACCGGCCCAAACCGGGAGTTTTTTTTCGATTTTTTCTTTGTCCGGTTTGTAAAAATTTTAAAATTTAAAAACTGGTTCGGGGGGGGGGGGTTTTAGAGTGAACCGACCGGACCTAACCTGTTATTTATATACTCTCTTATAACAGCCTAGTGCCCCAACCATTCATTCCACTCCCAACCCTAAATGTATTATGAGGCGGCCTCTCTCTCTCTCTCTCTCTCTCTGTGTGTGTCAATCTTTGAATCTCTGTACATGTGTGTATATATTGACTGCAAATATTGGGTTTTTTTTTTTTCAAATGTTGGGACCTCAACTTGTGATTTCTCTCTCTCTCTCTCTCTCTCTCTCTCTCTCTCTCTCTCTCTCCATGGAGTCCAGATCCATTTCCCCCTCTATCTGACGAACCGAACTCTAAATCGGACCGAACCGGTTCCCGAACCAAACCGAATCGACCTCTAAAAAATCGGTTTCGGTTCTATGGTTCTCCACAGCCTAGTTTTCCCAATTCACTCAAATATGCCGAAGAACCGGACCATTTTCACCCCTAATTTGACATGATTGAAAGTTGAAAGTAAAATATAAAAAAAAAAATCTTAAGACCATTCAAGAAAATTTAGGGACAGATACTCAAAATGTTTTACAAGACATATGGAGTAGCAGGTATTAACAGAAATCTATATAACTTGAATATAGGAATCTGTATAACTTGAAAGAAATTGTAACTAGTGTTATAGCGAAATGTGAGATATACAACACCATAGAAGGTGTGATATTATTAATTTCATCAATATTCATGTAGTGGGCTACATATCCTATATTTATATCATTTCACTATTAGTCACTCAAACCAATGGCACATATTATGTCATCACAAATGAAAATTCGAAATCTCTTAAGCTTGAAGCTTGACCTTAACACCTCCAGCTAAAACGAGTGTGTTTCTCTTTGAATTGTGATGCCTCATCAATTTGCCATCTAGCAGAAACAATTTTTCTGGAAGAAATTGACAAAGGGTGTGTTCATATTTTTTTATGGTTGGCATATTCCTGAACCAATGCCCGGTAGAACAAGAGCCTCTCAATTAATTAGATTCAAGCGAGATGGCGAGTAAATTTCCCCTGCTCATCTTGTAGATAGCCACGATGCAGAATGCATTTTGGCTAGTGCAGGACTGCAAAAACATGATTGGGTCTGGTTAGTCAGAAGATGATTATTAGTACTATCTTACTAGTCCTCTAAGCAAAACAAGAACCATATGACATGTAGAGATATAAGTCATGTCCAAAAAAGCACAATTTTCTGCTTAGTCTAGAAAGAGCCAGAATCATGTACAAATCTATATGGTTGGGTGTGTCACATATGGTGATACGTGACATAACAAGGAGACATTCACGCTGATTTAAATAAATAAATAAACCAAACCAAGTCTTATGTCCCAATCAATTGGGGTTGGCTACATGAATCCTTTTTCTCCATTGAGCTCTATCAAGTGTTGCTTCATCGCTTAAACCTAGTATACTTAGATCGTTGCATACTACCGCATCTAATGTCAATTTGGGTCTTCCCCTCCCTTGTGCGTTTCTACCCAAAGCTATCCTATCCACTCTCTTAACTATTGCATCCGTTGGCCTATGAAAGACATGCCCAAACCACCTTAGCCTATTTTCTCTTAACTTCTCCTCTATAGGTGCTACACCTACCATCTCGCGAACTGTTTCATTTCTAATCTTATCTCGTCTAGTCTTACCACACATCCACCTCAACATTCACATTTCCGCTACACTTATCTTGTTCACTTGCTGCTTCTTAATAGGCCAGCATTCTGTCCCGTAAAGCATCGCTGGTCTTATGGCAATTCTATAAAAATTTCCTTTCAATTTTGTTGGTACCCTCTTGTCACACAGTACACCAGTAGCGCTTCTCCACTTGAGCCACCCCACTTGGATCCTATGAGTCACATCATCTGCAATCTCTCCATCTTGACTAATAATAGAGCCTAAATACCTAAAATGGTCCCTCTTTGGTATCTCCTGATCTTGGATCATCACTCTTTCCTCATACGCACTTCTGGTATCACTAAACTTGCAGACCATATATTCAGTTTTACTTCTACTTATCTGAAAGCCTTAGACTTTAATGCTTCCCGCCAAATTTCTAATTTAGTATTAACACCACTAGCCGTTTTATCTACAAGGACAATATCATCTGCAAACGACATACACCATGGGATATCCTCTTGAATCTGCCTAGTCAATTCATCCATAACTAACGCGAAAAGGTATGGGCTCAAGGCTGACCCTTGGTGCAATTCTACTGTGATGGGAAATTCACTCGTTTCTCCAGCTGGTGATCTAATGGCAGTGACTGCACCTTCATACATGTCTCTGACCACGTCAATATAGCCTTTGGTCACTCCCTTTCTCTCCAGAACCCACCATATAATGTCTCTATGCACCCTATCATAAGCCTTTTCCAAGTCTATGAAAATCATATGGAGATCATTCTTCGTTGACCTGTGTCTTCTACCAATCTCCTTAGTAGGTAAATAGCTTCCATAGTTGATCTCCCAGGCATGAACCCAAATTGTTTCTCCGACACCGTAGTCACTATCCTCAATCGATGCTCAGTAACTCTTTCCCACAACTTCATCGTATGACTCATCAACTTAATACCTCTATAGTTGTTGCAACTTTGAATATCCCCTTTATTCTTGTAGATGGGTACTAAGGTACTCCTCCTCCTCCATTCGTCGGGCATCCTCCTAGATAAAATAATCTTGTTGAATAATTTTGTCAACCAAGTCACCCCCAAGTCACCTAGGCTTCTCCACACTTCAATGGGGATACCATCTGGTCCTAAGGCCTTATCCATTTTCATCCTTAAGGTGTGTATCTACTATGATGCCTACCCTATTTCTATGTCTATCTTTACCCGTATAATAAAGCTTATACCCTGTGTTTTCTATCTCTCTAGCCTTCTCCCCAACCAACTTAGTCTCCTGAAGGCAAGCTATACTAATTCTCCTCCTAATCATGGTATCAACTAGCTCCCTAGTCTTACCCGTTAAAGTCCCTCTATTCCAAGTTGCTAAGCGGATCCTATAATTCTGGGCTAGCTTCTTTACCCGCGCTCGTCCAGGTGCGCACAGTAACTCTTGCTCACTTATCACCACACCCGGGCGCCGATGTGGCGCCCCTTGCCCATTTTTCGAAGCACCCGAAGGCAAGCACAACGCGTCGCTTAAAGGGAACGCCCTAGCGTGTCTCGTTGTATGATTAAGATTCATGTCATAAGGTTCTGACGGGTCTTTTTATGTGCTGGCTATCAGCTACCTAACGCAAACCCTCTTCCTTTATCCGGGCTTGGGACCGGCTGAGATCCAAAGATAAGGCTTTAAGAATGTCATAGGCGGAGTTAAATAAAATAAAATAAATTAAATAAAATAAAAAACAAAGGCCATGAAACACCGGAGACAGGTGAAGTTTTTATTGTGTATAATTCATGACGCATTGTATCAGGAAAATTTAATCAAATATGACACGAATATGCAGCTGTATGGGTATAAAAAAAAATATGCAAATGAAACTTCCAAGTCAAAAAGCGCAGAAGAGTCACAGAAAGTCGAAGTCATCATAATAAGAATTCATATATTGGCAATCTAAGTACGCAAGAATTACATAACTGATTTTGGCAGTTAACCCTCGAGCAAGCCCAATATGTCCAATGGAATGAAAACTTTTAAAATTGGTGTAAAGCCTCTGAATAATTTAACAAGATTAGCTAAAAGTTTTATCTGGATAGACTCATAGACACCAAGCCGAATCCTCTCTTCCCGTGACTCATCAGGGTACCCGTATCTGGATGGGTTCGGCAGGAGCTAAGCGCTCCCATGTGAACAGGAAGGAGGTGCTGCCGAACCCTTTACGGGATGGCCGTCCAGCCTCAGTAGGCTGAGGGTCGATACAACAAACTTCTTTGATGAAGTTGCTTGGTACGATCGACTAACTCCATGACTATGCTTGGTATAATGGGAAAAACCTGTCGGAGTCCAACTTTCGTGAATGAGATCTTATTCCCGGAGCTCTTGCGAAAGTTGAAGAAATCTGAGGAGAAGCATGGCCGAAAGCGAAACATACACGTTTACGCTGATTTAAAAAGAAAAAACACAGGACATGAAACACCGGGGACACGTGAAGTGTGTAGTCTATAATTTATGACGTATTGTATCAGGAAAATTTATGTTAGGACCATAGGCCATGGTCTTCTTTCATTGGCAATTCCGCGACAAAACACACATTTTTTTGTATCCCCATTTATCGAGTTGCCAAGGACAAACAGTTGATTTGTGATTTTATGAATATTGATGCGAAATATCTAGGACTTCCTTCTTTTTGGAGTCGATCTAAAGCGGAGGCTTATACTTTCTTGGTGGAGAAATCGCTCAAAAAAATGCAAGGATGGAAGTTAAAGAAGCTTAATCAAGCGGGTAAGGAGACTATGCTATGGCATGTTTTCTTTTACCCAATAAACTTTGTAACAAATTAGATACTCTATCAAGAAATTTCTGGTGAAAAGGAAATCCTTAGGATAGGGGTATTTGCTGGATAGTGTGGGACAAGCTGACGTGCTCAAAAGCAGAAGGAGGGATGGGTTTCAGAAACTATAGAGCCTTTAATGAAGCTTTATTGGCTAAGCAAAGTTGGCGGCTTCTCATGAATCCTCAGTCATATTGGTCTAGTTGTACTAAAAAAAAAGTCATATTGGTCTAGATTCTTAAAGGGTATCTACTTTCCAAATTCTTCCTTCTTACAAGCATCAAGAGGTGGCCATCCCTCTTGGCTGAGCATTCTTCATGGCAGGTTCAAGATGGTGTTTCAATAAATGTTTGGGACGATCGTTGGGTTCCATCTCTTCAAAATTTCCAAATTCAAACAGCCAAGCCTCCAGATTCTACTATTCAGCGGGTTGGAGGTGTTATTGATGCTAGAATCGGTAAATGGGACGCTCAAAAAATAGCTTTGGAGGTTTCATCTTCTGATTTAGATGCCATGCTATCTGTCTCTCTCCCTATCATTAAGAGAGGAGATAAATTAGTTTCACACCAGAACAACAATGGTATTTACTCAGTGAAGTTAGGTTATCATATTTCCAACCAGTCGAGGCTCGTTTCTGACCAATTCAAACCCCAATCCTCTTTCCAGCCTAGTCTCAATCTTTGGAAGGCTATTTGGAAGCTCAATATTCCCAACAAAATCAAGAACTTTTGGTGGAGAGTTTGCAGAAATAGCTTGGCCTCTAAGGAGAATCTATGTCGAAGAAATTGTGTTGCCTCTAATGTCTGCCCAATCTGCAATTCTCAAGTAGAATCCATTGAACATCTGTTATTTTTCTGCTCTTGGACTAGAGCAGTGTGGTTTGGTAGCAATATTCTCTTTAATGGCTCTTGTGGGGCTCCAAAATCTGCTATTCAATGGTCTGCTAAAGTTTTCGATTCGATGTCTAATGGAGATGCCTTTGATTTTTTGCCACTGTGGCTTTTATTGCCTGGTATATTTAGAAATCTAGAAATGATTTTGTGTTTTGAAATGTTCCCGTGGAACCTTTGGAAGTCATGGCTAAGGCCAACTTGACTTCCAAAGGCCAACTTTGCCTGCATGGAATTTTCAAATGTTTTTGTGTTACCTTCTGTCCAAATGGATAACCAACCTAGCTCTGATGATCAATCGACTTGGGCGGCTCCAGACTCTCTTAAGTATAAGGTAAATTATGATGCAGCTTTCAGTAAGGATGGTGGTGATGGTAGTATAGCAGTGGTAATGAGCTATGTTACATGGATCCTTCATTTTGGCTGAGGTACCCGTGTCGATATGTCTGACACGCGTATCCATTTTGGACACTTGAATCCTCTAATTATCATGATATTTATAGAAAAATAATAGAAAATTTGCTAGGAAATCGATATTTCTAGTCTCGCATGGACATAAAATAGGAAAATCATATTTTTCTTAACCCCTTCTTGTTTATGTACATTTTTAAATACATTTTATGATAAACAATCTGAAAAATTATGCAATATGTACTAGAAATAAGTGTTCACTACGTGTCCCCGTTCCCACAGCCAATTAGGGGACACATATCCCAGTATCCTAAGATTTAAGTTTAGGAAGGTCCGACTCTTAGATTCAAACCCGCATCCGATACTCGCACCCGAGTCCATGCAACATAGGTTATGAGGAATTGGGACGGAAATCCAGTAGATGGATTGGCGAAATCTGTTAAAATCTCATCCCCTTTACAAAGGGAGCTCTTGGCAATTAGAGAAGCTTGCTTAATGATCTCAGCTTTGGGTATGAATGAGGTCTCTGTGGAATCAGCTAAAAAACATGCAATCCTTCTCAGTGTCTTAGTTTTTGTTCCCCCTTGGGAGCTAGGTTACAACAGTGGTTCTTGATATTTGGGAGCTAGCTCGCATGGTAGGTATTCTTTTCAAATGGGTTCGTTGAGAAGCAAACAAGGCAACCCATTCTATAGCAGTGTTGGCTAAGGGTGGAAAGCTTCCTCTCAATTGGGTCTCTTCGCCACCCCTTCAGCTTTTGTCTATTTTTTAATAGTGATTTTACTTTGTAGCCCTGTGGGCATTTTTTTCTGTTAAAAAAAAAAAAGTCAAAATCCCAAGAATTGGCCACACCACAAGCACAAATCTCTCTCTCTCTTTCTCTCTCTCCAAAGCCCCCCGACAAACACATTGGCACCATTCTTCTTCTCCTCCAATTCCATAGCGGAATACTCTTTCACAAAACCAAATTACCATGTCGAATAACGCTCCAGAAGGGGTGGTTTTGCCCTTCACGCAAAAATCTGGCATTGTAACATTCTCATGTGAATACTTTGGCTCCGCTGTGACTTCCAAGGGCATATTCCGAAATGGCAATCCCATGCACCACCCCGTCCCCTGCCTCTTCGTGCAGCTCGGGATCGCCATTATTCTCACCGCGATCCTCCGTGTCCTCCTCAGGCCCCTCAAACAGCCCAGATTTGTTGCAGAGATCTTGGTAAATTACTTACCACAATCTTCTAGTATTTCTTTTAAAAAAAATAAATAAATAAACCAAAACGCATACACAATGATGTGATGGTGACATGTTTTGAAATTATGCGCGACAATGGTTGCTGTTTTACAGCCCCCTGGATTGTGAGAAACGGTGAAATAAAGAAATGGTGCTCTTTCTTTCTCACCAGATCTCACCAAAAGGGGAAGGGGCCCATCAAAGAATTTTATTTTTTTGTGTTTTTCTCTCCATTTTTCGTGAGAATACTCAATCCAAATAAGTGATTTTGAAAGAAACTCTAACGCTTTCATTTCCTTTCTTATCAAATCCCTCAATCCAAAGGGCTTGTTAGCTGGAACTCATAGAACATTGCATTCTGTATTAGATTTCATGTGAATTATATTTGCATAGCATCTTCTCAAATTATACGCAACAATTGTTGATGTTTCAGTTTGAAATAAACGGACCCATAATGCCATGGCCATAGAATTTCTACCATAATGTCATCAAAGAGCAGTTAACAGGAACACAGTTTTAAAACGTAAATCCGGACACAACTATATACGTCCATAACCAACATAGTTGTGTTTGGGATTGTGTTCCTAGACTTTTGCAATGATCAAATGTGTTAATGACGTTTTGTTTTCATTTGTCAGGCTGGCATAATGTTAGGCCCATCAATGTTTCATTTGTTTGGTAAAGCATACTATTTTGATAGCTTGATAACAGAGAGGGAGAAAAAAATCATGAATGTCCTTGAAACGGTGGGCCTCATGACATACTCGTTTGTGGTGGGCGTTCGAACGGACATAAGCATCGTTAAAACCGCTGGAAAATTGGCTTGGATTATCGGTCTTTTCGCCCTCGTGTTTCCTTTTGTACTAGTTCTTACCGCTGTTGAGATCTGGAAGAAATATATCGACTTTGGCAACCATTTCATTCTCTATTGGACAGGCATACTGGCAGCCTCAACATCGTTTCAGGTCATCTCTGTCCTACTTGAAGACTTAAATCTCCTGAATTCAGAACTCGGCCGCTTGATCTTGTCATCTGGATTGATCAGCAGTGTCTGCAGCTGGATTTTTAGAGTTTACATTTCTTACTACACTTGGTCTAAGTTAGTGAAATTTCGAATCCTAGACAACTTCAAGACGGAAATAACCAGAGTGATTGGCATACTTATCATAGTATTCGTCCTACGCCCTTTCATGTTTTGGTTGATGAGGAGGATCCCAGAAGGGCAAAGCATCAAGGAATCGCATTTTTTCGTGATGATTGTCATGTTTTTTACTGTTTGTTTTACAAGCGAGTCTCTGGGTTTTAGCTCTTTTTTTGGAGCCATGGCATTGGGCTTGAGCGTACCACCCGGTCAGCCCCTAGGATCTGGAGTGGTGGAAAAGCTGGATGCTTTCATTTCGGCGGTGCTTTTGCCGGTTTATCTTATTGGTGTCGGTCGCTATGTCAATATTTTCCAAATAACCATGAAGCATTATATCCAAGCGGAGAGCATCATCCTCCTTGCCTTCTTTGGGAAAGTTGCTGCTGGTGTGATCCCTGCAGTAATTTCCGGGATGCCTTACAAGGATTCCTTCGCTCTTGGCCTCCTCTTGAGGGCACGAGGGTTTTGGGATGTTCTCCTCTTCAAACTCTACCTCAGATATACGGTAATAATTCTCAACTCTATATATGTATCTATCTGTCTATATCTACCGTTGTTTGATATGTAGTTGATAGGTAGTTTTGTACAAAAAATATATTGGCAAAAAAAAGGGAATTAACAATTATCCCAAAGAATAGTGATTAAGTCTGAGATCGTCCACATGGAATAAAAAGCTATGTTGTAGTAGATTCAATTGATTTTAATTCAATTCAAAGGGTAAATGGAAGTCTGGATTTAAATTATTAGAACTAAAATTAATTAGAAGAGCAATCAAAGAGTTCGAAAGTAGAAGAGAAGGGACTAGGGTTTTGATTCAACCTATCCCTCATAACATAATCACAATAGAAACCAAGGCAATTATTCAACATAAAGAACGGACCACCGTCAGGGTAGTGATCCCTACTAATAATCGTCAAGAGAATTCACAAGACTTATACACTGTTAAGACTTAAGACTATCTTAACATAACACGAATTGTCTCAATCATGCTTGGGACCGGCTTTGTTTAGATCTCTAGAATCAACACATACCCTAATCTCCAACTCTTCTTCTTTGAGTTATCCAATGTCATGAACCATTGTAAAGTCGGCCCAGTGAGAGATTGGTGAAACATTTGCCCCATGGCATCTTTTCCCACACCTTGAATTGAGAGAAACCCAACATAAGCTTGCAAGTGAATCCTCGGATCTCCGGTACCATCGAATTTTTCAAAGTCTACCGGTTTGAATTTTTCGGGTAGCTTTGCATCGGGAAACAAGCAAAACTTATCCATGTCAATTCCGGTGGTAGCGACACTTAATGCGCTACACAACCGACTACATTGTATAGTCTATTCCAGAGACTATTCTGAAGCATCGAAAACTGTTTTATAACGTGAATACAAGCGCGCAAGATAGATTGGAAATATAATTTCCATGAGAATAAGAACCATCCAAAGAGTTATATAACTATCTGGAAAAAAAAAAACTGTACAGTCATGCTACTTGGAGGCAAGCATTCTCATTACCCTAGTCGCCGATCATGGAGTGGGTCTTTGCGTTTCGCTCCCAGCCGCGAGCCCTGCTATGCGTCAAAAGAAAGCCCTTCATGCGGCAGCCTATGTTTTTCTTTTATAGTGTAGGCTGCCGAAAACATAGGTCTACATCATACTCCCTTTGTACTCTGTTTTGCATCTTACGTGAGCCCATCATTGATAATAATTTCATCACTTCCACCTTCTTCTTTTTTTTTGGGATTATTACCTCTAGGTCTAGAAAAGAGATGTCTAATTACCAATAAGGTAAGTCATTTTTTTTAATTACCACTAAGGTAAGTCACTCTTTTTTGGAGCTTAGGTTTAGGGTGCACTTTCCTATTATAGGGTTTTAGTGGTTTAGGCACTTTCATAGAGTACCCTAGGATTTTAGGCAGTTTCATAGGATACCCTAGTCGTAGGGTACCCTAGTCATAAGGGTATCCTAGAGTTTAGGTTTAGGGTGCACTTTCCTATTATAAGGTTTTGGTGATTTAGGCACTTTCATAGAGTACCCTAGGATTTTAGGCACTTTCATGGGGTACCCTAGTCGTAGGATACCCGAGGATTTTAGGCACTTTCATAGGGTACCCTAGTCGTAGGGTACCCTAGGATTTTAGGTACTTTTATAGGGTACCTTAGTCATAGGGTACCTTAGGATTTTAGGCACTTTCATAGGGTACCCTAGTCGTAGGGTACCTTAGAGTTTAGGTTTAGGGTGCACTTTCCTATTATAGGGTTTAGTGGTTTAGGCACTTTCATAGGGTATCCTAGGATTTTAGGCACTTTCATAGGGTATCCTAGGATTTTAGGCACTTTCATAAGGTACCCTATGATTTAGGCATTTTTATACGGGTTGGGGAGTTGATGGGAATTTTTCAGAGTTGGACTTGACCTGATGGTAATTATGGTATCAAAGGGTGACCTGATGGTAAATGTCCCTTTTTTTTTTGGTAAAACAATTCCACCTTCGAACTTCAGCAAAGTTAAATTGCAGGTCTACGTTGCACTTTTTACTCTAAATTCTCAATTTGTATGTCATCCAACGATTCCATGAGCCTTGTGTAACAGAGAAGATGAGTATCAAATTCCAAATATTACATCAAGCAGACATGACAAGCATATCTTCAGGAGCATAAAAGGGCACATTTATGCACCTATCAGTAGTTATGCCAGTTTAGCCGTTTAGGTTTTAGCATTTGAAGAAGTAGGGAAACTCATTTGGTGACATGCTATTGAGCGGTTGTTAAAGTCCTATGGTACCGGCAAAACTTAGATCTTCGATGCACATTTTCATTGTCTTTCTATTTACTTTTCTTATATTCTAGCTCACTTTTACATCCTAACCAAAAGCTCAGTGAATTGTGGTTAGCATTTTTCTTTTGGAAAATTTTTATTTTTTTATTTTTGAAACCAAACCACTCTTTTAGGAAGCACCAAAAACTTGTTTTCATGCATTTCAGAAAACAATGAATTATCATATCTCGTGCGCAACATCATTTTTTTTTCTGGATTTTCTCATGTCTTGTTCTGGAATTCTTACCTTGCAGTTGATCGATTCGGAGTTCTACACAATTCTCACTGTGATGGCTGTGTTGACTGAGGCTGTCCTCACCCCTTTAATTTACTACCTCTACGATCCTTCCAAAAGATATTCAAACTACAAAAGGAGGACAGTCCACCAGTCTAGAAACGAGCACGAACTCCGGATTCTGCTCTGTCTTCACGAGGAAGATCAGGTTTTCAGCCTAATGAATGTCCTGAAAGCCACTTATCCCACAAGAGAAAAGCCCATCGGAGCTTTTGTTTTGGACCTGATCGAACTCGTTGGACGTGACCAGCCGCTCCTCATCAACCACCAATTTCATGAACGCCACTCGACTACTCTCACTAGAACTGACCGCATCATCAGTGCGTTCAATCAGTATAAACTACGCAGCGAAGGTACTGTTAGAATGTCTGCTCAAAACATGTATGCTCAGTTATTTCATCTGTCCATAACTTTCCTCAGAAAACTTGTTTTGTTCATGATGGATTATGAAGCCCTTTTTTAAAGATTTTTCGTTGGAAAAGAATCAAATAATTAGTAAGTATAACGAAGATTTGCTCGCCAAACAAGTACAAAAAATATCTTTTCAAATATTTTGAAATTAATCATCGTTGGTTAATTATAAACAAAACACACTCTGGATGTGTTTGGAACTCGGAGGAAAAAAAAAAAATACATTTTCTCTTCTCTTCTTTCACTATCTCCAAGTTCCAAACACAGTGTCAATGAAAATGATTGACCCTCCGTTTAGATGGAAAGGATTGACCCTCCATTAAGATTGAGGGGTTCAGTGAGAAATGATTGGGAAAGAGAAGCCCTCACTTGTTTGGATGAATAGAAATGGTAAGAAATGATTGGGAAATGTTACTCTCGTGAAAGTCCTATTCATTACTCCAATTGGGTTACCATAGTGTGTACAAAAGTTTGATGAAATGTCTTTTGCAAAACTGATTCTGAAACAAAAAAAAAAAGACTTGGAGATACAAGTCTTCTTGTACATCCAATCTTCCAATTTAAACTAAAAAACCAACCATTGTTGAGATGCTGAAAACGTTCCTACAGGCGCCATAAGACACCAGCACTACACCTCCATGACGCCTTACGCGACTATGCACGACGATATATGTACCCTGGCGCTGGAGAAGAGTACTTCCATATTGATCTTCCCATTTCAAAAATCTGACAACAGTCCAATTCCCGGAGTGATAAAAAATTTGCTTGACAAGGCTCCGTGCTCAGTTGGAATCCTTGTCGACAAGAGGATAATCACGCATTGGAGATCTGACTCCCACAATCAAGCTCGGATAAGTGTATGTGTGTTTTTTGTTGGAGGACCTGACGCTCGTGAGGCACTGGCCTGTGGAATGCGGATGGCTTCGAATCCGGCCATTAGGCTCACTGTCCTTCGACTAATATCAGAAGAGGAATTCGTCTCTGATATGTCGGAGACTAGACACGACATTGATCTGATTCTGGAACTCAAAGCTGATTACAATGAGAATCCGAGGATCGAATATAGGGAAGAGATTGTGAAGGACGGAGTCGGGACGTCTAAAGTGATTCTATCTCTTGATGATCATTATGACTTAATGTTGGTGGGAAGAAGGCTGGATAGTGATTCCCCTTTCGTGAAAGGGCTTGTTGATTGGAGCCATACACAGGAGCTGGGAATCATTGGAGACATGCTTGCTTCTTCGGATATGAAGTGCAGTGCATCGGTGTTGGTCGTGCAACAACAGTTCACTGTCGAGGATGTGGCTCATGCACACCAAGATTAGGTAAACGTTCAGATTTTTGTAATACCAATATGAGGTTTTGCCATTGAAAGTGCTAATGCAATAAAGATTTTTGCATTGAACAAGATCATAAGGTTCTTTGTACAGACACTAGATTCTGACCTTCGAGGAACGCGGTTGTATATGTAAGGCCAAATACCGTAACAAATTTTTTACATCAATTTATACATAAACAAAATGTCGGAGAGAAATTCAGACTCTCCAATCTCTGCTGCTGCTTAATTATGGTCTCTATTTCTCTGATTCTTTCCTTCTCCCAGCCCTTATGTGGATAGTATTCATGGGTATTGTGTATTATCTATGTCCCCGATTCGTTTATAAAATAGCTATCTGACACGATTGAAAGTTGAAATTAAAAAAAAAAAATTATTTACTGAAATCTTAGATCATTCAAGAAACTTGAGGGACCGATCTCAAAACTTTTGACAAGACATCTGGAGTAGCAGGTATTAACAGGAATCTATATAACTTGGAAGAAATCGCAAGTACTATTGTAGCGAAATGTGAGATATAGAACACCATAGGAGGTAATTTCATCACTATTCATGTAGTGGGACTACATATCCTACGCAATTTATATCATTTCACTATTATTCTCTCAAACAAACGGCACATACTATGTCATCACAAATGAAAAATTCAAAATTTCTTAAGCTTGAAGCTTGACCTTCGCACCTCCAGCTAAAATGAGTTACAGTATAATTTTTCTGGAAGAAATTGACACAAAGGGTGAGTTCATATTTTTTTATGGTTGGCATATCCCCGAACCAATGCCCGGTAGAACGAGGGCCTCTCAATCAAACGAGATGGCGAGTACAATTCCCTTGCTCGTCCTGTAGGCAGCTGTGATGCAGAATTTTGGCTAGAGCAGGACTGCAGAAATATGGTTGGGTCTGGTTTTCTAGTCAGAAGATGATTATTACAATCTTACTAGTCCTCTAATCAAAACAAGAACCATACGACTTGTAGAGATATACTAAGTCAATTTTCCAGAAAAGCTCAATCTTCAGCTTAGTCTAGAAAGAGCTAGAATCATGTACAGATTTAATGGGTTGGGTGTGTCACGTATGCGGAATCAAATACTCTGTTCCGAAAATCCTTTATTCTTCTGTTATGGTGTATTTTAGGTCATTGGATCGCATGAAAATTTTAAAAGAAAAAACAAAACACACAATCTAATGACCCAAAACAATTCGGCACATATGATATGCACCCCATTTTTCAGAACAGGGGATCCCAGACGCACGTGTGCTTATATGAGACATAACATGGAGACATTCACGCTGAATCCTCTCTTCCCGTGACTCATCATGGTACCCGTGTCGAGAGACCAACGATAGTAGAGGGGAATATGGTGGATGGGCTCGGCGGGAGCCGAGCGCTCCCGTGTGAACAGGAAGGTTGTCCCCTAGCCAGAGGGAGGCGGTGCCGAACCATGTATGGGATGGCTGCCTAGTCTCAGCAAGCTGAGGGTCGAAACGACAAGTCTTCTTCGATGAAGTCACGAGGAAGTTAAAACCCCTCTCGGGACTCTGCTTGGGACGACCGACTCACTCCATGACTATGCTTGGTAGGATCAATGGAAAAACCTCACGGAGTCTCGACTTTCGTGGATGAGATCTTTTGCCCGGGGCTCGGGCAAAAGTTGAAGAAATTTGCGGAGAAGCGTGACCGAAAGCGAAACGTACACGTTCATTGTTGGCTGAAGAGTTTAAAGAGATCTGCACACACTCCACAAATCCTATGAGAGAAAACAACAAGGGGGGATTTGTGCGAATCCAATAGGGGAAAGAAGATCACCCGGGTGAATCTCACCCGTTAGATGCACTTTCATGTTTCATTTCATGTTTTGTTTTGATGTATTGTACCATGCCTCAGTCAAGCTACAAAACAAAGTATACAACTGATACCACGTGCCATGCCAAGAGCAAGATTGAATCCCTATGATGAAACAACTATAGGGCTCTCCTAGAGTTCAAAAAGTCGAATTCCACATAAATCAAACATTCCAATCCTTATGACCACTAGATCTTTTTCATGTTGTTAAGTTTTAGGTCCTCAAATTATTCGAGGTGTGAGCAAATTGACTCGAGCAAAGGCACCCGATTATAAAAAATTGACGAAAAAAAGAAAAAAAAAACATTGGGACATTTGGATTTCATATAGAGAGGAGAGATTATTTTGTAACCTTAGGCACCCAAAGCTGACCCTGAGCTAAAACTTAATGTGCGGTTGCTCCAAGCCCCCATAAATTTCCAAATTTTATGGGACCCTTCTATTTTATAATAGTCCAACACAAAGAGTCTCATATATAGTTTTCGTTTTACAAAAGTCAAAGCCGGCCCTAGAACACCACGTGACGGAGCACTGTTATATACCCAGAGTGGGTACCTAGAAAGGAGTGTAATTTTGTTCACCATCCTTAAAAAAGGGTGAACAAAACTCTTTCTCCTATTGGTTGAATTGGTGTGGGTCCCACTATAAAGTGATGTCATGCTTACCTCTGCAATATAATTTTTGGTAAGTATGACATCACTTTGTGGTGGGACCCACATTTTTTTACCAATAAGAGGGAGTGTTTTGTTCACCCTCTTTTTAAGAAAGTACCCAGAATTTGAAATTTAACGGTTCATATTCACATGATTCACTTTTGTGGGCATGGGAATCTGGAGTTTTAAATTTTAAATTCTGAGTACTTTCTAGGTACCAGACGTTCTCATTGAAAAAATACTACACTTTTTAGCTGCACACAAACATAGACTACTTCCATGAAGCCACGTGGGCTAATGAAGCATACCGGTACAACCTTCATTGGTCATTTATTCCTACTCCGAAATATGACCGTTATGCAAAGGTTAATAACGTTCCCCTCTCTCACTCCCTCGCCTACATATTTCAAATTTTGAACTTTGTAAACACAAACGTTGAGAAATACTGGAACCTTTCTACACAAAACCCTTCTCCTTTTGAATAAAAACACCCTACTCTTGCGCACCCATCATCTCTTTCTCTCACCCTCTCTCTGCGTGAGAAAATGGCACTGAGGCCTCTCGACAACGCTCTACCAATAACCCCAGAAAGGCCCAAAAAGCAAACAAAGGTTGCGATTTCACTCCAAAAACAAACCGATCATGGAGTAAATGACGAAAATAGAGCCCCAGTTCCACCTACAACCGCAGATGTTACTATCGATTATGTCTCTTCGGAGAATCTCAAGGCCTTGCATGACCCTGAAATCAGCATCCAAGTAAGTCCCCTTCTCTATCTAAGCTTTCGGGATTGTTTGTTACAGTTACAACGAAAACCCAGAAAACCCTTTCGCGATTTCACTCAAAAAATTGGGTTTCGTGTTAGAAATTCTAACCCACTTCTTGGTTTTCTACGAAGTTTTTATTTGCTTCCATAGTTTGAAAATGAACCCATTTGCGGCTGGTTTTATAAAATGTCTAGTTTAGGGCACTTGTAGGCCCTTCCGGGAACTTTGATGATGGAAATAGTTGATGAGTTTTGAGAACTTTTTCGCAAAAAATATTTTAATCAAATAGTAATTGATCAGAAAAAAATCGATGCTGGAAGTTCAACAGGCTAGGGACTAGAAAGAGCTGGAGCTTACTTCAAAATTCCAGGGTTTTTTTTTGTGGTCGATTACTTCAAAATTTCAGTTGCTTTCAATTTCTTTAATGCAGAGCCTTGTTGAAGGGTTAGAGTCCAAAGATTGGTTGAAAGTCTGTGACTCACTGAATAATGCAAGGCGGCTCGCCCTCTTTCATTCCACTCTCTTGCTCCCCCTTTTGTAAGTCTTCTCTCTATATTTCTTCGTATACATAAACTCTGAAATTGTTAATGTTTTGTTAGAAATGGATTATGGATGTGTGTAGAGATGGGATTTGCTAACATGTAGTGGTGAATACAGAGATAAAGTTATGCTGGTGCTGGTTAAAGCAATGAAGAATCCAAGAAGTGCTCTGATTAAGACCTCTATAATGGCTTCATCTGATATCTTTAATGCCTTCAGTGATAAGATACTAGAATCCACCACTTCTGATGCATTTGACCAATTGGTATGGTTCCGCAAACATCCTCTTTTTAATACAAGTAAGCTTAACACTGTGTTCATCATGCTTCAGCCCGGGATCCTATACCCAAAAAATTTCTTGCTCCTCCTTTTCGTGATGATCTCCTATTTTAGTATAATGGGCGTGAGACAGAATCCCACTTCTCGTCTAAAAGTCAATTGGTTTTCTGGATACATTTGCTTTCTTTTTAAGTTCAATTACTATTTAATCATCCTTAGTAGCTGTATCGTGTCTTTGAGAATAATGTACCAATCTCAATCTTGTTTGATATTTTTGTATTTTGAGACTATTTTGGGGCAAAGAAACCCTGGTGCTGGTTTCTCATTTTCATTGTGTGGTGGTGGGGTTTGCAGCTGCTGCAGCTTCTGCTGAAGGCTTCTCAAGATAAAAAGTTTGTGTGTGAAGAAGCAGAGAAGGCACTCAAGGCCATGGTGGGGTCTATGCCTCCTCTCCCTTTGCTCCAAAAGCTCAGGGTGTATGTTAGCCATGCCAACCTTAGGATCAGGGCCAAAGCTGCAATCTCCATGTCTCACTGTGCTTCCAAGATGGTATGATAAATACTTTGAAGATTAGAACATGTATTCTATTTACCCCCCCTTTAAAGATGGTATGATAAGATTAAAAGCCCCCTCTTTTCCTGGACTATCAGTAGCAATTTGGACCTTCCAAGATTAATTTTGCCAAAAATCTCTTTAGTACTCTACTTTCTCTTCTCTTCAACCTAACACCATGGTTTTGATTTAATTGATGTTATTTTGAGCTATCTCTACCAGGGGCAATAAGTAATTGCGTATATTTGGACATGTTCTTTGTAATCTTCGACTCTTGAATCTATTTCTTGGCTCTATACCTTCTGTTGCATCACTTAATAAAGTGTTTGTGAACTAATGATCTGCTGTTGTTTTGCATTTCCAGGGATTAGAAGCAATGGAAGAATTTGGGTTGGTTCCTTTAATTCAACTTGCAGCGGATTCGTTGAAAGATAAACTGCCCGAGGCCAGGGAAGCAGCTCGAAGTATGGTTATATCGATTTACGCAAAACTAACAGAGAAGGAAGAAGAGAAGCAGGAAGCATGGCAAACCTTTTGCCAGTCAAATTTATCAGCTATTCATGCACAGTCATTGGTTAAAGTAGTTTCATCCCAGTAGTTGATTTGTGCTAATCCGAACACCATAGTAATAGCACTAGCAGCCGTGCAAGTAGAAACACTATTTTTTACTTGAATGTGGTTGGAGAGATCTGTATGTTCGAAGCAGTACTCTTCGTTACAATTTCCTAGATGAATTATGCTCCATTTCTGTTCAAGTTATTCCCACAGCATCCAAGCAATTGAATGGTACTTGCACCAATAGATCTAAAACTGCGAAAATAACTTTCACTAACAACCTTGTATCTAACTAATGTAAAACATGATCAAGTATCCATACACCTCGGGAGAGGGATTCTGCAAATGAGAAAGAAAATGATTCCCTTGGTACTCCTACAAAAGTTGTCTGGGTAATTCAACATCATTGAACTAGAGAGAGCAACGCCATTTCAACTTCTTCAAGCGGTTGTCCTGCATAAAGCTTAAGTTCCCCCTTCTTCACCACAATCACCTTCATGTTATCCGAGCTCCCTGCCTCATTAAGTTCCTGAAAAAGTAGGCGTTCCCTTCTTTCATGTTAGTGATTATAATAAAATTGGCGCTTCAAATATTGAGATTGCGATCATTTAACAAGAACAAAACGGGTGGTATTTTTGCAGTCCTCTGGATTGAAATAAAATAGTAAAGAACTCCCAATAAAGAACCCATTAGAAAGTTCGAAGGCCAAGTAACTGGGAACCAACTAAACAAGTGGTGATAAATCAAGTAATTATTATGCAAAATGCACCACAGGTTTAGAGTTGAGTAACATCAAGGTTCTCACTTTCGTTGGCACAGGAACAATTTCGGCACTAAAATCGCCAAGATCTTCAAAAGAGGATTGCAGAAGATAGCAGAAGTTAGTGGCATCACCCTGGTCTTCAAAAGCAATAGTATGAGATGAGTCACCCTTGCTCTCTAAGGTAAATAACCCCTTAGCTCCGTCAACATCGTGACAGCAAATAACCTGAAATAGAAGTGCCTAGTAAGAGATACAACAGAACACGCTAACAGGATTAAACAGAATTGACTATATCAACATTAAAAAGAAAGAGAAACAAAATGAAACCACATTTGGTATGGAGAAAAGGATCTTTCAAAAGGTGGCAGCGGGGAACATATCAGAGTTTCTAAAGCTTCCATTTTTGCAGCTTCTGGGTTTGTACTTTGTTAGAGGAAGCTTCGATAAACTTCCATAAAATGGTTAACATAATTCAGTCGTTCAACCAAAGATGCAAGAGAAAGGAAAAGAATTAACTCGAGTAATAAGCGGTAGATATACACAATCTTTAGTAGTTGGAACTTGGAAGACCCACTTCTTAAGCAGTGTGAAGAACTTTCAGTTTGTGCATTCATGTTATTGAAGCATCTCTTGAAAGTCAAGATAACAGGCTCCAATGTGTATCATATAATTCTGGGAAGTTTGTTACAATATCTACCAAAGCATGTTACGGCGGTATAAAATTTCCACCGATTGAACAATATTTGAGCAATTACAAGATATCTATTTGGGCATAAAAATTATCTGTGGCTTCACATGTTCCAAACATCTGTTACAAGTCTGCTAGGACAATTTATTTCAGCATCATCTCTCCAGTCTCCATGGGGTGATGCCAAAACATGAAATTTTATGAGACATCCGAAGAGAGCATATCCATAGCATCATTGGTAATTTTGTCCAAGTTTTGAAGGTTCTATCAACTATTCCTTTGTCTCTAAATGTCCAAACTATTTCTTCTTAGATGCTAAATGCCTAGAAATCACCTTGGGAACCCAATAAAAAATTAAGTACAATAACAATTGGAAAAATAAACTAATAACTGAAAATGCAATATTTCTAATCACGTACTAGAACATAAGGAAGACTCAACCACCACAAATCAGCCTTATCATCTGAGTCTCTACCTTCGACTTTGCTTCCTATGGTTGAGTTGCTTGAACTCACACCTTTAACCAAAGGCCTTCGAATATCATTCCCCTGCGTGGAACCTAAATATTCAAAACAAAACCAAAAACACTTGAAAATTTTAAAAAGTAAAAGTGTTCCAGTTCATGGCTTTGATAGGATACATATAATCTGACTATTATGTTTCCACTAATTCAAGGGATACAAAAATGATACGAAAAGCACTGATTAACAAGCAGCAAATCGTAGAAAAACAATCAACTTGACTAGTAGAAAACATACTTGAATACAACTAACGATGAAATAACAAATCCACCAAAAATAATAAATTGAAGTGGGTTCTCTAGACATTACCATTCCCACTTTCAAGTTTGGCAACTCGATTTCCATTCCCAAAATTTTCTTTTGCCTTCCCATTTCCCAGCTTGTGTCCTTTGTCCAACAAATCAACATTCTCACAATCAACACTTTCATTTCTTATTGATCCACCTTCAACGACTGAACTGCTATTTGTATTCCTAGTTATGCTACGTTTGTCTGAGCTATTAAAGCCCTTGGGCTTATCCGGGAGGTTACTCAGTGGGCTTCTAAGTTTTTTGGGGGTAATTAGTGGACTTCTAAGTTCATCGGTCTTTCTACTCATTAATGGCTTCTTCTCATCCTTTGCCTTCTCACTGGTTTTTTGCAAACTCTTTCGAAGATTAACTAACTCACTATACACCTCCAAATCAATGCCAGTTCTAACGCCATCAACATTATCATCACCATTCACTATCGAATCCAATCTTTCCTTCTCTCGCACTTCCCTCGCCATTGCACGAATTTCATTAATTCTCTCTTCGAATACAGAACCACCCACAAACCCATTTCCAACTTGTCTAAACCATAATCTTCCCCTAAGCGGATCGTCACTTCCTCTTAAAAAAACAACTGATATTTCCTCACCGTTTCCATCCAAACCCGATTCTGAAACCCTAGTTTCCCTCCCACTATCCAAGTTTTCATCTTTCTGGTCAGAATTAACTAACCCAGATGCCCAAACAGCACGAATTGCCTGAAAAATAAAAGCTCCAACCAAGAACAATAACACCCACCTTGTTGGAAAATTACCAAACTTACCCCTGACAATTCCAGCAGTAGCTTCTGAGGTTAAACTCTGAAGTTCTTGAGTCTCTTCTGACTCCTTGGCCAGGGGTGGTTGTTCTTGAGAGGACTCAAACGGGATTACACAGTTCGTGGAGGGTGTTTTGGGAATCACAGGGTTTGTTAAGGTTTTGAGGAGTTTTTGGCGGAGGGAGTTTTTTCTCTTTGTGGGTTTTGATGGGAAGGGATTTGAAATGGAAGAAAGTACGATTACTGGTTTTCTTGGTGGTGGAAAGGGGTTAGTAGCCGGTGGGAAAAAGGTGGTGCACTGCGCACCCACCATGGATGGGGAAGGAGGACGAGCTGGTGTGGTATTGCACTGCTTCAATGGCTGCAGCTTCAATGAGAGGCTTCTGGTTCGTTCTAACGTGCACCTTGGGTGGACACGATTACCAGCAAATTTTACAGATACAGGCCCAACGAAACAAAAAGGTTTGAAGCTTATATCCAGCCCGAGTGATATGGGCTTTTACCGACATTTGGAGTTCAAATTGATCCATATTTACATATCTCCAGATCAGCTTACGCGCAGATGACAAAACTCGTAACCCATATTGAGGCAACCAAACAAAATTGAGAGGAAAATATTAGCCTCCCCCATTGAATTGTCCTTATCTCTAACTTAATCATTCTTGTTGAGTGCAATTAAGAAAATGCCATGTCAAAGTAAAAGTAACCCAGGTTTCAAATTCGTTTGCTTTGACTGTAAAATTTTTATCCATTTTCTAATGTTTGGTTATAAAAATTATACGTAAAACATTTTTCTCGTAAAATCTTTTTTGCCTACGGAGGCAAAATGACTTTTCCAAAATTATAATTTTGACTATGCCATTTTGACACGAGCAAGTATATTCGCTCTTACATGCCCAATTCCCAAGGTCCCTAGGTCAGCAATAGAATGCCATATATTTAATTTTCTTGACAAAATTTCCTTTTTTGGGTACACAAGAGGCCATAAAAACTCTTCTAGGGCCACACAAACACTGAGTATTTATTAGCAACATAAAGAAAAGTAGATTCCATTATTTTGTTTTATGTAAAATATTGGAATAAAAATTCAACAACAGTTTATGTCAAATATTGAAATAACGACTCAACAACAGTATTATTGAAGTCAGGAATATATTAAGTTTCAACAATAGTATGATTGAAGCCAAGACTTTAGTAAAAGAAAAATGTTATGTATGACTCTACATTATTCAAGACACATCATTCGAACTTGAAACAGAAAATTTGAAGTCCGTAACAGTAACATGAGTTTTTCTATATAATTTGTATTACATCCAAGACACATGTCATTCAAACTTGAAACAGAAAATTTGAAGTCCGTAACAGTAACATGAGTTTTTCTATATAATTTGTATTACATCCAAGACACATGTCATTCAAACTTGAAACAGAAAATTTGAAGTCCGTAACAGTAATATAAGTTTTTCTATAATAAAGTGTTAGGCAGACTATCAGAACACTCTTGGTTTCTCTTTCTCTTTCCTTTCCTCTCTTTTCATCATCTTATAATTCTCTTGCCGAATAATAAAAGAAAAAGAAAGTCTTACTAGGAAGGGGTGTGTTTTTTTTTTTTTGGTGGAGTTAAAAATTTTGGAGGCCATAAACGTGTCTTTTCTGGTTTCCACCTCTTACCCAGCACACCTTGGCTAAATCCATAATCTATTTGGGATTTTATTACTGGTCTGAACTCAAGAAGTGAACAACGTCCTGGAGGTTTGCTCAAACCTGAAACTTTGGTAGTTTGACAGACCTAATTCCCAATATAAATAATTGAAGTCAATTAGCACAAAGCATTGAGTAATTTTAACAGGTCAAACATAGTATTTTACAGGATCACAATGTAGCCACTTGTTAGATAAATGGCCTAATAATTTTGATCAAATTTACAGGGGAAAGAAAAAGGTCGTTAAACCTAAGGTTATCGACGCAAATCCGCTGCCTTTTGTGAGACCAAATAATTAGAAACATAGGAGTTCGCCGGAAGGTTTATTGCACACCGCCAACACATGGATGTTTTTTTTCTATTTCCAGTGACTCAATGGATCTCAGCATCAAAATTTAACGATGGTTCCTGCATCCACTCGGATAATTCTTCATCCCGGGATTGTATTTGCATCTCCTGTCAAGGAGTAAACCAAGTGATTACTAAGGCTTAGAGTCCAAAATAACAAACTATAAAAACAAAAACAACGGCAACACCACAAACAGAACATTTCGGAGGAAAAACCAAAGAAGTGCGTCGTATTATTTTCCAGAACTATGAAGAACATAAACATTTTTCCCCAGTTCTGACGCCAATGGTTCTGCAAGAAGGCAATGGCATTTAATTAAGGCCGTGTATGGACCAATGGTTTGTACAGGGTTTAGTGGATGGAAACAACATTGGTTTAACCTTGACAAATAAATGTTGTTCCCCACACCTTCTCTTTCCCCTCGACAAAGCCCTCAACAAATCCAATATCCAAAGGTTCAAAACACAGCGTAACAGTTTCACCAGTTTCAACCAACAGTCCAAAATACTTACGAAACTTGATTGTTGTTCGAAATAGCATATGGACAGGTATAACCATCTACCTCAAATAGATCACAACACGATGATAAGGATACCTCATTACCTGTGTATTTAATAGATTCTGCGTTAGCTGATCTTGGGCGTTTGAGTAGGGTTGCGGTTGAGACATTCGGTAATAGGGCTCTTTCAGATCAAGTTTGCAGGACGATGTCTGAAGTATTCCCCCTTGTCCAGCTCCAGGGCCCCACATTTTAGCTATTCAAGTTTATTAGTGATAAATTAGATCCTTAACAAAACTAGGAACAAAGAAAAAAGAATCGACAATAACAATCGGTTTGGGTGAGAAATGTCAACCCGTTGTCCAGCTCCAGGGCCCCACATTTTCTTTTGTATAGGCTTTAGGTTCATCAGTTTTGGTATATTACTTGTACAGGCTCACGCCTTTGTTTCTTTGTACCTCTTGAGGATTCTTTGTTTCAGTAGTTTAATATAAAATGGTTAATTACCCAAAAAAAAAATAGGGAGAAATAAAATAGGATGTCAATAATTTCCTCCATTTCTCACCTATTTTATTCATCCACCAAATGATAAGATTCTTATTTCTTTTTTTTTCTTTTCTTCTCTTTTCTTTTCTTTTCTTTTCTCACGAACGCCTACACCCAAACGGAAAAAGAAAAGGCAATGAACACTAACTTGACATTGTTAGATGAATCGTATAGCTCTGGGCATTGTGAGCAATCATGTGAAGTTGGCCTGTAATCTCTTGTCCCGGCATGACATAAAGTGGCTGAGAGAGAATGCAACGGAGCTGATACCAATGGGTTGCAGGGGCCCCAGGAGCAGTGGTCAACCACCTTTTTACAGTGCTGCAGAAGACAACAGAAAACATTTCAATGTCAGAGCAGAAAACGGTCAATAGAATCAAACAACTGAAAATGTTTGTTCAAATTTTTTGACTCTATTAAACAACAGAAAATGTTTTCATGGGATCATTATCACGTCAATTCATTCTCTGTTCACGACAGAAAACATAGTCCGTTGATTTTTGTTTTTGTCGAGACAAGCAGAGCATAAGATTGGTAAAAACATTTAATAGAATTCACCACTGAAGCATTAAGGATATACAGCTAGGTCAAAAGTGAAAAAAAAAAAGAAGACATAATTGATCAACATCAAATGGTTACCTTCCATCAAACAAAACATCAAACCAGCAAGCCAGCCCGTGAATTCTAACACCCACAGAGGCTGTGAATTTCAGGGGAACATCAATTTCATATAAATCTTCTTCCTGCAGAATCAAATTAGAAGAGTCTTGCTATCAAAATATTTGGCATGCTAATAGAGAACAAGTATTGTGGTCAGTAAGTGAATGTTCTTATTCTGATAGTGAACTAATACCTTTATAGAGGTGAAGTCTATAACATGAGATATAGCAGGAGCCACCAATGCCCTCGGATCAAAAGCATCCACCACAGGCTGTACAGGTAGAAGTGGATGGTTAGGCATGTGAGGGGGTGAGAAAGATCACTGGTTATAGGTCACAATGATAATAACAGGCACAAGAAAAATGTCAACCAATAGAACATGCCAGAAAGAAGAGCACAGGAACACATGCACATTACGTGAGAAAGTTTCAATAACCTTCCAATATTGCTTTCCTTCAAAGATATCTTGAATTTTATAGCTGAAATTGACCGAGGTAACATTATACGCTAAAGCTGGTCGCAGCCTTTTCCTCGTTTGTGAAATTATCAAATTCATCACCGTATATCAACGGAGTTGTTCAGCTTCAAGAAGAACTGACTCTCTAGAAGATAGAATACTTTTATAGTGCTGCAAAGATTTCAGATCCACCGGACTAGAAGTCCATGTAAAAGGGCCACCACTGGAATACTTACAAATGGAATCAAAACCCATCAGTTAGGTTTTCCAGACACAAATGTAGAAATAAATGAATGTATGACATGAAAATGAAATTCCAAGGAAACAGTCATTGCATGTTAAATAATCACTGCTAAAGCTGTTCACTACATATTTACCAAAGCACCCTTCCCCTGTTTTTCAAAAGATTATTGTTCTTCGGGATTTTGCTTGACAAAGAGAACATGTAGCGTCAAAGAACTATTAACACTGGCTTTTACTCAAAAATTGAAAATTTTCCGTACCATAATCTGAGGTGTTGCAAACAATTATACACTCTCGCCTTAACAAACCCCACTCCAAAAATCAAGAATAAATAACTGAAGGAAGACAATAAAGAGTAGCCACAAATGAATCTTTAAGATGATAAGCACGACAAGCAGTGAGTTCAGCACATAAAATGCATTACGACAATGTCTGGATGTATAAAGCCAAGGCGGGCATAACAAGAACCCTTTCTTAAAGTAACAAACATACATGTGGCATGTGCAAGATATACAGACCTGAGAAAAGTATCCTTGGAATGCGGATCCATATAAGGGAGTTAGGTCAACCCCGTAATAATCTCGTTGCTGCCAAAAGAGAGCCTGCATTGATAAAGTAAGAATTTCATTGAACAAAATGACCAATAATACCACTTATTAAATGCACCAAACAGAACAAGAGGTTCCAAAAGAGCGCGATCTTTTCTTGAACTAGAAGGAGCACAAGAGCCCAGCCTAATTACATGTAAAGTGTACAAGGGGAAATATCAAATGGCAAAGCAGAGCTTACATGCAGTACAGGCTGTCTTATGGCAGTTATTTTAATGATCATTGGCCTAGTACCATTATAGTTCCTTGCTGCTCGTTAATTGCTACAGTAACGGCAGCATGTACTAGTATTTTGCATGCCAAGGGGTGTAAGACTATATCAAGAACTCCGTAAATGGATAGATTAAAAAACCAATTTGCAAGCTGACATAAGATTCTTATATGCCAGAAAAATGGGGAAAAAAAGTGCTAGCTAAACAAAGAGTTAGGGGCCATTCGCACGGGATAGAGTCCCTCAGCATCAATCAAGGCTTTCAATATCAGGGGTTAGCAAAGGTTTATGTTGAGGCACAGAAAAATTTCTTAACGTGATCCAAACTTTGATTTCAAATTTTCAAGTGCCACGGACATAGTAGTCGTTGAGATCATGAGTAAAACTACCCTTTATCTAACAGTTTAAACTTCTGATGAATTGGTGGTCAACAATTCAACATGGTATCAGACTAAATCCTATGCTATTAAAAGTAATGTTCCCTTCTCTTTACAATCCCAA
Source organism: Vaccinium vitis-idaea (assembly GCA_963854785.1). NCBI lineage: Eukaryota > Viridiplantae > Streptophyta > Magnoliopsida > Ericales > Ericaceae > Vaccinium > Vaccinium vitis-idaea. The sequence continues at coordinate 40,375,364 of OY978221.1, read as the reverse complement.
GTTTTTAGATGAGTTGGTGGCAAAAATTCAACTGCAGTTCGATAAACCGTGCAAATGGTTCAACAAAGTCAACTCACATACCTTATTTGCAATTTCAACAAACAAATATTCATCACTGAATGGTGCCATATGTATTCTGCAGGGGCATCAACTTTTAGAACATCAAAACCCTAATAACTCACACATAAGAAGGCTGATATGATAAGGAACACAATAAAAAGAAGCAATTGAAGACACTCACAGGATTCTTACTATTATAATAACTCAATTACGCACGCGTCCATATCACCTCCAAAATAAAGAGAACCAACACATACAAGCATTTATCCAATTAAAGAGATGATGAGTATGAAGAGCCAGTGTCGTATTTACAGCACAATACGAGTAGTAACTCCATATCATAAAGAAACACTGATTTCAGGAGGGAACATATAAAAACTACTAACCAAGAACTACTTTCAGGAAGAATAACCAAATTATAATTCTAAAAATCTGCATGGTTGCCCCAACTACACCACAACAGAATATCTATGTGCAAAGGAAAACATGATGCACATAACGAACATGTTCCAAAAGAATAGGTGAGCACGACACAGTATGCTAGTCCAAGCAGAAGATTCAGCATAAGAACACGCAAAAGGACTAATAAGTACAGATATGGACACGATACGAGATGATACATTATGAACATGCTATTCAAATTTCCAAAAAGAGAGCCACAACACGAAACACTAATAACATAAAACCCAAGCATTAATATCTATATATGGCAAAAGAAGTATGAACACTGAACACAAAACCCACATATTAACGTCTACTCAAGGTTCTAAAACTCGCTACTCGCTCCCAGGTCGGCCGGGGACCTTCGAGCTTCCAGCCCGAGTACTCGGCGAGTACTCGGCCTTCGAGAAATTACTCGGTTAGGGGTTTATTTGTAATTTTTAAGATTTTTATGGGGTAAATATGATATTTTTTAAAAATGTCGAGGTAAAGTGTAATAAAAAAAATATTGGGATAAAGTGTAATTACAGAAATTCACAGCTTTACAGGGTCAACAATTTGGGAGTAAACCAAGGTAGTAACGTACAGTCAACAGTCAACAGCACTGTGGTAAACACCAAACAGTCAACAGCACTGTGGTGGAGTATAAGTGATAAACACCTGTGGGCTCACTGGACCACAGCACTAACTACTCATAAACAACTGTGAGGGAAAGAAAAAAAAAAAAAAAAAAAACACTAAACAAACAGTCAACACTTGGCCTCCACTTATATCACCGAGAAACTAATATATATATATATATATATATATAAACTGTAAACACGTGGTATAAAGTATTAGGAGTATAAACTAAACTTGTGGCTGTGCTGCCACCACTATATCACCGAGAGAGAGAGAGCAAGTTACCAGACGGAGAGAGAGAGAGAGAGAGAGACGACGACTACAGTAGCCAGTAGGAGATGAGCAGAGACGACGAGAAGAGATCTGACGACGGCGACAATCGGAGATGAGCAGAGATCGAGAGACGATCGCAGGTGGAGGCGCCTCTCTTGAGAGAGAGAGAGAGAGAGATACCAGACAACGACGACGATCGGAGCAGACGGCGACGACGATCGGAGCCGGAGATGAGTAGAAAATTGTAAAAAATTTAGTTTAAATTCCGATTTTTTCCGACTTTTTCCCGTCTTCTTCTCGACTCGCCGACTCGCCGATGAATCGCGAACCGCCGCCTCGCCGAGTAGTCGGCGACTAACGCCGACTCATTCCCGAGTTGACCTTCCACCGAGTAACTCCACCGAGTAGGGTATAGTCGCCTCGGTGGGGTACCGAGGAGCGACTTCTCGGCCGAGTTACCCGACTTTTAGAACACTGCGTCTACTGTGCAAAGCTCTTTACCAAATAGAATATTTAAGCTTTAAAAATCCTTAAGGTACAAAGCCTAAAGAAGGAGATATAATGGAGAACACATCCACAACAATGATTTCATTCGAATTCCAAGTTACTTTTTCCAACTTGTGATTTAAGCCAGGTATCTGAAACGTGCACACTGGCCAGTTCTAAAAGGATTAAACAATAATATGACTTGTTAGGATGTGCCCGACTCGTGTTGATGACTATTGAAGGAGCGTCGGTGTCAAATACATATTTGACACAAAGATTGCACCATCTTAGAAATGTCCATACTAACCTAGTTAAGCAGTTGGATAAAAAGGCTTCTAGAAGAATCCATGAATAAATAACACTGAAAACCATCTAACATTTTTCATTGGATGGGTAGGTAAAAGCAATAAAAATAAAGGGAAATGAGACCAACAAAACCACCTTCCATTCGTAGGAAACATCTTTCCATTAGGAACAAGAAACCGATCCCTTGCAATTACGTAGGTCTCCAGCATTCTTTCATTAACTAGCAATGTACCTACAATTAGAGAAAACATCATAAGGGATGACAATAGCATGTTGAACAACATATAGTGTCCCCATCGCTAGCATAGATTGTTTCTTGACCGCTAAGCTTGTTGAGAAGGCAGAAAAAAGAAATAAATGAGTAAAGAAATGGAAGTTGAACAAAAAATTAACAGCATCTTTAAACAATTTTTCTCCAACAAACAAGAAGCAAACTTCCACAAAGTGCTCATCTCCAATTCAAGAAAATCCAGCATCAGTTGAAAAAATTAATAACAGAGTATCTTGGAATAGATAAAACAACAAAACACAAAAGGTAAAACCAGTGACATGTTGCACTTCAAATGACCGTACAAATTACCATCCATGTGATCCAAACACTGCAAAGAGATACTTCATTGTTACAACCTTGCACATGTTAAACACAAAATTCAAAACCAGAGTAAATTATTGTCATGAAAAGTTCCCACTAAATAGTGAACAACAGGAAAGGGAAAGAGAGGAATAGAAAGAATGGGTGGGGGTGGAGGGTGGGGGCTTGGTAATGTTATTTAAGAAAAAGCTGAAGGAATTGTTAACCTATAAGCAACTTCATTTCCACATAGAAAATAAATCTTAGAAAGAAACTTCCCCGGTGATCTTTACAAGTTTTAAGAAGGAAACTAGGAATGGTTTCTTTATGTACAGACTAACAAAAATAAGAGGAAAGAGGATATACGGCCAATCTTCCAGCATCCGTTTCAGATCAAGGATAGAAAATCCAGATAAAGCACAAGTTACAAACCAACCCCAATCTTGCTATGAAAAGTAAAAGTCCACAATACTGCCTAGATATAGGATAAAGGGAGCCCAACAATCCCCTACCAAAGCAATATATCGCCAAACCAGCTACCAAGTAGAATTCTCTTTGAGCACTCAATGCACTAATAGAAACTTGAGATATGCCCTTCCAAACAAGTAACAAGGGTACCAAGTTTGTTTGATACTCAAATCCCTCTTTTCCAGTCCATCAGATTCCCATGTGAATCTGCTGGGAGGCCTGAGTTTGTTTAAGATGGCAATCAATGGGAAATAGTTGTGGGGGGAGGAATAAAGCAGACAAACCTAAGTAAGTTTATCAGAAATTGAAGTAATTGTGGGGAGAGAAATGGAGGAAGACTATGGCATAAAAAACTGATCGTGTTAATCAGAAATTGAGGTAGCAGCATCCAACATCACACACAATTTCAGTTTATGGGAATCATCAACTTGTAAGAAAATAAATTCAAGATCATTGACTTTAAGCTCACCCATTGGCTCAGAGATTAGAATATCTGCTTTCTCTGGCAATTCAACTTCTTCAATTTTACCCTTGACTACCTATATTTGATGAAACGTGCCTCAAAAGATTGAGAAATAACAGAGTGAATAAAGTACCATACAAAACTGAATCTTAAGAGAACAAAGAACAAAAATCTCACCGTAATTCTCTCACCCAGGGACGGGTTTCCAGCAATAAGTTTTCGAGCATATTCTGCCATTTCAGACGCTTCCACTGCATAAACATGTTTGGCACCAGCCTGATATACGAAAGAGATGGGGAAGGGGAACCAGGGCGGAAGAGATGGATATCAATTCTACAGGACCAATAGCACATATACATCTGTTTTAGCAGTCTATTTTCATGCACAACCACAAAGAACTCATGGAACCTGAGCAGCAAATAATGACAGAATACCGCTACCAGCACCAACGTCCACAACCACACGACCAACAAAATCAGTTCGGTTCTCAATGACTGCAGCATAATAAGTTCCTGAAACAAGTATGCTAATCATGTCAATCACGCATGCAACCTATAATCTACGAAAGTTCACTAAGACAAGTCGTATTTTTACAATTTACAGAACAAGCAAAAGGCTTGACAAAGTACAAAGCATTTTACCAGCACAATGACGCATAATCCTTATTTGTTCCAATATGACTTCTATGAATAAACCCAGAAAGTGAAAAGCTAAAACAAAAGCAAAATGCCAGCAAATAAAAGCTTGCTGATACAACCTGTCCTCACATAATCTTGTAGCATATTTTGCTGATGCAGCAGCTGCCCATAGTAGTGAAAATACATTTTGGCAGAAGATGGCTCAATCTTGTCATCAAACTTGCTTTTAGAAGCTGACAATGTGCCATTTTGAAAACATGATCCTGGAAAGAATAAATTGGAACCAATTAGGCCCCTTCAAACCATAATTTGCCACTGATTTTGATCCCAAATATAATGCTCTTAGTTGTAGTCAATAGTTGAAACTTATCAAGTATTAAAAAAATCGCATTTGTTTACAACAGAGTTAGCAACAAAAATATTGCAGACTTTCAGATATCTTGGCTTGTGGTTGCATGTTTATATCACGATTTTTATTTACTGAACACTGGAAACTTTTGTAACATTGGGTTTTGATGGGCGTTTGAGATGTGCTGGCAAAGTGTCCAAAACAATGCAATTTTACTTGAGTTAAGGGCATGCACTGAGTTACCTAGACGTCTCTAGGGCTATCGTAAGGTGCAAGTACCAAATGCATGTCTACACATACAAAGCACATCAAAATCCTCAATCTCCTTAGGAATTGTATTATATCAAAAAGAAGCTTCAAAACTCATTAAAGGTCCATGTGAGATGAAAATCATTCTTTGTTCAAATTAGAAGTAAATTACTAAAGATGACCAAGCAAGACTCAATCATGCAACAACTGCAAATACAAAGTAGACAATGAAAATTTGAGTTCCATCAAATCATGACAAAAGGATTGTCCAATAATCAACTAGATTGCATTAAGAGCTTCAAAAAAACTACAGGTGGAAATCAAAATGGCACCTTGAACAACAACTTCCTTCTTCCATTGCTCAAATGCACAATGGAAGGCCCTACTTTCCTCATCCTTCCTAAATTGAATGGTGATTCCCCTTGAATATGATTGCTGGTGCAAAAGGAAAAAGGTTAAAAACATGGATATTCCGGACCGCAAACCACAGTACATCACAAAGCCACCAAAATGCAAAATTATCGTGTTTTGCCCATATCGGTGGTCAACTTTACAGCTTACTAGACAACCCTCGAATCAGGTGGTTCTTGTGAGTTGTGAACTACATTCAAGCAAGTTAACTAAATTACTAAACCACAAAGGGAAAGAAGATATAAAATGCACATGCTGCCAAAATGCCAAATAGTGTGAAACCGTGGCCAAATTATATGTTATATGCTAGATGTTGTCCCACATTGGTTATTTATCAAAGCTAGTATACCAGCATGGGCAGACTCTCTACTCATTGCCAATTTGACATCTATTCAGTTGCTCTTGGGCAAGACTCTTAAGAATAAATCCCTTTTGTGTTTCAGCAATAAGTATGCTTTATTTCCTCCTCCTCATTATCCATTGAATCCTTGAATTACCACTGTACGCGTAACGGTGTGGGTCGGGGGCTCGCACATGCACGTTGTGTTAGTGTTTGTTTCGCATTCGTCTAATTATCACCTCCGAACATGAGGCTTCACGATTTTTTCACTCATTTCCAATTGGTTTAGAATTAGCAGCTCTACGGTCTAAATACTTATGTGCATATAGATCAGACAACAAACATTATGCATGAACAAAGTTTCACTTCCATACCTCTTTACCGGTTTCAGACCCTTCGGATATGCACACTGATTCAACAGGGCTCAACTTGAAAAGCTGAAAAGATACAGTACAAACAAATTAAAACAGTGAACCAGCTTACCCTCTTCCTAAGTAAACTATTCCCTTGCAACAATAAAATCAATTTGTCATGTAAACTCCATGACCTATAGAAAAATCGCGCCAAATAGACAGAATCCAGTCTTTCTCCTGTAACCCCGTTTGTGAGAAAGTGCAAGAAACAAAGAAAAAAAAAAAACTTCAACGAAATAAAATTCTACGAGCACTGTCTCACTTGGTCAAAGTATTATCGCAGGGTCTATTACATACATTATGCTTCAAAAAACTTCCTTTCTTTACATTGACAACCATTTGAATTCAAAGAGCAAGTCCACCCCATAGCCATTTGTCTTGCTATTGCCATAATTTGGCATGTGTTTTGGCAAAATCTAGTTCCACACATTGCCATTTGTTGATGCCAAATAATAGCAATGCCATCATTGGTGCCAATTTGGCTTGGAAGCAAAGAAGGGATTGCCATCCCTCCCACTTCATCCAAGCCATCCGTTTTGCATTGCAAATGAGATGATTTCAATCCAACAGTCTGCATTTGATATTGTGCCAAAATGGCACCGAACCAGTTGAGCAAGATTGCTATTTTTTGGCCTTTTGACACTGTAGTGAGCCAAAAAATTACTTTGGCAAAGCCATTTTGGCACCAACAGGTTGACTTGCTCTAAGAGCTCGTTTGGTTCGCCATCTTATTAGCTTAAAAGGTTTGGCTCAAGTTACTGTCATATCTGCCTATTCTAGACACCAGAAAAATGATCAAACAAGCTACGGGAGCCAAACAAGTTTTGCTTGCTCATTTGCTTTGGTAAGAGATACTCATATAAAAAACCATTTAAATTCTAAGGGCTGGCTTGGTTCGCGTCTTATTTGCTCATTTGCTTAGGAGGTTCGGCTCAATTCATTGTCTTGCTCGCTAATTCTAGACACACAGAAAAATGATCAACTGTAGCCAAACAAGTTTTAATAGCAAACCAAAAAAGTCATAAGAGGATAAAATCTAACCTGAGAAGTTGGAAGAGCAACGTGAAGAGCCTCATCAGGATTAGATTCTCGGTAGAATCGAACCTCTGCCACTCCAGAATCAAAGCCGAAACAAGCAACAACTGTGGACGAAGTAGAAATCTTCGATGAAGACGAAGCGAGCTCGGAGACGGAGGCTACAACGAACTCCAGTTGCTTGTGCTTTTGCCCCACTGCAACCTCCATTGCGAATTTTATTCAGCAAAGAAGGAGTATATAGATATCGATATATGTGTGTGTGAATTTATTAGGGTTTCTGAATCTGAAGGAGAAGAGTACAGAGAAGACTGCAGTATAAAGCTTGAAGGCAAACGAACATAACAAAGTGCTGCTTTCGTTTGTGCCTTGCTTCGTTTCAAGCTCTGTTCGATGGTTTGTTTAGCATGGGTCGGGTTGATTCTTCAACCTACCCGTTACCTGTGTTTTCCTTGCGGGTTGAAATTTTTCCACCCAACCGACCCACAGAAGATAAAAAAAAAACACCAGGTTGGTTAAATTTTAGTGGTTTTATTAGCAATAGGAAAATATTCAAAATAATACCTTCATCCGTATTTGTCTGTTCACTTTCATTATATATTCCACACTCCTTGAAAAATGGCGAAAGTATGCTATATGAATCTTATTATATAGATCACAGTTAGTTCTACACTTCTACTATACAAAATTTTTAAAATAACGAAACTCATTATAAATTGAAAGATATAAACAATTTAAAACATGTAGTAGTAAATTCCAACAACGCTTCACAGACTAATAGTCCAATATATCTTTGCATTGTATTTATTCTCGTAGATGGCACGACTTGTTACTGTTAATGGGGAATAATATATGAAAGCAAAAGCGTCAAAATGATACGAGTATTTTTTTGGTTTAAATATCGTGTGTTAGATTGTGTTATTTAAAAGCTGAAAACCCATGGGTACCGACCCATAAGTACAGAAAATGTACAGAGCATGCCCGGAGACCCACTTTTGGGTTTCACACGAGTGATCCAAACCATTCATTATTCTTAAGAAACAGTGGGACTTTAGTTCGACCACTTCTAACCGTCCGATTGAGCTGAATTTTTGTGGGGCCCTTCGGAAAAAATGTTCTAAGAATAATGAACGGTTTCGGATCACTCGTGTGAGACCCAAAAGTGGGTCTCTGGGCATGCTTTATACATTTTCGGTGCATACACATATGTACGTGTAGCAAGATCCATCTAAAAGTGTTAAAAGTATGATCTTTTTTTTTTTTTTTTGCCTTTCGTGAAGAGTATACTCTAGTCAATGAAGTAAATACGTGCCATCGAGGGGTAAAGTATGATCTATTTTTTTCAAAGGAATGATTTCACATACCTATCAAGTGTAGAGTTTGAAAGAGTAGAGTCTGCATCAACTTTATGTTGAAATTTTGAATTCAAATTGGCTGATTAAGGACCTGCAGTTGCGATTCTGGCATGCTAGCAATTGCAAGGAGTGAAGACTCTCCATTATGTGTGATGATGGTGGAATAATTCTCGCATTTTATCGCATCGGTTTCATGAGTTGAATTTTGCAGCAACTTAAGGGCTATGGCATTTCCTATATATGAATCATCCCCATATTGTGTTTCACACCAGGATGTTGTGTTCCACTTTGTATTGTCCGTGAGCTCGTTTTTGTGTGAGAGAGAGACAGTCGAAGTTCAATTCACTAAGACGTTCGAAGGAGGTGTTCCAACGAGCATGGTTCAACCATTTTATTCTGGGAGACGGACACCGATCAACCTATAACACCCTCGGTAGGCGGCGAACCCGTTTTAAGGAGACTGTGGTTTTCACAAGACTTGGTTTGTTTTTTTATTTCGGTTTTACAGTTGATGTATCTGGTTTATATAATCTATTCATGTAATTTTTATTTAGTGTTCATATTATGAATGGAATTGTTCTTTGGGATTCTGTGCCGTGCATTTTTCCAACATTTTACTCGATTTCTCTCCTTCTCTCTTGTACGTCCGTTAGAGTTTATCTGATAGGTGCATTATGCAACTATTAGCCCAAGGCTTTAACAATTCAATAAGCGAGTTAGAGAGCTTGTTAATTGCATTTTGACCCTGGGTGAGAACGAGAAAGCATGCATTAGTCCACAAGAGAGAAAGAATGTGGATGCGGCCATGTGGGACGTATGCATGAATTTATATGGGTGCATAAAGTTTCGAATTGCTATTATGTACTCTAACAGTCAAAACATTAATTTTATGGAAGGTGATTCGAGATCACTTTTGATGGTGCTATTGAGCTTTGCTTTCAACACTGGGAGGAAGAGAGTTATGGATTGAGGAAGAATGACAATGAGGTGAAGGATGTGCCGATATCCCGTTAGGTCAACAAACGGTTAACTCACAGAAGGGTCTACTTGTTATAAAAAAAAATTCAAACGGGATGTCAATGTTATTGTCCATACTAAGGGGAGGTCTAGTTATTTCGCAACTATTCAGTGGGTGTTAGTGTTATTCCCACCAAAATAAAATTATTCCCTGATAAAAATCCAAAAGTGTGTGAGGCGTTCAAAATTCACGCCTGTCTTTCTTCTTCATTTTGAACTTCGAAAGCGGTCTCCGAGCAAATCGCGGAACCAGTTGCAGAAAACTCGAAGATGGTACTCTCTCTCTCTCTCTCTCTCTCTCTCTAACCTATAATAGTAGCGTAGATCTGTGTAATTTGGTCGTTTAATCTCTACTGCTCCCGATTCTCACTTTCGCGCTTTGTGTGATTTTCGCTCTTGGTTAAGGTTTCAGTAATTCCAGGTTTACCAATCTAAAGATTTAGTAATTGATTCGTGAAACATCAGAATTGAGATCTATTCTCGGCGCATTTGACGAGATTTGATTAGCATCTGGCTGTCTCCGTTAGTGTATTTTTCCCTAGAGAATGTGGGGAATAGACAAGCCATTTGAACTACAGACAGTATTTTTTTTAGTTTCATTTCCTCAATATTTCACACCAAAGACTGATAAATCTGAGCTCATAATAGTATCATTTTAGTCGATGTGAGCGTAAGCTGGTCCGGACACCTAGTTATCAGAGGAAAAAAACCTGGTCCGGACACCTTGGTTATAAAAAAAAATATCATTTTGTTGTCCATGTTCTTTGATCCGTGCCTGTGTTCCTGGTTAGCTCTGATTGCAATGCGCTAGGCTTAATTATGTTGGTTTGTTTGCTCAAATGTAGTTAATTTACCCCCAAAAAACTTCGAGAATGGGGTTAAAGTCGTATTTATGTTGTTTTTCTAATTTTGTATTTAGTTGATATGGTTGGAGGTTTAGTGTCCACTGTTCTGTGAAATTGATGTATTTTGTTACATATCCAATTACTGACACGTCTACTACTCCTTAGTTCTCCGCTCATACAAGCAGGAGATTGTTCTTATTTTATCATGATTTGAGTAAGCAGTTCCATTCAACATTTTCTGTTTCTCAACTGTTTAGGAGAGTGTAATTTTGATTCTAATCTCGAACTCAAACTATAGTTGTACGCTAGTCGTAGAAACTCGAAGGCTTATGACTTTGGTCTCTCCCTTGCTGTGGAAGACAGATTTTTGGCTCATGCCACTTGAAATTAAGAGGGCGTTGAAAAACCATAAGTTCGTAGGATTTGATTATTGAAAAGCAGTATTTGAAGCCAGAATATGGAGGCGATTAACGTCGGAAGGCAACAATAGGACATGGGACAAGGTAGTGAGATGCAAAGTTGAGGAGAGAGACAAGGCACAAAAAGAAATTATGGAAACCAATTGGCTTATAGCATTGTGAGGATGGCATGATGTGTTAGTATGACGCGTAAGCTACAACATCATGGCACTTAAGGCGAAAATTGAACCTTTTTGGTTTTGACTTAGAAGGCACTAGAGTACTCGGAGATTTGGCCAATCATGACGCATACTTTTATAAGTTAGAAGTTATATTGGGAGTCTTTGTAGTTATTTTTGGATGGTAAAGAGAAGGTAAGGGTTTCTTGTTCATCATCTTTTCCCATGTAATGAAGAAGCATCCATTACCCTTTCTTTTCCCACTATAAACCGACATCCGGACACATCTCTTTGGGGAACTACATCACACGTCGAGATACACAGGACAGCGTTGTTTGTTTACCATAGCAGTAAGGACGTGCTTCATGCAATTGATAATGTGCTATTGTTTCTTTTGTTTGCGTTATTTTGCTTGCATGTAAAACTGTTTGGTTTAGTGTTTTCGTCCTTTTGTTTATTCTGTTTATAAACATTTTGTTTTTTAAGAAATGATCACTTCAGGTAAAAATCATGGGAACATAAGCTTTTATGCTTGTCACATAAGTATCTTGCTGTTATAACGTGTCTCTGTTCATTGTGTTATAACTTCTGATCCCGTGATGGTTTTAACATTTGGTGAGTGTTGTCTTCCTAAGATACCGTAACCGAACTAATCTCTGGTCTGACGCACGCATGTGACTCATTCCTGTAGACTATGTTTGTTTCCCATGTCAAAAAGGTGCCTAATGATGTTGTTTTGGGGACGTTAACTCCTTCAACGAACAATAACACTAATGGTCATGACGTGTTAGTTTGTGAGGACAAACGTCGATGGTTTTGCAGGATACCCCCACCCCCCCTTTAACCTTTAATCTCATTATCTCAGTGTCCCACACTCCCCCTATCTTTGTTTTAGTTATAAGCCATTCAAGAGGGGGAAAAAAGGCAGAGAAATGTTTATATGATCAGATAATGGGTGGGATCACCAATCATGCAATTGTGCTTCCTGGAAGAGCTCAGGTTGCACATAAGTTTTTGTATTTTGATCTGTTCTAGTTGAACTTGTGTCACTGATTTGAGTTTTTGCAAATGTGGTGACTGGTGAGAATGAGCTCTCCCTCTATATATCTGTCTATAAGAAGTGCCAGGCTACAAGCATATTCTGTGCTTCTCAGTCGTGTATCTGCTGTATACTGCGTACTCAGTAACAACTCACTGGCTCTGTTGGCAGGATGGGCATGATGCAGATGATCCCAAACAGAGCACTGCTGATATGACTGTATTCGTGAGTTTCCTGACCCTAGTAAAATGGATAATATGTACAATTTTTTCCAATTTATGTTATCAAGGAATTAACGCAAGTGTTCTCAGAGATACTTGCCTGTGGCTAAAAAATGGTTTAGTGAAGGTACGGCCTCTTATTAAGCCACCGCAATAACTAAAATTTTGGCACTTGTTTTTTTCAGGTACAAAATCTTCTCCAGCAGATGGTAAGTTCATTGCTTCTCGAATATTTTGTTGTTTCCATTTGGAGTACTTGTCATCTGTCTGGGAATTTGATTTCTTTGCTGTTACTGATGAATTTTGCAGCAATCTAGGTTCCAGACAATGTCTGACTCCATCATTACAAAAAATATCCTTTGCAGTTTATCCTTGTTAGCTGTATTTACTGTCAAACACATGCTTTGATAGTTAGATATCTCTGGCAACTAAGTCATTTCCTTAAGCATTTCTATGCATTTACTATGGGTGATTGTCTTTTCTCGCTTTTCAATTGAATTGCTTCTCACCTTGTCGAAAAAATAAAGATTGTATTGCTTTGGATAGTACCTATAGCTTTTATAACATTGGTCATTAAACTGTTTCTGTCACTTGTTTGTTTTTGCCTCCCATGTGCACAAATGCTGATATGAATCAAGTTACTTGTTTCTTTAACTGTGATCGTGCACTTGATGAGATGGGCAGCCGGATAGACGAGTTGGAGCAGAGCATCAACGATTTGAGGGCTGAGATGGGGCAAGAGGGTTCTCCTTCTCCTTCATCTGCTCTGAAGTTAAAAGAAGAGCCCAAATCAGCTGATGATTCGGCTTAAGGTTTTTTCACAGTATGTTGTCTTGGCATATTTGTTTGCTTGTGATTCTGAAACTGGAACTGGAAACCAAATTTCTTCTTCGTGGTCGATGGATCTTGTTGAGAGACCTTTTAATTTCTACCCAATTTTAGCTTGACCGAATTTGTATGTCTTGACGTGTGGGGTATATATCTTGGAAGATGCTGAAATTCTGAGATTTGTCTATGATTTGCCTAATTTGAAACTGGTCCTGAAATGGTCGTTGAATGGTAATCTCGCTGTGTCTCTGTAATCTCGAAGAACGACTTCCTCTTGTGCAACCCAAGGCACAACAGGTGGTTGTGATATCGGGTCTCGTTTTGAGTTTGAAGTGTGATTAGGACCTTCAGCTTTGTGAATTCGATACGTAGAACAACTCTATGAACAATCAAGGTGATATATCATCGATAACTCAAAGAATTGATTTTGGTGTTGCCTTGGCAGGATGTGAGCACCGTCGGAATCATTTTGGTCTTTTGAAATTACACTTTCAATAAGAATTTAGTTTTGTATGCTCATCAATATTAAAACTTGATAATCGCTTGCAAGGATTTCAACACTTCAAGCTCGAAATGAACGGTGTAAATTACGTTTTTGGACTCTGAGATAAGCCCATTTAGTGGGCAACAGTTCCCTTATCTTCCGCTGTTAGGGGCGATTGATTGGAGGATTAATTTAAGGGGATAAGATTGGAGGATTAATTTAAGGGGATAAGTTAGGGGGATGATAAGATTAGAGGGCGTTTTATTTTTGGAGGGTTGACCCATATTGATGTGATGTTTATGGATGTGGATAAAAAAGTAGATGGTTTGGATGCAGGGGCTAAAATATGATTTGGTTTGGATGTTTAATAAAATGGGGGATAAGAGCATCATTATCAGCATTGCTGAAATAACTTTTTGGTTAAAATAGAGAGTCAAACCCCCCAAAACCCCCAAAAATCAGCCTCTCTACTTTCCCTCAACAAATTGTTTTTGCTACGGTACCGTTACTTCCCCAGTGATGCACTGTTCACGGGACAAACCTTTTTTTATTTATTTTTCTTCCGGCTGCGTCAGAAATGGGCAGAAGAGAGAGGGGGAGCGGAAGAGGGAGGGGGGCAGGGTGAACCACGTGGCTAGGAACTATTGGGGGAGAACATTGAAATGACTTGGGGGGGGGGAGGGGGGGTCCACTCACTGCATGCACGTCTGCACCCCGAGGGAAACATTTTAGCCTTTTAGGGAGGAATTTTTTTTTTTTTATAGATTTGAGGGAAATAGTTTAATAAAATAAAGTTTGGATAGAGAGTCTGATTTTTTGAGTTTTTGATAAAGTGGCTTGCTAAATTGTAAAAGGTGTTTTTGTGGTTAAATTTGGTCCAAAATTTGTTGAGGTTGATGAGGATGCTCTAAGAGGGGGTGGATGATAAAATTGGGGGTGAAGGGGATAATGAGGGATGAAATCGTCAAAAAACCGCCCCTCTACAATTGACTAACTTTTGGGGAGGCCAATGGGTGCCCAAAAGTATCTCATCTCAATATTTGATTTTTTCCTTTTTCGTTATTTGTCATTCCTAATCTTACATGAGCGAGAGGGGAATGAAACTCAATCCTGAGATGCAGTGTGAGGCATTTAAGAGCTCTATCGCATGAGCTAGCCACCACTTGCTCAATATTTGTTTTACTATATGCACTTTCGTTATTATTTGTATTTAAGTTTATACTCCCTCCGTTCCAAATTGCTTGCCCCTCGTGGGAGTACGTGCATTTTGAACGCAAAAAATAACAAGTTTATGAAAACTTTTTTGGAAAAAAAATTGCACCAAAAATTTCTTCTCAATGAGATCTTTAAATTGGTGTAAAGTTTGTTAAAAAAAAAAGGGTTAATTTCACTAACCTCCCTTGAGGTTTGCATTAATGTCACTGACCTCCCCTCAGTTTTCTGATATTCCACTGCGCTCCCTTGCTTTACAAAATAAATGGCAGATTCCCCCTTTTCTGTCAATTTTGTTATTGAGTTTGAAAAAAAACGTTAAGTCCACCACATTCTCTCTTTTTATCCCCATTTTACCCTCACAACTGTAAATACACTACCCCACTCACCCTCTCGTTTAATCAGGAAAAGAAGAACCAGACCTCACTCCCTATTTGGTTTGGAGTGAAAGAATGAAGAAAATAACAAAATCAAGTTTGGTCAATAAAAAATCTTTATAGTACAGACAAAAGTATTGAAAATGTGAAATTTCTTCTGAACAATTCACAGAGAAAAGGCTATACGTGAGAGAACTCATATTTGCATTTCCCCCTGTTCGGTTACTTCACACCTCCAAATCAAACCCAGAGAACATCAAGTAGACGATCTCAATTATATCTAATTTCAACCTTAGACCCATCTCCTCCATTGCCAGCCTCTCTGAGTTCCTCAGAGCAATTTTCCGACAGAATCGACGACTCCGAATCTAACAAACCCAACAAAATTTCAATTTTTGGATTTGAATTATTCAAAAATAAAAATAAAAAATCACCGGCGAGCTCTTTACCGACATTGACGACGTCGAATTCGACTTACGCGACGGCTGAGATTGCCCACACCTTAAATTTCTGGGCGATTTTAACCTCAGTTTTTTCTCGTTGTAACGCTTCGTGACCGGAATGAACATGGGTTTAACCCCTTTTAAATACTTCTGCACCAAATCCGTGGAAAATCGAGTTTCATTTGGACCCGATTCGGCTGAAATCCGGTGTTTATCTGAATTGGATACGCTGCTTCTCCGGTTCGAGTTTAATTTCCTCTGCTTTTGATTCGCCGTGGTTGAAACAGAGCCGTTGGATTCCGTCTTCTCTGCTTCATTCGCCTTTGATTTCTTCAACCTCGACGTCAGCACACGAAACACCGCGGCCGTTTTGATGGCGGATGCTCGCGAATTTGAAAATTGGTTCAGTGAATTTGAAAAACTCGTCGTCATCCTCCTCAAATTGAATCGAAAACAACTTTGGCTGATTGTATTCTCACTCACTCGCTCTCTCTCTCTCTCTGTCACTGTGTAGAACAGTGGGTTTGGTCGATTAGCAATTTAGGGCCAAGTGTGGAGTAATATGTATCAAGGGTATAAACGTCTTCCCACTTGAAATGTTAACCCCATTAGTCCAAAATAGACGGGAAGGGGGAATCTGCCATTTATTTTGTAAAGCAAGGGAGCGCAGTGGAATATCAGAAAACTGAGGGGAGGTCAGTGGCATTAATGCAAACCTCAGGGGAGGTTAGTGAAATTAACCCAAAAAAAATTAATGTTTGTACATTATTTTTTGCGTGCAAAATGCACGCACTCTCACGAGGAGCAAGCAAATTGGGACGGAGGGAGTGACACATTATCAATACAAAGCTCTAACAAGAAAAAGTGTCCTACCGAAAGTAGTGAGTAATTACAATTCGGGGATACTTGCAGTATCCTACTCCAAAGAAAAATGGATAGCTGAAGTATTCCATCACAACATACTCGAAGTATTTTTTGGAAGAATTAGTTATCAAGTTATTTAATTTTATTCATGTAGACATTGAGAGACTTTGGAGGAAATAATGGGATGGGACCGATGGACACTTCCAGTAATGTCTCCATAGCCTTCTTCAGGCTTTTGTTTGGAGTACTTTTTTCTCAATTCTTTGCGCCTCCGAATCCGATGAGGTCTTTGTTTTTGGTGGAGCGGCTTGAAAGAAACAGAAAAGGAAAACTTGCCATCTTTGAAAAAGGAGAAGTAAAGACAAGTCTCCAGATAGAGAGAGTAGTCTAAGGTCTGTTTGGCCGATTCCTTTTCGCATTTTTAGATTCTTATTTTTGAGGTTTGGGTATTTGGCTGTCCAAATTCAAAACACATTAAGCCGAAACTCTTCTCAAAATTTGACATTGGAGAGGAGAAACCATTTTTGACTTCTCGTTTTTCACTTTTTCCATTTTGATTAACGAAAAGACCTACGAAATATATTATGCACATATCTCCCAAATACCTGATGCAAAATACATTATGCACTTTTTTTTCAAACACTCCTATCAGATTCGAAATATATTCTGACCATAATTTAAAAAGCCAAAAAACCAAAAAGTTAAAAATGAAAAACTAAAAATGGGCCACCTAAACCCCTAAGCAAGGATTAAAACTATCCTTTTCCCTCTTTTTTTTCCCCACCTTGGCCATAGAGTATTCAAAATTTCAAACCTATATTGGAAAAGTGGGAGCAATAATTCAAATCCAATTTCTCTTCTATTACTATTTTCCTCTGATTTTCAAAGACATTGTGCTCGTCTTATCTTTGATCAACAGTCAAGCTAAAAACAGGGGGTTGAAAATACGGTCCAGTCATTTCTAATAGGAAGTGACTACCACGAAGCTTCATCAACAGTGGAATTACCGGGACAGCTGAACTTCAGCAAGGTGCATGTGAGGTGACAAACAATTAACAGACTAAATTAGCCAATACGAAGGTTGTATACTTCAGTTAACTTTGGTTATGTTTTTTGTCTTCCTGTTTGTAATTTGTTATCTTCAGCTGTATTTGTTTGTACTCGGTAGCTTTGATTTAATGAATTCTATCTCTTCAGTGAAAAAAAAGAGTGCAAATCTCTTTCTTTTGGTTTTCTGGAACCGGCAAGTGAAAACCGCTGATTGAAGGAAAAAACAAAAAAAACAGTTCAATTCCTGGACTCTGATCCTTGTACACTCTCAAGGTTCTCTCTAATCTTTCTAAATATCAGTACATATATACGGATATTAGAAATTGCTCGTGCCTGAAGGCACGACACAACACGTTATGAGCACAACTAATTAAATTACCCTTCTCTTAACCCAACAATGAACCCAATTTTTTTGAGGTTTTTTTTTTTTTTTTCCCTTGTGTACGCTTCAATCAGGATCCATCAAATCAATTTCAAGTATTTCGATTTAAGAAAACAAAAAATAAAACTAGGAGAGAGGATATGCAATGAAGATGATGAACTAATTCAATATACTACTTACTCCGTCTAGATTTGTTAGTCTATTTTTAGAATTCGTTCCACTTTTAAAATGATTATATCTAATTTACAATGTTTTACGTAATTTTAAAAACATTGTCTTATAGAACTAATCGAAATCTATGAAACAAGATCTATATTTATTTACCAATTTAAAGATATCACTAATTTTTTATCCGGTTACAATAGAACGAGGGATAAATAAATCTAGAGAAAGGAGTATATATTTTGTCCCAATTTTTGTTGAAAAATTCTACGGTTCACAAAGCTAATGTTACGGGTACGAAAACACTTTTATTCGCTCTCCCTCGTTGTCCAGTTTATAACACTAGGGAGTTGTGACACAGCTTCAGTCTTCTCTTCTTCGTTTGGGCGCGCGCTCTCTCGCTCTCTCTCTGAGCTGACTGGTCCCTGTTGATCCGGCCCACGAATCTGGTACTCTCTCTCTCTCTCTCTCTCTCTCTCTCTCTCTCTCTCTCTCTCTCTCTCTCTCTCTCTGTGTACATGATTTATGTTGTATTTGTCGTTTTCATTTCCATCAAGAACGGATTTTGACACTTCGAAACACGATGAATGGGCGAATTTTTCGTATGTATCGTTTGAATTCAAATGAAATCAAGCTGCTTAGATGATACGATATCAGTTTGTTCGAAATCCCAATTTGAAGGTCCCAATATTAGTTAATTTAGAGTTATCTAATTTGTTTTCTCGGTTTTGTATTCCTATGCCGATGGTATACGCATTTTAGATATCTATGTACCCTTGGAAAATGAAATGCATTTTCCTAGTTCCATACTAATTTACATAATGCGCGTGCGTGAGCTGAGCTTGAAAACTTCTTTAAAAAACATCCCCAAACTAAAATTACATAGAGCGATGACTGAGGGAGCGAATGCAGAGCAAAGATTGAGCGCAGGAGTAGAGGGTCCTATTGAAGGTTATGTAATTGAGGTCCCATGCTACGTAGACGTGAAAATGAGGCCCGGGCCTTGCGACTGAAACGTTAGTGTTGGATTTGTGCCTTGAATTGACGTTTGAAGAATCCACATAAGTTTGTTGCAAGCAATCTACACTTTTTGGATGAAGGTTTTGTTTCGGGAAAAAAGGCCCGGGCGGGATTCAGGCCCGCCCGAGCGGTAGGTTCGGGATTTTTTGGTTGGTTTCTGGAAATCCTGCTCGGGTGGTTTTGACCGACTTCCGTAAGGATTACGTGTGGCTACGCGTTTTGGGGAGTTTTAACCTAATTTTCTTTGTTTTCTTATAAATAGGAGCCTTTTGGTCTCTTAGGGTTTTGTCTTTTCTTGGGATTTGAAATATCTAGGATTTGGAGTTGTCTCTTTCGTTTATGTGAGACATTGATGCTTTGTTAGGGTTTCTATTAGAGATTTGTTCCCAGTTATCTATTGGTTGCTTCAAGTAGAGTTACGGTATAGCCGGCTCTTTGTATTTCTCTCCATTAATAGGGAATCATCTTGCTCTTTCCCCGTGGTCATACCTCTAGAGCTTCGTGCTTGAGGGAACCACGTAAAACCTGTGTCTTGTTTTCTTGTTGGTTTGGTTATATTCTCTACTTCGGCTTTTTTTTTTTTTTTTTTGGTAAATCGGAAATATAGTCTACTTCGGCTTTTGGCACAACAGTTAGGACACGCCGGACTTGGGACGAATCCTTGAGGTTTGGCCCTTCTCCATTTGAGACTAGTCTTAAGGTTTAGTTCATCTCAGTTTCACTATCTTTAAATTTCTGCTAAAAGGGACAATATTGTGGGTTCTAGATGGAATGGTAGATGACCTGGAATTTATATCATGCATAATTCGGGTTAATAGCTGTGGAACTGCAAAAATGTTGGTAAAGAAACTCAAAATGCTAGCTTTTGATGTATTTTTGAAATCTAGAGTGGGAGATGATTCGGGCTTCCAATTGTTAACTTGAAAGTTGTAGTTTCTTTTCTTTCTTACTGCTCATTCTATTGATTGGAAATGATACCTTCGCTATACTTTGGCAGAACTACTCAACTTGACTCAACTCAACGCCCAATCACCTGATCGCTGATCTGACCATGGCTTTTGTAACAAAGCTCGAATACCAGGACAGTATGTGGAAGCTTCAATCCCATTCAACCTTCCTCTCCTACTTTCAGGTTTGTTCTTCACTCTGTCTCTCTCTCATCAATTACAAGTTTCTATTGTTTCTACTTTTGAGTAAACTTGCGTTTCCAATTTTTTATGGAAGGGAGAAGATGGTCGACTTGCAGTGGTACTTGATTCCACTATCTTCCACCCTCAAGGCGGCGGTCAGCCCTACGACACTGGTGTCATCACCTTTTCAACCGATCATGACTTCGAATTTGCTGTCAATGACGTCCGATCGAAGGACGGAATGGTTAGTTATTCAATTGAATGTACTTATGTTTTTGCTCAAACAAAACACTTAGCGCAGTTTGGATAGACTAGGCTTTTAAATGAAGGATTTTGTGACATTATTATTCATTGGGTTTAGTTGAAATTTAGATGTAATAGTTTGGTCATATAGATTGTGTCAGCCGATCAAAAAAAATATAGATTGTGTCATTCTCACGTTGACTTTGGAGCTATACACAACGGATTTGAAATAATGTGCACGAGGAGTGATTTGAAATCCTGTGTTGTTATTGAAGACCCCAAGAAAATAAATACCCAAATCTGTGTTCAACTCTAGCTTCACAACCTCCCTACAGGCTACAGTTAAAACTCATTATTTCTTTTTACAATACACTTTACGTTCCTTCATTAAAACACGAGTCTATCTGAATGGAGCAGTACCTGTTGTATTTTGCTTCACATCTTCAATGTGGAATTTTGTCCTATTAACAGGTTTTTCACTATGGATTTTTCAAGAATACTTGGGAGGGATTTGAATCAACCCTCAAGAAAGGGATTCAGGTTGGCCTATATGTTGATGCGTCACGTCGCAACCTCAATTCTAGGTATTTACACATGGAAATATGCTTGACACTAACTTTGTGACAAACAGTTAAGGGCATGTTTGTTGGTCGGTTTAGACGTATTGGATTAAAAATTTTGTGGAACCTCATTTCCTGCATCCTAATGCAAGTGATGGGAGGAGTAGAAATCAGTAGCACAACTAATTGATGTGGTGCTGTTAACCAATCAAGCGAAACCTTGGAGTTGTTATTCTGATGAGATTGTGCAAGTGCTGCAACTTTGGAAAGGTCACACAAGGACCTTTGCTTCTTAAGTTCTTGCCACAGGCATAATTTCACGACACAGGCAACATCCCGGACAAGAAGTATATACTTGCAACTTGATAATGAAGGTTATCATTTGCATACTCGTACTTCTTTAGTTACCTAACCGATGCAGTGTGTGTGTGTGGATCACCTCAACCAAGATGCTCACTTCACCCTCTTCTGACGTCTCTAGAATTATGAGATCATTGCTAGTAGGCCTTATATTAGGATAATTGAATTGGTGGACTATTTGCTGTATTATGGCTTAGTTGACCAGCTTCTAGGTATTAGTGTAGAGATTAATCTGGCAGTCTAGGTGGAAAATGTCAAACTAGCACATTTTCTCTGCTATGATAGTATTTTGTTGGATGTGTGGAGCATATAGCTAAACCAGAGTAAGAAGTATAGTTTCTTATTGCAGTCTTTACTTCTTTGGACTGGTCTATTCATCTCCTTACAGTTTTCCCCTGGACCTGAATCCATTTATTTGGTCTTCTACTTTGTGCAGGCTGCACTCAGCTGGGCATTTGCTGGACGTTTGTGTGAAGAATGTGGGATTAAGTCTAGAGCCAGGCAAAGGCTATCATTTCCCTGATGGGTATGTTTAATAATTTGCGACGTGAAATGACTTACTGTACATGTCTCATTGACGATATTCCTATTTGTTTTGCTAGGCCATTTGTTGAATATAAAGGTACAGTTCCACAGAATGACATGCAAAGTAAGCAGGTGGAGTTGGAGTTGGAAGCTAATAAATTGATTTCTAAGGGAGGGAAAGTATGTTCACCTCTCTCTCTCTCTCTCTCTCTCTCTCATATCTGATCTATTTCTTGAAGTATGCCCATATGCCATTAAGGTATCTGATCTATTCCTTGAAATATGCCTATATGCCAATAGGTTTCTGCTGCTGTTGTATCCTATGAAGAAGCTTCTGAGCTGTGTGGTGGCAGGCTACCTGATTATATACACAAGGTCAAATTTCCTTTTCCACTCTACAAGCAAATCTGTTGACGCACCACTTTTATGAAGATTTAATTGCCCTTGGCGTAACGTAATTGTAATCAAAACAACATAGCATGTTAATAGACTTGGGGAGGTTCGTTGATCAGAACTTCCAATGTTAATAGTCTTATCCTATAACCATGACCATAATGTTTTCTCTATGCCCAGTTAGTATAATGGGGTGTCTGGGACGGGTATATTGGGAACAGAGCTAACCTTTGGTACTAAATGCACAAAATGGTTGATGTAATTCCATCTGGTGAATCAATATTATGACCGTTGATGATGTCCTTTGTGAGAAAGTGGCCAGCACCAATTAAGGACTCTCTCTCTCTCTCTCTAGTCGATTGATTTCATTTGTTTGGATAGGTATTGATTTAAGCAAATCCTTGGCAGTCAGCATTATGGATTTGGTAATAAGAAAATGTTACAAGAAACCTTTCAAATCCTTTCTGTCCTTGCATCAAGCTGGTTGTCCTTTTTGCATTTGTTACCTTGCTTCATGCCACTGATCTTCATTTTTTCCTACATATTTATAAACTCTGATTCTTGCCTAATTATTCAATTCATTCAGGGAAGTTGTCCTCGCATAGTGAAATTGGGTGACCATCCTGGCTGCCCTTGTGGAGGAACACATGTTTCTGATATATCTGAGATCGGGAGCATGAAGGTACTGATACTGATCTAATTTAAATTCTGGCAGTCTAGTTGATCGTCACTGAATGTGATGATGTGCCATCAAGATTCTTTAAATCTACGCTTCTTCAAGGTTGACATGGGATATTGGATCCTCCTATGCTGTTTTTGTTAGTAGCTGGTTTGCCGTTTCCATTTTCTGTCTTCTCTTGTTATCCATTCTTTCCTCATTTTGCCTCCTTCAAGTTTTCCAACATCTGTCGATATACTTAAATGTGATGTTTCAGTAGAACTGATCAAGTGACAACTCTGAAATTTTCATGTTTTGATCAGGTTTCTCAAATACGGACAAAGAAGGGAATGACAAAAATCTTTTACAATGTTGGATCCTAGATTTGGCACTTGATCAACGGCCATTCAACAGTTATATCGAGATGGTCTGCTTATCGGTTGAAGGCAAAGGAAAATTATCACGCGATACTGAGTTAGTAATAGCTATAGGTGTATTTATTGGGGATTGGAATTTGTGATAGCTGGAAGGGCCTAATGGATGAACCGCTCTCTTGCAAAGCCGGTGTCCGTTCGAGTGTCACAAATGCAAATCCTGTTTGCATACCTCTCCTAGGGATTGTAAGGTTCATGAACAAGTGATCAATGGTATCTAAATGTAATATCTAAATGTAATGGGAAATGAAAATTAGTAGTACTAGTTTGCTTATTTGTTTTTGTGAATTTGAATGGTCAAAGTGGGCCTAATTTGGGTGATGTTTGCGGATTTCTCTCCACGCGCATTGAACAATAAGGTCACCATCGAACCATTACTTGGGAGACTTTATGGGTAAGCAGAAATGTCTTTGGAACCATTCAAATCCTATCGTGAGCACAAAAGAAACCTTCCAAATTCTAAATATACGACTATATTATTCGTCGACTTGCTCTCGTTCTAATTTTATCGGATGACTTGCTCTCGTTCTAATTTTATCGGATATCCCGAAGAGACTTTGTCGTCGTGATTATATATTTTATTGCGGGGAAGTCGCTTAAAAACACTTAAAAACTAAAAGCTTTGTTGCCATTGCTTCAGCACTTTCTAAATCTTATGTTTCATGGAGTTGGTTGATCACTACACAAATTTTTTCCACTAATTATTGAACTCAAACCGCATAAACTATTTCTCACGTGAATTTTAATTTTAGTCTGATCAATCTAAGGGAGGCCATAGGACATTTCCATAAACAAAAAGAGGAGCAAATTATAGTGAAAATGCAGTATAAAAGATTGGGAGGGCAATGGCGGACCCAGAATTTAAGAGGATTTAGGTTGGGGGTGTCGTTTACGAGAGTCTACCATATTTATGTGTATGTTGAGCAAAAATATGAAGAAAAACGTTGACTGAAAAAATGTCACGCTGTCTTTAACTTTATTTTTTTATTAAAACAAAAATAAAGACTTAATTCAATTTTCCAATATAGTAGTCTTTAAATGTAAGCCTTGGAGAATTTTCTTTTTTCAGGATCCGATCCGTTCATCTTTTAAATCGATATTTTTCAAACATTTGTGTGAAAATCAAGTTATTTGAATACCCATTAGTGTTAAATATATATTTTTTTCTGAAGCGAGGGTGGCAAGTTCCACCCCACCCCACCCAACCGTTGGTGCCGCCCCTGGGAGGGGGAGAGTAGAGTTGCAACTCCCTTATGAAAGAGGAGCTCCCAACAACCAGAGTATGTTCAGCCTGTGAGCAATACCACCCACTAAAGGAGCTATCATTGAAGGAGCTAGCCAAGCTCACTGGACGTTCTTTCGGAGTAAACCTGCCTATTGGAAGGTAGCCCATCATCACAGTCCCATTAAGGTGCAAGTTGGACAGATAGTGTCCAATACTCAACATCTGGTTCACGAGGACTAGTACTACCCACAAGCGGGATTCGAACTCGCCACCTTGTGCAGGGGGCACAGCCCAAGACCTTATTCCTACGCTATTTGTACTCTTACATAAGTTCAGTTGAAGAATGCAAAGAGTAGAAGAACGAGGGTCCATAAAATTTCACCAGACCATATAGTTACAGCAAAAACCATTACAGTTTGCAAATGTGAACCAAACCAACCAAATTACATCAATCATTTTCTGTCATTACGTTCGGTCAGGGGAAAAAATGGGATTAATCCAAATGTCTACTGGAGTCACCTACTACTTGTTGCAATTGAAACCGCGGCAAACTGAAAGCCAGATTGTCAAAGCCAACACTAGAAGAATTCCAAGCACAATCAACTTTGTTTTCATATTTTGATACCACATCTTCCGCTTGATCTGTGTCGCAATTCCCTTGAAATTCTGGGCCTGAAAATTGTCAAATTCGATGGTTATTCTTTCGTGGTGTTTTCGCACCTTTTTGCAGTTGTTTGTCACAACTTCTGCTTCTCCTTGTGAGGCAAAAAACAGCTTAACTATGCTGAAAAGAAAACGAAAGGCCTAAAATTGTTCTTGAAATGTAGAAACATATATGCTTACTGAATCGCGTAGTTCTTGAGCTTTCTCATCCAAAATGGCAAGGCTTCCTCCCCTGTCAGTAACCTGAGAAAGTATACATGAGCAACACGAGGTCAAACAGACGAGATAAAACTTTTAAGATCGGAAAAGATTTCCACGAAGGAAATGCAGAAGATTGTTAAAGACCAAATTTTACATTAGAATCGCCTATACAAATGATTTCCTAGTGTATAAATGAACGAGATTCTTTGGTCACTGAATTTGGTCTTTTGGAGAACCGATTAATGCAGATTATCCAACTAAATCTACATTCCGGAGGCCAAGTGGGCCAAATCCAACATCTTGTCACATGTTGCTTGCAGGAAGGTGCTGGAGGGGGAATTGTTGGGCAAAGGCCAGGTACACCTTCTCCAGCATCCTGCCCTGTGGAAGCTAGGTGGGCCAAGTCTCAATTGAGACCCGTTATAGCTTGGCACATTTACTAACACCTGCGGTTTTGGTGAGATGGTAAGTGCTTGATCCAACATGTAGGATCTGGTTGACAAGCTTTTGCAGTTGCATCTAGGTCGTCTATTTTGGTAATGAATAATCCAAACATGTGAACTATAAAAAGTACCATAGGCCGGATGAAATTACACGGGCTACTCTCTGCGGTTTTCGTTTCGTTTTATCTATTCACGTACCTTGATAATATTGTCCAGCATAGCACTTTTAACTTGTGAAGCCTGGGCCTTCACTTTTGCTAGTTTTCCAATCTCTTCTTCATTGTCGACAGTGTACTGCATATGCTCTTTCATAGTGGGGCTGTAGATTACAGAAACAAACGTCTTAAGTCATTTCATTCATTTATTTTTCCTGATATCATGTAATCAAAAGCAGTTATTGGTGGCAGTTTTCACAAATGGGTTTTCCCAATCAATTCCAAGAAAACAAGTTTTATAATTGGCAACAGGGATAAGAAAACAGACAGCAAGAAACAGTCACATCTCTAGAGGTTATCAACAGCAGAGAGAAAAGGATGGAGGAAGATTATATAGCAACATTGACCACCGGGAAAAATCTTGGAGTAACTGTTCGTCCAGAGGATGAAATAGTCTTAAAGGAAATGGTTGAGATGAGTTCAAAGCATTCTCTCAAAAGATTAAGCGATGGGAGGTAATCTATTGAGAAAAAAGGATCCTTTTGAATTTTGATGGTGGGTTGCGGCAGTGTACTGGCATGGCAAGGGATAAAGTAGGATGTTTGGGCTGGCGTGAGCAGGCTTAGAGGGGATCTTCGCGTGGCTCTTGTGTCTGTTTTGGATTTGGTTCCCTTGGGTGTTTTTCGCTTAGGTCATGGAGGATCTGGGTGTTTTTGTTCTGTAATCTTTTGTTTTGGATGTTTACTTTTTCTTTCTTTTTTCTTTCATTCAACCTTGGTTGGATGTCCCCTCGTCCTTCTCGGTGTACCCTTATCGAGTTTCTTTTATGAAACTTCTGATCCAAAAAAAGAAAAAGAAACAGTCACATCTCGGCTGCTCATCTCGCTTATTAATGGTTCACATTTACTAAAGACTCTTATCAGCAATAGTCTATTCTTGCCGGTAAGAGTCTTTTTAACAAGACTGAACAACCACTAAGAATATTTTTGGATGGCCGATATTGCACGGACTGCTGCAGTGAAGCCATTTCCTTGATTGAATATAGATTGATTAAAACATACCCAAACTCCTTATCGAGACTTTTGGCAACAGCCGTGTCCGCTTCACCACCGCCATATCTCTTCTTGAAGTCTGCTTTCAGATTTTCCAAAAAAGCAAACGAAAGCTGATCTTCAACAGATTCTTTGGCAACAACACAATAAGCTGCAAAATTCAAACAAGCAGCATGTTAATTGTTACCTGAGTTTAAGCCGAAAATTTCACAACTCTAATTTTATGTTTGTAGAATGTAGATACATACAAAGCGAGAAAACATTCTTTACAATCGCGGTGTAAACCAAAATTTTCTCCAAATCGATTGCATTGCCCCATGTGCTTATGTTCTACCTTTTGAGACCATTGTTTGGACACATTGCGCTATGTAATAGATTTGGAGGAAACTTTGGTTTATACCGCTGGTGTAAAGAATGTTCTCCCATACAAAGCTTGTCAAACACAATTTTTGATACATTATTATGTTCGGTATTTTCGTGTAATATGGCTGAGATTTTCGCTAACATGAAGGGGATGGGAGCAGGAAACATTGAGAAAATTTACCGTAGCCGTTCTCGACAAGGAAGCTGAAGGTGTGGTGGTCGCAGTTGTAGCTAAACCTGTTGTTCGCTGACGGAAGCCTTTGTAGACACTGAGTCGCGACTGCCGAAAAGTTCCCGTTACTTGTCGCTGCGTACTCGGCCACCACCATCGTTCCACGAGCCACGAAGCTGTAGACGAACGCCTCTTGTCCCATTTTTGTGGGTGTTTCTTATAACTTCAAGATTTTACAAACAATGACTATCGAAAATAAGAATCAACCTTCGAAAATTATTTTTGAATTTAATTTAATAATCCTATCAAGGAACTGAAACCGTGACAAGCACACTTTTTCAGTTTATTGGACGTTAGAATCTAAAATCTGTAGCTCTCGATGTTGTTTAGTAGATTGCTCTGTTCTTCTTACGTAGCATTGATCTTAATATAATGATCTGTTTGTTATACAGTAGTTTCCTAGACGAAGTTAGGAACGGTTCAAGCGCTGTGTTGGCTTGTACGCGTGAAAGCTCAGGACTCGGAAAAATGGAGTACTTCTCGAAAATTTTGACTTATTAATTTACGTATATATTTGACGCGGCACACCTCTTTTACCTTGGCTCTTAACTTGTGTTTATGCTGATCCTATCTTTAATCAAAGGATCAAAATTTGGGATGAACTTCATAATCTAGGGTCCAATTTCAATGGCCCTTGGTTGTGCATTGGGGACTACAATGAGGTAGCCTCCATTTGGGAAAAACAGGGTGGGAGGGGTGTCATTAGTAATCATATGGAAAGTTTTAACAACTTTGTCTCTGATAGTGGTCTGATTGACTTGGAATTTAAAGGCATTAACTATACCTGGACCAACAAGAGGGTAGGGGATGATAATATCAGAGAGAGGATTGACAAAGCCCTAGCTAATACCGAGTGGAGGATGAAATTTCCCTGCGCTCAAGTGTTCCATGAGCCAATCTATGGCTCTGACCATGCCCCCTTGGTTCTTAACTGTTGTGTTCCCCTCAAGAGTGTTAAACGTATTTTCAAATTTGAGTCCATGTGGACTACTAGTCCCAATTGTCAAGGGGTTATTTCTGATAGTTGGTCCTCCCATGTTGATGGTTCTAATATGTTTGTCTGGTGTAAGAAATTGAAATTGTGCAGGAAGGCCCTCAAAGTCTGGAGTAAGGAGGAGTTTGGCAGTAATAAAATTAGACTGGCCAAATTAAAGAATCAACTTTATGACCTTCAATTGGGCAGTCCTACACCAGACAATGTGAAGGCACAAAAGATGGTTATTAAGGAGATGGAGGAGGCTTACTGTAGAGAAGAGATGTATCTCCACCAGAGATCCAGGGTCAATTGGTTGAATTATGGTGATAGAAACTCAAGTTTTTTTCATGCCACCATGATCCAAAGAAGGCAACGCAACCAAATTCTCAGGTTAAAAAGGGAAGATGGGGTCTGGTGTACCACTGAAGACGAGATCAATAGCTGCATCGCTGGGTACTTTTCCAGTTTATTTCGTGATCAAGGGAGGAGAGAGATGGATCCTGCTTTGGGGGTCCTCAACAAATGTGTCACTTCAGAGATGAATAAGATGCTTCTCAAGCCTATATGTCCAGAAGAAATCAGAAGGGCAGCTTTCCAAATGGGAGCCCTCAAAGCTCCAGGACCGGATGGGTTTCCTGGAATGTTCTTTTAGAGGTTTTGGCAAGAAGTGGGTACAGACACTTGTAATGCAGTCACAAGCTTCTTCAATGGGGGTTATCTGTTAAAGGAACTTAACAAGACCAATATTGTCCTGATTCCCAAGGTCAATAATCCAGAGAGTCTGTCACAATTTCGCCCCATTAGCCTCTGCAATTTCAGTATGAAAATCATTTGCAAGGTCTTAGCTAATCATCTCAAATTGGTATTGGACAAGATCATCTCCCCTAATCAATCTACCTTTGTCCCTGGGAGAATGATACAAGACAATATTATTATAGCAAATGAAGCCTTTCATTTTCTAAAGATTCATGTCAAAGGCAAAAGACAAGCTTTGGTTGTGAAGCTCGACTTCAATAAAGCTTATGACAGAGTTCAATGGGATTTCTTGGAAAAGGTGATGCTTTGTATGGGTTTTCACCAGGACTGGGTTCACCTCATTATGCAAGTTGTAACTACTGTTTCCTACTCTGTTACTGTTAATGGGGAAAACAGATTTGAATTCATGCCTGAGAGGGGCCTCAGACAGGGGGATCCCCTTTCTCCATACCTCTTCCTTCTGGTTATAGATGTGCTTTCCAGGCTCATTTATAAAGATATTGCTTCTAAATAATTTTCTGGAATTCAGATTAAGAAAAGCTGCCCCTTTCTGTCCCATTTATTTTTTGCTGATGATGCTCTTTTGTTTGTGGACCCAACTATTGATGGGGTGCAAAACCTGATGAAGTCCATCAATATCTTTGAAAATGCCTCTGGACAGCTTATCAACTTTGACAAATCCTCCCTAAAGTTCTCTGCCAATGTTCCCCCTCAGAAGAGAAGATCAATCATGGATATGCTCAAAATAGGAGAGATGGATTCAGAGGCTAAGTATTTGGGTATTCCATCCTGCTGGGGCAAATCCAAGTCTGAAACTTATGCCTTTTTTATTGAGAGAGCAGTTAAGAAGATGCAAGGCTGGAAAGCAAAAGAACTTTCGTATGGAGGCAGAGAGATAATGATCAAATCAGTGGTCCAAGCCATTCCAAGTTATGTAATGTCATGCTTTCTCCTTCCCATTCAATTCTGCAACAAAATGAATTCACATATCAGGAGATTCTGGTGGTCTGGAGATCCAAAGGATTCTAAGATCCATTGGCTGAATGGAGAGGAACTGTGTAAATCCAAGTGGCAAGGGGGCATGGGTTTCAGAGACCAAAGAGACTTCAATTTGGCTTTATTGGCTAAACAGGCTTGGAGGATCATCAATAACCCTGAAGCCTATTGGGTTAGAATGCTTAAGGGAATTTATTTCCCTAGAACAAATTTCCTGGACGCTTCAAGAGGTGCTAGACCATCATGGGTGTGGAGTAGCATTTGTCAAGGGAGAGAGCTGCTTAAAGAGGGTCTAAGATGGCAAGTTAACTCTGGTACTGAAGTTAAGTTCTGGAATGATTGGTGGATTCCCTCTCTTAAAAACTTCCAAGTTCAATCTCATAGGGCTGCCACCGAGGACCAGACTGTTGTTGCTTCTTTCATCAATCCTGTTAGCAAAGTTTGGGATGTTCATAAGCTGAAGGGATGCGTCAATGAACAGGATGTGAAGGCTATCATCTCCATTCCTCTATCGAAGTTGGGTGACAAGGACAGACTTATCTGGCACTTCTCCAAGAACGGGAACTACAGTGTCAAAAGTGGCTACCATACAGCCAGACTTCTGAAATCCAGTGGCACCAGCTCTATTCCATCTTCCTCCTTCAACCCCCCTCCCTCCCTCTGGAAACTTATTTGGAGCCTGGATATCCCTCCCAAAGTTAAACACTTTTGGTGGAGAGCCTGCAGGAACATATTGGCCACCAAAGAGAATCTGTATAAAAGGAAATGCTCTAGGTCTCCTCTTTGCCCTCTCTGTCAGACTAATGGGGAGTCTATCGAACATCTCATTTTCATGTGCAAGAAGACCAAACCTGTTTGGGCGTGGTGCAACCTCTCTGATATTACCAAGTGGGATATGAGCTCTATCATTAAATGGACATACGGAGTTATGGAGAATGGAGAAGGCAAGGCCAGTAACAAAATTTTTCTTGGCAGAGTTGCTGTGGACGGCCCACCGAGATTGTTCGAAAAGATTGTGATTGTTAGAGTCGCCACCCGGATTTGAGGTCCGAACCCGAGAAACCGATCAAAAATAAACATGACTTGTTTGCCCATTTGAAAAAGATTTCACTGATCATGGCGGAACCAAAGATTTCTCGGATTCGGGGGTTTGGTTACGAGAGGGGAAGGGTTTTACGGCACCCCTCTCGCCCGGTCCGTGAACCGGTCTCTACTCAACATTTTGTGGGATTTTAGAAATGTTTGAAATTTGATTTTAAACACGAAATGGGGGATACGGGAATGGCAAACACGTAAATGAATATTAAAACACAAACTAAGTGATGGTGGATGCTTGTGTGAAGTGTACAATGCGATTACAGAATGATATAAACAAGGAAAATGACAATGAAGGAGAAAAATAGAACTTAAAACACCATTTTGAACAAAATTATTTATCTTTCCGACACTATTTTCATGTTTTGGAGGGTTTTGATATAGAAATGAGAAAAACACAAAACTACAAAGTTGTAGCCCTTCAAATTATCTACGTTTTGATATATAATACGTTGAAAACGGAGTTCGGAGTAAAAAGTTATGGCTGAAACACTGTGACTGCCTATCTGTTGGGGTTTGAGCGCTCAAGGTGAAGGCCTTGAGCGCTCAAGCCCTTCCCAGATCGCCAAATTCTGCTATTTTATGATACTTTTCAGAACTTGTAGGCTCATTTCAAGTATGAGGAACTTGAATGAGCCCACTGGTCTCCCTCAGCAAGACCAAAATAGTGATTTTCACATGATTTTCTACCTTTTCGGCTATGATCAAGGCTTGAACTTGTGGTTTGATGAATGGATGGGTAGTGGCTGTGTTTATGGGCTATAGATGAGGTATTTTGGTCAGAGGAGTGTAAGTGTAGGGTTGATTGAGTGATTGATTGAGTGGATGATGGAGGATTTGAGCTTAAAATGGTGATTTTGGCTTGGATGAGGTGGGTTTTGATGGAAGAGCTAGGTTTGGACGAAATTGATGGAGTGTATGGGCTGTAAATGGCTTGTTAGAGTGAGAGAGGGGCTGTTGAAGTTGGTTTCTCAAAGACCCATGTGTTGTAGGCCTTAAAGATGAGATTTTTGGGTGTTTTGGAGGTTGAAGATGATGGAGGGTGGTGGCTATGGAGGAGAGAAAGGCTAAAACGTGATTGAAGTGATGAGAGAGAGTGGAGAGGGATGATGAAGGGTGTGAGAGTGTAAGAGATCAGCCAAAGGGGGTTTATATAGAGAGAGAAATGGGAGGGAAATGGGTTTAATTTTTGAATTGGGTTTGGGGGGTGATTGAGGAGATGTTCAAGGGTCTAGGAAGTGTATTTAGGCAGTAGAAAACATAGGTAGACGCTCCTCTTGCAGTAGAATATCATGATTAGATGCTCTGCAGAAAACTGATCTGGCTCGAAGTTGAGCGCTCAAAGCCATGGGCTTGAGCGCTCAAGGCTGTTGCTCAAAAAGGTAAAACTTTGCGGGGCCGCCCCGGGTGCTACCGAACTCCGTTTCATGCGTGGTTTGAAGCGTTGGAAAGCTTGTCGAGTGTACTTTCTAACCCAAGTAGTTTGAACCCAAGATAATTTGTACATTCAAGTATGTGACCATTTTACCCTCAGAAGGTCGGGAAAATAAGTCATTTTGGTAAAACGGACACATCTCCCTCATTTCAAAATGGATTGAGACGTATTATATATCAATAAAGAGGGTTTTGAATGTACTAGAAGATGATGTAGGCTTGGGTTTGTTTTGAAATGGTTTATGGATGGTTTGAAGGGTATTTTGGTCATTTTGGTTGGTTTAAGGTTGTTCTAGGAGGGTTTAGAATGGTTTAGGGTGGTTCGGTGAGTTCAAGCCTTGTTCTTAGCCTCGAGGTATGCATGATTGGTCTATTTCATCATCGGGAATGCTCGAGTGCATCTTGGGTTCAAAATCGGGGTGTCTACAGTTGCCATGGCTGCTTGGAACATTTGGAAGACTAGGAATGAGTTTATCTTTCAAGGTGTCCCTATCAGTTTCAAGAGTATCGCTCTAAAGTTGGAACAGGCCTGGAATGAATGTCAATCTCTCACGCTCAAGCCTGCTGCTCACTTTCCCAATGGTATTAGCTCCAATTCTTCAACTGTTGATAAGTGGAAACCGCCTGACAAAGATCAATTAAAGATTAATTGTGATGCCTCCTGGAGAAAGGACTCTGGGACTGGATTTGGTGCTGTGGTTATAAGAAATCATAAAGGAGAACTTGTAGATGGAAAGAAATTCAGAGTTGCTGGCCCTTCAGCCTTGGTGTGTGAAGCCATGGCGTTAAGGGAAGCTTGTCTCATGGCCAAAGCAATGAACCTCCTTTCGGTGCAGATTGAAAGCGACAACAAAAATCTTATTACTCTTAGTGTTTCTGAATTAGACCCCCCCTGGGAGTGTGCTTGTATAATTCAGGATATCAGAATCTTAGTTAGAGAGCTTCATTTGATTGTATCTTGGATTCCAAGAGCTGTCAATGGTGTTGCCCATTGGGTGGCATCTCTTGTTTCTGGATGGCTTCCTCAGAACTGGGTTTCTATGATCCCGGCTGAGCTACGTCGCATCCTTTCTTTTGATGTTTAATGATATGAGATTGTCTTTCAGTTCAAAAAAATAAAAATAAAAATAAAAACGTACTAAGTAGAAGGTTGTGTTTACTGTTTAGTTTAGGGCATCCACAGTGGGCTCCTTAAAGATAGCTCCTAAGTTGACTCCTAAAGTGTACATATAAGCATAATTGAGGTCCATTTTTCACTCCTAGAGTTTGCTATATTTAGAGAGCATATGTACACTCAATGGACTAGCAAGAACATTCTCTATTTTCAAATAAAATCATTTATCTTTAGAAAATTTCATATTTAAAAAAATTACAAGGGCTTGGATTCCACTTGGAACTAGCCACAAAGCTACCTAGATTTAGCTAATGGTTTATGAGCTATGCTTAGGAGCCATCTTTAGGAGCTTGTATTGGGAGCTCATTGAAGACTATAATTGGTCAAATGACTTGCTAAATTTTAGGAGTCTCACCTAGGAGTCATTTCAAGAGTCCACTGTAGATTCTTGGGTTAACGACCTGGACACCCCCTGTACGTATACGTTTTTCACCAAACACCCCCTGCAAGAAAAAAAAACCTACGACGACACCCCCTCTAAGTAACTAAACTTTTGGACCTCTAACTCTGTTAACGGAAAGAGTTAAAGGACCATTTTACCCTCCCGTATATATACTTACACTTAAACGAAAATTTCATAAACCAAAAAAACTTATTAGATTCTTTTGTATCTCCATTTGCCACGTGTTCAATCCCAATCTTATTCATCTTATTCATCACAAGGACCGACAACTCCTGAGCCGAAATCCCAGCTGTCAAATTACTCCACCCCCACCAGAAACCTAACTCCCCACCGAAAACTCAGCATCGCCCTATTCGCAATCGGCAAAACACTCCTCGTAGTCGCCTCCACACCACTCAACAACCCACCAACCACCCCAATAACTGCCACAGTTTCCGACAAAACCCCATTCCTCTTCTCGTAAAACAAACCATTCTCCGTCGTTTCAACCAAAACATCGTCGTCCAATTTAGACTTGGTCTGAATCGGCTTCACACCCTTACCAACAAAGTCAGACGATTGCGACTTTTTGATATAGAAATAGCCCAATTTGGGTTTAAAGTGGATGAAGAACCTAGGGTTTGACTTTTGAGTCCCAACCAGATTGAATTTAGCGCTCATGCTCATGGGGCTGTTGATTGGGGACCCGAAGTGGCCGATTCCGGTTCAGAACACGAGGGTGAATGGGTTTAGTGAATCGTTGGGTTTGTAAGCGAGTTTGAGAGAAGGGCCTGAGTTGAATGTGGATGGGTTTAAGGAAAGCTCTTTGGATTCGCCTGCAACAATGGAGGATTGGAAGGGGAAGTTTTCGATGTTGAGTGGGATTTTGGCTCGGACTAGTGGTTTTTGTTCTTCGCTTTACAGGGGGAGATGTGGGATATTGGCGGGGATTTCTCGCACTAAATTTCTTGGGTTTTGAGGGGTTGGGATTGAAGAAAGCGCTGCTGAGTTTGCTTGGAACTTTGGAAGCCCTGACTGGTTGCGTGTGTGTGTGTGTGTGAGAGAGAGAGAGAGAGAGACAGAGAGAGAGAGAGACAGAGATTTGATCTGGGTTTGGTTTAATTTTGGTGGGGATTTATAGCAGTGAATTGCTGGGTTTTGAGGGTTTGGGGGGGGGGGGGGGGGGGGGGGGAAGGAGAGGGAACATGGGTAGGGGCATATTTGGTAGATCATGTCATATTTTTGGCCAAAATATAATGGTAGGGGGGTCAAGGCCTAACAGAAGGTAGGGATGGGACAATTTTACTACTTAGCAGGGGTGTCATCGTAGGTTTTTTTTTCTTGCAGGGGTGTTTGGTGAAAAACACATACTTACAGGGGGTATCTAGGTATATAACCCTAGATTCTTTAGAATGCGTAAAAAGTTACTCTCTCTTTTTACTTTAGGAATTTATTGTTTATTTTCATTGACAGTTGGGTCCTTTGTTGCCATACCAAATTAGCCAATTCCTCAAGAACCCAAAGTGGGGTTGGAATATTGTGACCCAAAGTGGGGTTGGAATATTGTGACTGAAACCGGAAATTCGTAGGGGCTCCCGAAGCAGTCGAACGAACTCTCGTGTATTCATTAATTTTGGACATGGACGCATTTACTATTCACGGCTATTGAAGACTCATGTTCACCCCCATAATATGAGTTGAAGGCATAATTCATTAGGTTGGTTTCGATATTGATTGGACCTTGGCTGCTCAAGGGTCATCTTCTTAATTTACCTATAGCAATCCTGAATTGAGAAACACACCAGAAATTCGTGCTCGCATAGACATTCAGAGATTCTGTTTTAGAGAGAGAGAGAGAGAGAGAGAGCGAGCTCACTATATTAGCCAAAATGATGATAAGCATAGGCAACTGGAAATGCTCTTAGCCTCTCACTTTATTTTTTGGCTTACCAATCTTTACACCATCCGAGAGATAAAAGTAAACGGTTAGTGGTTACTCACAAAAATATACTAATGTAATTAACAACACAATTGTTACAGATAAACAAAATAAAAGGAAATTCAGTGATACATACTGTATAATTACATCTGTCTGCAACAGCAATACCAAAGTTGTATTAATTAAAGTCAAACAAGACAAAAATAATTCAAAAGAATGCTACGGGTACAAGAAAAGTGGGCAACATGGGTTTCAGCTATTCGTTTTAGCAATCAATGATGCGGATTTGAAATACTCTTTGACCAATATTTCAAATCCGGACCGTTGAAAAATATTTTTGGATGGTGAGACTGTGAGAGATGTTTTGTCCACTTGTATTGTACAGTTAGCATTTTTGAATCATTAAACGACATTGATATGAAAAGCGCTACCCCCATCACAAATAACTGAAACACACCCAAACGGACAATCCAAAAACTGAACTAAGCCCAATAAAAAAAAAAAAACTTTAGTACCCACCGCCCCCGCCACCACAACCCCCACAACCACCACCTCCACCACCATGGCTGCTGCTGCTGCCACCACAACCACCGCCGCCGCCGCCACCATGACGGGACCCATCCGTAATTATATCACCAATCAAAAGCCCACCTAATGCTCCACCCAGTGACCCGGTCCCCAATCCTAACCCAGTCGAGGATTGTTGTGAGTCTTGTGACTGATACGCGGAACGTGTTGGAGGTGGCGGGTCAGCTGAACTCGATCCAACTTGAGCTGGAATAGCCTTGACTGGCTCCTGAGCCTTGTTTACTTCCATAGCTGGTCGCGCTGTAGCACCGACGATCTTCTTACTCCATTTGTACGATAAGTTCAGCTCATCTTGTGGCTTTCCTGATATGTTTCGAAGCTGAAAAAGTTTTCAGAAATTTAAAATGTAAACCAAAAATGATTGAACAAGTAGGATTTGTAAACGACATTAATTCAACAAAAAGAGCATATAAATGCATAACTGAATTGCACTGATCTGCAGAGGCTTCTTCACCAGTCGACCTACCCTTGCTATGCACGTAGTCGTTGATTTCACAGAGATAATTCGTAGAGATTAGGGTTGCGTTGCGTAACGAAACCCTAATCACCTCACCTTTGATACCTGACGAAACTGGGAATTTCACTATGCAGGGGAATTTTTTTTTTCAAAAATACTTTGCAGGTGCGAGCCCATAAAAGGGAAACAAGGGAATAAAATTACTCTCCGTGTTGCAAAATTTGTTGGTCTCGTTTTATTCTAACATGTTAAAAATATTGTTAGTTTTGTTGGCATTTTCCGGGTTATGTCAAGCCTTTCGGAGTCTGTAATTTTGTTATTGGGGGTTTAGGAGTTAGAGTGCTTAGGGTTGAGTTTAGATGCTCCATTCGAGAATCTCAAGCGTCATGATCAAGCCAAAGCCAAGACAAGTGTTTCGAAGCTCAATCCGTTGAGGGTTGTGGCTTTGACTGTTGAGATTGTGTCAAGTGTTTAAATCCTGCCAGTGCGTCTGCGCGCGTCTACACGGGTCTGGCAGACTCTTTAAGTGGCCACATGTCATGTTTTGAGTGGCTGTCTTGGGGAGCACGAAAATGGGCACTATAAAAACTATTTTTCTTTCATTTTCACACACCCACTTGAGAGAAAATCAACCCTTTTTAGAGAGAGAAAGTCTCATCTCTTCTCTCTTTTGTGAACTTGATGTTCTTGATGATTTGAGCCTACTCTTCTCATCTTTCTTCAATCTAGAGTCTTCATCTCCATGGATCCACTCTAGATTGATTTTAGTTTTCAAAAACTTTCATAAAAATCAAATCTTTTTCATACATCATGTTGTGTTGCCTTGTTTCTACGTGAGCCGGTTGGACCGGTGCCAAGTTGACTCGGAGATCAAGATGGGTGTGCTTGTGGAGTCCATGGAATCAAAGAGGAGTACGGGGTACTACATCAAGAATTGGAGCTAGGTGTCACAAGGGGCTTGTTGGGTAATTCCTAGTCTTGTTAATTCTTGTAAACCTTTTGATTTATGGAATGCATGAGTAGGACTAGGCCGTGGTTTTATGCTTAGGGTGTTTAGACCATAAGTAGTTTCCACGTATATCGTGTGTTTTGTCTCATTAGTTTAATTACTCTATATCGAACTTGTTGAGTTGTTTGATTTGCCATGGTGAATGATTAAATTGGTTGAAATCGAAGTGGTTTATTTTTAAAGTGGTCGTCCTATTCACCCCCCCCCCCCCCCCCCCCCCCTTAGGACTTGTAGTGCTTTGCATAATTTCAAATATTACTCGCTTTGTCCCTTTTTTAGTGTCGACATTTCCATTTTGGGTTGTCCCTTAATAAACATGTGTTTTGAAAAGTTAAAGGTAAAAGTTTATAAGAGCCGGTTCCGGGGACATAAATTTTAACACAAGTTTTGACACTCCATCTCAGCCCTTAAAATCAATGGCTCAGATTAGAATATTAAAGTGTACACTCTCTCTCTTCCCTCTCCATCTCCACGCCTAATATCTCCCCCCTCTCTTGGAATCGGGGGCTCCTTTCTAGCACCTTCATCTCTGGCGAACCCATTTCCGGCAAACCCATCTCCGGATACTCCCATTTCGACGAACCCATCTCCAGTGACAGAGGAAGAAAATAAGTTAAAAAAATTTGTTTTCCCCATAATATAACCCCAATAATCAAAACGCATACTTCCAACAGTCCTATCAATTTGACATAAACCAACCAGATCTATGGAATGGGGAAAACAAATGGAACACTTAAAATATTCCAACGATTCACAACTTGAAATGTTCATTTCGAGCAAGCAGATCTACATAGGCAAGAAATCAACCTTTGTATTCCAACTGGATTCAAAGATAAAATGGAGTTCTTCCCCGAATAACAAAAAATGAAACACCTCAATAGCAGATTTTCGTACAGTACTTGTCCATTTTTGCATCAACCAAACAGATCTAAATTGTAACAGAACATTGGGCTTGAAGGATTTGAAAAGAAGAGAGAGAGAGAGAGAGAGAGAGAGAGAGAGAGAGAGAGAGAGAGAAGAGACAGTCGTTACAGATGGGTCACCGGAAATAGGGGTCACCGGAAATGAAGGTGCAGGAAAGGGCGTGAAGAGATGGGAGGGGGGAGAGATTTGGTGTGGAGAAAGAGAGGGGACAGAGAGTGTACACTTTAATTCTCTAATCTCAGCCATTGATTTTAAAGGCCGAGATAGAGTGTCAAAACTTGTGTTAAAATTTGTGTCTCCGGAACCGGCCCCAAGTTTATACAATTATCATTTTGTTAATGTGTAAAATGTAGAGGTTAATTTTGGAAAGTTGAGGTAAAAGTAAAAAGTAAGGTAAAAACCACTTATACCCCCTCATTTATCACTCATCCACACATAATACCCTTCGTCTTTAAAACTCAACAACACCACCCCCTCATTTTTCATCCTGTATCACTTAGCACCCTTATGTTACTCTTTCGGCCATCTTTCTAACAGATGTTGTGAATTCCCATCCAAATCAATATTTTTAAGTCACATTTTCCCTCCACTCCTCTTTCTCCTCTCTCCTCCATCACCACTAAACAACCCTCCTCTTGTTATCAACTCAAGCAAGAAGTTTAATACAAATTTTAGATTGGCGAATTGTGATAGTCTTATTTCCCTCTCGATGCTCCCCAAATTTTCCCTCTCGATACTCCACACATTCCACAATCGTGATACCCCTATTCCCCAAAACTTCAAGATCTACAAAATCAACAAATTTTAAAATCCAAAATCAGTCTCTCAGGTTTCAAAAAACAACAAGTTTTGTCCAGTTTGAGTTCGTCAGAGACTGTCGTTGAGTTCGAGTTAATTTGGATTATGAAAACCCATCAAGGTCATGAAATTGCTTTGAACGATTATGAAATTTCTTCGCCAAAACCCATCGACTTTGAACGGATGGTGAAATTGTTTCAATCGAGCACGATCGACATTGATTTTCATATCTAAGACCAGAAAAAATTGAGAACCATTCTCCCCCTCTTGCCATTTCTCTGTCTTGATTGGCGAACATAGTAAAAAGGGCAATAGATTGTCTCAGGCGTTGTAGATGCAAGAAATGTGGGGTGTGGATAGAATACAAAATAAAAGAAGGGGCATTTCACGATCCCTACGCAAACCCCTCCCACCCTCACCGTCCTTTCCATCTCCACTGCGTACCTTGACGGAACCAACGCCGAGGTGGGACAGGGATTTGTGATTGAGAAAGAGAGTGGGGAAGGAGTTGACGGTTTTCAGCCATTTTTGGGTGGACCAGAGGAGAGAGAGGGTGGGTTTGGGTTTTGAAGTTGATCGTAAAGAAAGGAGAGAGAGGCTGGAGTTGATTGTATGCTTTAGATCTGTAAAAAGAAAGCCCTAACTCAACACACTTATAAAAGAAAGGGCATTTCAATCAATATGGATGGAAAAGTAACAGAAGGTGTTAAGTGATGCGGGTTGAAAGTTGATGGGGTATGATTGATAGGTTTTAAAAATGAAGGGTGTTATATGTGGATGAGTGATAGATGAGGGGGTCCTAAATGATTTTTACCCTAAAAAGTATAAAGTGAAGGTAAAAGTTAATGTGTAAAGTATAATGATAATGTTTCTTTAATAATCTAGATCTATGAAGCAACACACTTAAAAATGGACATAATGGATAAATCTTTTTAGAAGTGGTGCAAATATTGTTTAAGATCTCAATCCATTCTCATAATTAAAACTTTCAAAATCACATTAAAGTTTTAAATTTTGAGATATAAACAATTTACTCCATCCGTCCGGATTTGTTTGTCCATTTTTGGGATTCCAACTTTTAAGGGGACATAATAATTATTATTAAGAAACTTTTACTTTCCAAGAAAACCCTCTCTTTTTTAGCATTAAATGAGGGTGCACATTTTTCAATGTGCAATTTATTCAAAAGAGAAAGGGAAATTATGAAACTTTAATGAGTCACCTTCAATTTGGTCCATTTGGACAAATAATTTGGGATATTAAGAAGTTAAAAAGGGGACAAATAGAGTAGGACAGAGGGAGGATGGAATAAATTCCCATCCTCGACCGACCGAATAAATTCCGATAAAGGCACGTGTAGCTCACCAATATCCTTATCCCCGAGGCTCCTCTCGCACCTAATCCTGAACGTGACGGCGAAGCGGTTGCTTAGGGCGGCCGATTCGCTGACGGTGAACTTCACAGGGAAGTTCCAGGTGGGGTTGGCGTTTCCTCTTCTGTCCACGCCAGTCCTCTGTTCCTGACTCCCACTCGGGTCGCCAGAGATTGAAACGATGGCGTATGCCCTCGTCTTGCTTATTAGGTTGATGTCTAACGTTTGATACTCCATGTTGATCTACATTCATAGAGATGAAAATAATAGAGAGAAGGTATGGAGATATATGTGTTCCAGAGAGAGAGAGAGAGAGAGAGAGAGAGAGATCTAGAGAGAGAGGGGTGATGATATAAACTACGTGTTAAACTAATGAGATTAAATTTTATAGGCATGCAACAGAAACCTAGGTGCTTATGCATGCATAGTATATAACTAAGAAGTGAAAAATGCATCACCATTGATTGAGAAAATTAATATGAAAATCTATTACTGCTCCTACTATTTCAAACTAAACCTACCTTCCAATTACAAAGTTTCTAGTAACCTTTGGTTAGTTTATAATTAACATAAATTAATAACTTTTTAGCGGAGTTAACCTAAAAGAGGGAAAACTATTTTCTCATAAAAGACTGTTATTTATTTATTTCAGTCCTGTTGATAGATATTCAATGACAAAAGACGTTTTTTTTTTTTTTTTTTTGGTACTACGTACAAAAATAAAGGAGTGTTTTTATTTCAGTGGTGTTGAGTTTTTGACATCACTGGAGAAGACAAACATTAATTGGCTGTGTTTGGTTCACATTTCCAAAAAAATTTCCAAAAAGATTCCTTCCCCATCTCTCATCTCTCCAATCATTAATCACTTTTCTCTCTCTACTCATACCCCTTTCTCCAATCATTAATTCTCATTTCTCTCTCTATCTCTCTCCAATCATTACACCTCTCTCTAATTATTACTTTTTCCAAAAACTCATCCAAACACTATCTCAAAAAAATTCTCAAAAAATTTCTTCTCAAAATTCTAAACCGAACACAGTGATTGTGTTTTAGGAGCTGTGGCTGTTGTGTGCGGCCTTGGTTTGTGCATCTAAGTCGTTAATCTCTGCAATCGTCGGTCCGGATTTAAATAAAACTCTTAAGAGTTAACTCTTTCATGAAAGAGTTTTATTTAAACTTAACTCTAAGAGTTTTATTTAAATTCGAATGGCCTAAAAGTGTTTTGGACGGTCTAACTGTGCACACTAGGGTCCCTGTTTCTTGTGTTTTATTGTTGCTGCTATCAGAGAAAAGAAGATCTCAACAGTGAACATTGTAGCGGAATGTCATCTGAATTCACAGGACGGCCGGGTTAGCTTGCGCGACCGCACAGAACTAAACCAACAAACTACCGCCAAATACTGTTTCATTAAAATGCCCAGGCCTTGGGGTGGCTGTTGCATGATCGGTACTGAGATTTTGCCAATTAATTTGTGACTTTGTTCACTTTTTTCACAACCAAAAGACAAAAACAAACTCACAAAAATATATCATCTATCAATATAATTAAAACCACAAATGTTAAAGATAGACAAACAAAATAAAAAGAAAAGGTACGTAGGCGATTCAATGATACAAGTATGCATACATCATATTATATAATTACTACATTCAATATACAACCAAGGTTGTAGACCCCGTACCGTACCGAGGTTAGTAATATTCCAGACATCTCTGAAAGTCTGATCTGCGTAATTTTTGAGCGTTGAAGGGGAGAGGAGCAGTTTCGGACCTTCAAAACCAGTTCAATGTCTTTTCCGTTTATTAAGACAAGATCTGAGGCAGAGAAAACAGTATTTGAAGGTGCACCTCTTTTTGAGATTAGTTAGTGGTGTAGCACACCGCACCACAATTTGGCATACACGTATTTTTATGTGTTTTCTCTAACCATTGTCCATTGGGTTATCTAAATGGAAGTTAAAATTTTAGCCAAATATATATATATATAGGCGAATTTTCCTATCTGGACCCCCGCATTTAAGGAAAATTGCATTTTTTCATTTTAAAAAATTGTTTTTGGAAAATCCGAACCGTCCAATGTGTTTAAAAGGTGATTTTAAGAGTCCGCGCGGGAAATCATAAAAAAAAAAAATACCGGGAAGGGCTTTTAAGTGTATATGGGTCATTCAATCTATATTGGGCTCAACTGATGGGGCGGGAAATCCAATATTTGTGCAAGGGATGGGGTGTGCCCACTGGAGTACAAGGTGATGCAAGCGAATGGAACACATGTTGTACTTCGATTCGTCGGGGAGCATGGTGGAAGTAAATGGGCATCTTGGCTCTCAATGGAGTATGACGGGTGGCTTTGAGTTGATGAAGAGGATATCC
This sequence comes from Vaccinium vitis-idaea, assembly GCA_963854785.1. Lineage (NCBI taxonomy): Eukaryota > Viridiplantae > Streptophyta > Magnoliopsida > Ericales > Ericaceae > Vaccinium > Vaccinium vitis-idaea. Next base: position 40,331,457 of record OY978221.1, on the reverse strand, counting down.
AGGTAACTCCCAATGAAGCGAAAGGTGGCTCGATGTTGGAGTGCTATAATAGATCTGAATCGATGGAGTGAGTGAAAAAGAAGCCTAGTTTAAGAGATAAGGTCAGAGAGTAATAGATCAGAATCAAGGGGCAGTTTGGATGCAAAAAAAGAGAACAAGGCTCAATGTGCGTTTCACACACGAGGGAGAGATTTATTAGAATATGTGTAAACACTAAGTTCCACATTGAAAAAAAGAAAGAAAAAGAATTGAACCTTAATATACAGATATCAAGGAACCGAAACCGTGACAAGCACACTTTTCCAGTTTATTGGACGTTAGAATCTAAAATCTGTAGCTCTCGATGTTGTTTAGTAGATTGCTCTGTTCTTCTTACGATAATGCTCTGTTATCGTTTCATAGAAGCGAAGTTTGGAACGGTTCAAGCCAGGCTGTGTTAAGACTTGGAAAAATGGATTTCTCGAAAATTTTGACTTGGTAAATTACGTATATATTTGTCGCGAAGACAAAAAAAAATACAAATTTGGAAAACAACGTTCAGACACAATTCTGTCCAGAGCCGTTTGATATACAAGAATTCATATGCATCGAATGATTGTGTCCGGAATTATATTTCACACGGCAGGGAGAGGGGAGACTTGGTCATGATCATGCCGTAGTCTCACACACCTTATTGTTATCCAAATAATGTGTGATGCAGGAGCTGAAATTATAATGAATTTAATTTAAGAGAACCAAGATCAATAATGAGCTTAATGTTTATGATAATGCAAGGATTACATATTTTCTAGTAATTCCCAATTTGAATAAAATCGACAGAGAATGAGTTAGGAATATCCAAAAACAGAACTAAGCCACACACACAAAAAAAAAGAACTCTTTAGTTCCCACCACCCCCACCACAACCACCACCCCCACATCCTCCACCTCCGCTGACCCCACTGCCTCCACCACCACAACCGTCGCCACAATGATGGGACACATTGGAGATTATATCAGCAATCAAAAGCCCGTTCAATGCTAACCCGGCATCCATTTCTAACCCGGTTGAGGATTGTTGTGACTGATACGCATTACGCGTTGGAGGTGGCGGGTTTGCTGAACTCGACCTAACTCGAGCTGGAAAAGCCGTGACTGGCTCCTGAGCCTTGTTTACTTTCGTAGCCATTGGCGTGGTAGCACGGGCGATTTTCTTACTCCATTTGTACGAGAAGTTTAGCTCACCTTGTGACTTTCCTGATTTGTTTCCAACCTGAAAGTTTTCGGCAATTTAAAACAAAAAAAAAAAGATTAAACAAGTATAGTGAACACGGTCGAAAATAAACACTCGACATAGGTACACAACATTCAACAAAAAGGGTTTTTAAATGAGTGGATTGTGGTCAGGGACGGAACTAGGAATCTAGAATTGTGGAGGCACCTTATATATTAATCATAATCGTAAAAGTTCTTTTTCCTAATCAACCATAAAAAGATTAAGCTAAATTAACATATTCATCACTGACTATTCAGTTTATAATGCATACTTATCATAGTAATAAGATAAGATCTAAAAATGAACACACAAATCATAATTAGAGTATGGTTTACATTGGCATCAACAAGTCATTAAAACGATCGAGATGGTTATATTAATGGCAATCATAAATGATCCAAAATGAAAGTTGAAGCGTAGAATTATTTATGCATTTTTGTATTTTGAGATATATAAGTGTGAATGCTAAATATATAAAATTAACAGTAATTTTTTTAGTTTTAAGTGGGGGCATGGGGCACGTACATGTGCCCCATGTAGAACCGTCCTTGACCGTAGTATAGTGTACGGTCCACCACTTGTATGAAAATGATCATTACCCTTAATATAAGGTACGTACCATTTTAAGTGATTCTTGAGCAATCAATCCAAACATCTAATTAATAACTTTCAAAATCACACTAAATTTTTAAATGTTGAAATATAAACAATTTAAAAATGAGACGAATTCCTCCCACGTACATAGACTAGGATGTTGGAAAAAACATGTTAGTAACATCCACTGTCAATCCTTCTCTTCCAACTGCGGAGGAACAAGATCACCTTGTTAGAAGCACAAAAAAAATCAAGAGTGATCATCCTGACTTTCCCCAGTCCGCAGTTTCCAGCTCCATGGATATGGAGGTTTCGCGACCATCGGAAGTAATCTTGGAAGAAACCTTGGAAAGCCAATTGGTTGACCAGGTTATTGATAACGAGGGCTTAAAAGGGAGAGAGGAGATAACCCACACCCTGAATTCATCTCCTCCTGAGAATGCGAAATCATTCCGGGATGCGGTGCTAAACCAGCGCTCAGCTAATCAGAAAGAGATAGACAAGAGGATAGCAGAATTCGATATCAGCGATGATGAAGATGATGAGATGGAAAGTGAGGAGGCCTTCCCGACAAAGTCGAGAATCAAAATCAACTTTCCCAAAGAGAAATTGAAGCGGATCCGACAGCAATACAGAGGCTGCCTAATCATAAAATTACTCGGGAAAAACATTGGCTATAAAATATTTATGGATAAAATTTCTCGATTATGGAGTTTAGAGGGACTATTTTTTCCAATCGATCTAGGCCTGGGTTTTTATCTCATTCGTTTCGAAACGAAAGCAGACTATAACAAAGTTTATACTGGGGGGCCATGGATTATTCAAGATCACTACCTCACGGTCCGTAAATGGCACAGTGATTTTCGGGCCGACAAAGCTACTGCCATTCCTACTCCAGTTTGGATGAGGTTCCCTCTCCTTCCACTAGAATACTATGACGAAGATATCATCATGGAAATAGCTGGAAGCTTGGGCAAACCAATCCGGGTGGATAACAAAACTGAGGCATCTATCAGAGCAAGCTTTGCCCGTGTGTGCGTCGAAATTGATCTCAGCCAGCCTCTGGAGCCGTCGGTGGCCATTGGTAAATATGACTACCTTATTGAATATGAACACATCCACTTAATATGTTTCTCTTGTGGCAGGGTTGGTCACCGGAAGGAAAATTGCAGCTCCTCGTCGGAATCGGAGAAGAGGGAGGAAGCCAGTAATTTGACCGTTAATTCTACCGGAGCTCCTGACGCAAAGTCTGTCTGCTACAACGGCCTCCTGCAGAGTGACGATCCTACTGAGATAGGCCTTGGGGAATGGATGATGGTGACTAGACGCAACAGGAGACAGCCCAGAGCTCTTGGGCCGAAAAACTCTGAAGTCCAACCTAATGCTAGACATGCTTCCTCTAGCAATAAAGCCCAGTCAAATAGCAAACCCCAAGCACACAAAGCCCATGCTCCTAGCCCAACAACACAAAGTCAGCCTAGCACTTCTAATCCTCTACCATTGCAAAATCGTTACCAGCCCGTGCAGCAACAAACCTCTATACATAATGAGGTAGATCAGGGCCTAAACCCTTCGGCCAGCACTCCTATTAGCCCAAGGTCATCTGGGCCAGCTCAGAAACCTTCCAACTCAGCCCATCCCAATGCCAAGGCTAATTTAGCCCAATCCAGAAAAGGTAAAGGATCCATCTCCCAGAGAAAAAACACCCCACAACCACAAAAAAAAAACCCTAATCCTATGCATATCTCCCCTAGCCCAACTTATTCTACCTTAACCCCAAACCAGAACCCACCACAACACCCCTCTTCTTCCACCTCGCCCTCTCTTCCACCCCACATCAAACCACCAGACCCAAATTTCACCACCTATCATGAGTTTGCCAGAAATCGTGAAGCATCCCATCAAAGCCCAGATGGCGAGAATCCATCTAGACCCAGAGAGAGAAGTCGCTCACCTGGCAGAAATTGCGTGGTGGATGAACGGAGTAAACCTCGAGATCCTTCTCAACAGGAGGAATGTGGACGGAGACAAGATACACATGCTCGTAGTGAATCCGCTGAGGAAGGAACAACAGAACCGTGCGGTGATCAACCGCATTCTGGGAGAATCTGAAATCTCATTTGAAGAAGATTTTTTCATGACTGCTTTTGATATACTCGTGTGGAACTGTAGAGGTGCAGGTAACATGAATTTTCGTCGTCATTTTACTGCTCTGGTCCAAAACCACAAACCTGAAATTGTTGCTCTCATGGAAACAAAAGTGGATATTAGTTCTATGGATATGTTCTTTTCAAATCTTGGTTTTACTGCTACCTCTTATGTTGACCCTGTTGGTAGAACTGGAGGAATTTGGCTTTTATGGGATCCTAAAAATGTCACTGTTAGTACATTCCACATGACTAACCAGGCTATTCATGCAACCATAAGTAAAAATTCTTACGAAGATTGGATTTTGTCTGTTCTTTACATGAGTCCCAATCCCCGTAACAGAGAGATTATTTGGAATGAGCTGGAGTCCATGGCAGATAACATAGACCGACCTTGGGCAGTTGCTGGAGACATGAATGATATTGCAAGCTCCAATGAGAGGAAAAGTGCTTCCCCAGAACATGATAGCAGCCGAGTTCGCCTCTTCGCCGAGCGTATCAACAACTGCAAACTGATCGATCTTGGCTGCTCGGGTCCTAAATTCACATGGACCAACAACCGCAAAGGGCTAGCTAACATTCAGAAAAGGCTAGACAGAGGCCTTTGTAACTCTCAATGGAGAGCTCTCTTTCCTGAAGGTATGGTCCAAAACTTACCACGCACATATTCTGATCACTCTCCTTTCATTTTACATGTTCTTGGTCGTCCCAGACCTGCCTTTAGTCGTAGACCTTTTAGATTCGAAGCTGCCTGGTTGCTTGATAATTCGTTTTGTGATCTTGTTAATGCTAGTTGGATTGGTGATAATGTTATTGAGTGCATCAGTAATTTCACTAATGCTGCGACCAATTGGAATAAAAATGTTTTTGGCAATATTTTTAGAAAAAAGAGATGGCTTTTGGGTAGAATTGAAGGAGTCCAGAGATCTCAGGAACAAAACTTTTCCCATAATCTCCAATTTCTTGAAAAAGATCTTGTTGATGAGTATAACAACATTCTTGCCCAGGAAGAGCTTCATTGGTACCAGAAATCTAGGGCTAGATGGATCACGCAAGGTGAGCGTAACACTAGATTTTTTCATCTTACTACTATCATCAGAAGACGTAGGGCCAATATTACTTTGCTTAAGAATGATCAAAATGATTGGATTGATGACCCTAGTAGGCTCAGGGAGCTTGTTCAAAACTACTTCTCCTCTCTTTTTCAATTTTCTGAGGTTATCCCGGATCTGTACTTTTCAGATCTTCCTCATGCCTCCCTGTCGCTTGATGACAACAGACAACTTGTTAAACCTGTTTCTAATGCTGAGATTTGGGATACTTTTAAGCATATACCTGCTTATAAAGCCCCTGGCCCTGACGGTATTCAGTCTATTTTTTATCACAAGTGCTGGAACATAGTTGGTCCTAAAGTTTGTCACTTCATCAAGGAGTGCTTTCTGTCTAATTCTGTTCCTGCTGGCATAAATGAGACTCTTATTGCCCTTATTCCTAAGACTGATACCCCCGATAACATTAATTTGTTTAGACCTATTAGCCTTTGTAATGTTATTTATAAAGCTATCACTAAAATTCTGGTGTCTAGACTAAGACCTTTTCTTACTAAAATTATTAGTCCTTTTCAAAGTAGCTTCATTCCTGGCCGGTCTACTAATGATAACATCCTTGTTACCCAGGAGATTCTTCACACCCTCCGTACTAGAAAAGGCAATAAAGGTGGTTTCATCTTCAAAATTGACTTGGAGAAGGCTTACGATAAAATTTCTTGGTCTTTTCTTAAGGACACTCTTCTCTACTTCAACTTTGACCCTAATTGGATTAATCTCATAATGAGTTGCGTTACCACCAGCACCACGGCCATCTTGTGGAATGGGGAACCCCTCCCTTCTTTCTCTCCTGGTAGAGGCTTGAGACAAGGAGATCCCCTTTCCCCTTATTTGTTTGTGCTATGTATGGAAAGGTTGTCCAATATGATTTCCCTTAAAGCTGAGCAAGGCCAGTGGAAAGGCATTTCGGTTGCTAGAAATTCCCCCCCCTTAACCCATCTTTTCTTTGCTGATGACCTTATCCTTTTTGGGGAAGCCACTAGTAATAATTGTGCTATTATTCTTGAGGTTCTTGAACACTTCTGTGCTATATCTGGTCAATCCATAAATCTGAATAAATCCAAACTTTTTGTTTCTCCTAACATCCAACGTCAGGTAGCTAGTGATTTGAGTGCTATGTGTGGTATTGCTTTAACTAATGATCTAGGAAAATACTTGGGCATTCCTCTTCTGCATTCTCGTGTCAATAAGCAACATTTTAACCACATCATTGAGAAAATTCAGAAAAGACTTGCAGGTTGGAAAATCAGTAATCTGGCCATTACGGGTAGAGCGACCCTCATTCAATCTGTCACTTCTGCATCTCCTAGCTACACCATGCAATCCTTGGAATTGCCCACATCCGTGTGCAATAAAATTGATAAAATCAATAGAGATTTTCTTTGGGGAGACACCAGTGAGAGAAAAAAGATCCATCTCCTTAATTGGCATAAGGTGTGCAAGAGTAAAGATAGAGGAGGCCTAGGTTTGAAAAAAGCTAAATCCCAAAATGTTGCTCTTCTTTCTAAACTTGGTTGGAGTATGCAAACGGATAGCCCTAGTCTCTGGGCCTCTGTTTTTAAAGACAAGTATCTCAAGAATCATAGCTTTTTGAATTGCCCCACCAAGTCGGTCATGTCCCATACCTGGAGAAGTATCCTTCATACTAGACCTCTCATTGAAAAGGGTACTAAATGGACCATTGGAGATGGTAAATCTGTCAACCTTTGGACAGATTGGTGGTGTGGGAAGGAACCTTTGGCTGCTTCTTATCCTGGCCCTCATGTGGAAAGTGACACCAAGGTCAGCTCACTCCTTGATGGAGATGGTTCTTGGGACCTTAGAAGTATCTCTCATATTATTTCTGATCCTACTCGTCTTGATATTCTCAACATTCATATCTCAAGGTATAATCTGACCAGGGACTGTCCTCACTGGGCTCCTAATTCGAATGGTTTGTTTTCAGTTGCTTCTGCTTATGAGTTCTTAAATATGGAAGATAATGATGTTCTGGGTTGGAATTGGATTTGGAAATTGAAATTACCACAAAAAATTAAAGGCTTTCTATGGCTTATCTTGCATGGGAGCCTTCCCACTAACCACCTTCGAGCTCATAGGCAGATTATCACTGAAAATTTCTGCCCGAGATGTGGTTCATCCAATGAAAACAGCTCCCATTTATTTAGAGAATGTGTGAAGGCCAAAGCAATTTGGCTCCTCATGCCGCATAGTCATTGGAGAGTGGATAGCCTTGAATGCCCTTTGAAAGACTGGATTACCTCCAATCTTAAGAGGAAAAGTACTTTAGGTATGGGTTATGATGTTTCTCACTGCACCTTATTTGCTATTTCCCTATGGCAGATTTGGAAGGATCGAAATAAAATGAGTTTTGATAATATTGACGTCGATCCTAATTTTAGCATGAAAAACATCATAACTTATGCCTCTGAGGTTACTAATGCATTCAAACCCTCACTCATCAATGACTATCCAGCTACCATGCTAATTTCTTGGTCTCCCCCTTTGGCAGTTGGAGTAAAGCTCAACACGGATGGATGCGTGTATGCCTCTAACAACAAGGCTGGATTTGGAGGTCTATTCAGAGACCACAAAGGACAATGGCTCTTAGGCTACTTCGGAAAGCTCATATGCACAACAAGTCTTGAGGCTGAACTTTGGGCTATTTACCGAGGACTCACAATCATGCTGGAGAAAGGCTATGCCAACATAGCCATGGAATCTGACTCCATTAATGCTGTCAAGTTAATCACAGGGGGTTCAACCGATGATCACCCCCACTCAGCCATCATTCTTGATGCCAAAGCCCTTCTTGCTCGGACAAGCTCCACGCTTTCTCACATCCTCAGGGAGGCGAATCAAAGTGCTGACCACCTCGCCCATTTGGGTGCTGAACAGGATGAAAATCTTGTAGTTACGGAGGTTTCCCCCCAGTCCGTTCGTCATTTTGTGCTTGAGGATGGGCTGGGTATTGGTTGTCTTAGGAACTAGTTTCCGTTCTGTTGTAATATGGATCTTTAAACTCTTGTTGTTTTAGTTATTTATCCTTCCGTTGCACCAAAAAAAATAGACTAGGATGGAGAGGAGTACCTTTTGAGTAACGAATTGCAATTTCCCATCCTCGACCGGCCGCATAATTTCCACATCCAGCTCACCAATATCCTTATCCCCGAGGAACCGTTCGCACCTAATCCTGAACGTGACGACGAGGCGGTTGCTTTGGGCGGCCGACTCGTTGACGGTGAAGTTCAAAGGGAAGTTCCAGGTGGGGTTGGCGTTTCCTCTTCGGTCCACAGCAGTCCTACGCTGCTGACTCGCCCTTGGTTCGCCGGGGATTGAAACTACGACGTATGCGCGTGTCTTACTTATTAGGTTGACTTTCTTTAGGTTATTAGCTGATATTACGTTGATGTCTAATGTTCGATCCTCCATGTTGGTCTGAATTCACAGAGATGAAAATAATTGAGAAAGGGTATATATGGAGATATATATGCACCGAGATATAAACAGGAAAGAGATTAAATTCTATACGCGTGCAACATAAACCTAGGTTCTTATGCATGCATATATAACTAAGAAGTGACACATGCATCACCGTTGATTGAGGAAATTAAGAAAATCTATTACTAATATTTCAAACCAAACCTACCTTCCAATTAAAAAGGTTCTTATAACCTTGGTTAGTTTATAAGTTCATAATTAACATAAAATATTTTTATTTTTGCGGAGTTAACCTAAAAAAAGGAGTATCTACATCAAAAATAACATTAATTATCTACATCAATGCAATCTTGGCTATTATTTTCCACCTTCAGAGAATGCAAATTCCGGGAAAATTATTTGTTTATGAAAGAATTTTTTTTCTTTCTTTTTGGTACTACAGAAGTAAAAGACTGTTTTTTGTTTTGTTTCAGTCGTGTTGAGTTTTTGACATCACTGGAGAATATAAACATTTTGTTTCTATTGTTGCCGCTATTAGAGAAAAAAAGATCTCAACACTGACAAGGACGGATCGATGCAAAGGCAGGTTAATTTGGGCAACCGCACGATTCAAGTTTCAAATTTTTTAATAAAGATCGTAATAATTTCTTATAAGATTTATAACTACAAGTTCATCTGCCAATAAATTATTTCGCTCAACCCACACTCAAATCTTACGTCCGTTCTTGTATAGTGATTGAAGACTTTCAATAATATTTTATGAGGAAGCGAGTGATTCGAGTTACCTTCAGCGAATTTTTACGATCTTTTGGTGAATGTATTATGTTCTCCTGTGTCGATCTGCAAACCGTAACAAACTCCTAGCAATGGATACTATGAGATTTGAGTAGCACTCTCAATTCCACGGTGCAAAAGCTTCAAATCACTCTATAATGGTATAGAGAGAAAACTAGGAAGAGATTTTTCTATCTAGAACTCAAAGATTGTTAGGAACCATTGTGAATATACTGCCAGAATTATATAGTGGGAACATCCTAGATACTTTAGAAGTCCTATAATATTTCGAAGATAAGATAGGATTACTTCCACCTCTTCGATCTTTTCCAAGATAAGATAGGATTGTATAACAAACGAGTCACTAGCTCATGACCCGATTTGGTCCCACACCCGGCCCTAAATTCCAACAGTGATATACCGAGATATACGGAGGAGAGAGAGAGAGAGAGAGAGAGAGAGAGAGAGAGAGAGAGAGAGGTGGAGAAACTCAGAAAATTAAGATGAGGGGAAACCAAAGCGATGATCTGCATGCATTATCGTTAAACAAATAGTTCTAGGGGATCAAGAATTGATCGAAATCTACCGTATTTTGGTCCAAAAAATACATGAAAATTGGACCGGTTACACCCCTAAGCTGGTTGAGTAATTCAAAAGACGCAAAATCGATAGCAGCTTAATATTTTTGCATAGTGCAATGATCACATATTTTCTCCTTTTTGTTTTTTCACAACCGCAACTTATAAAGATAGACAAACAAAATAGAAAGACAAAAATCATTGAATAACATTCATAGGAAATGGCTACAAAAATGATTACATCCATGTACAACAGCAGTTCCAATCCAAATATTATTGATTAAAGTTAAACAAGACAAAAATCATTTAATAGTATCGATATGAAAAGCATTATCCACATCACTAGAAAGTAGAAACCCACCCAAACTGGAAATCCTAAAATAGAAGTAAACCAACAAACTTTTTACCCACCCCCACAGCCACCACCACCACCACAACCACCTCCGCCACCCCCACAACCACCACCACCACCACCACCGTCACCCCCACAACCACCACCACCCCAACCACCGCCATGATTGAACCCACCCGAGAGTACATCACCAAGCAAAAGCCCCCCCAATGCTCCACCCAGTAGCCCGGTCCCCAATCCAAACCGGCCGGTTGTGGATTGTTGTTGCGGCCGTTGCACGGGCGGGTATCCATAACCTGGTTGAGGCGGTGGATATCCGTGACCTTGTGGCGGCGGAGGGTACCCGTAACCTGCAGCCGAATCATAAGGATATCTCCCTTGTGACTGATACGCGTAACCCGTTGGAGCTGAACTCGACCCACCTTGAGCTGGATAAGCCATGACTGGCTCATCCTCAGCCTTGTTTACTTCCATAGCTGGCGGCGCACCGACGATTTTCTCCCCCCATTTGTATGAGAAGTTCAGCTCACCTTTTGGCTTCCCTGATGGCTTTCGAATCTGATAAGTAACGAATTGCAATTTCCCATCCTCGACCGACCAAATAAGTTCCGATAAAGGCACGTGCACCTCACCGATATCCTTATCTCCGTAGCTCCGTTCGGACCTTATCCTGAACGTGACGGCGAGGCGGTTGCTTCGGGCGGCCGACTCATTGACGATGAACTTCATAGGGAAATTCCAAGTGGGGTTGGCGTTTCCTCTTCGGTCCACGGCGGTACTCTGCTGCTGACTCGCCCTCGGGTCGCCGGAGATTGAAACGACGGCATATGCGTGCGTCTTGCTTATTAGGCTCACTTTCTTTAGCTCTTTTCCTGATATCACGTTGATCTCTAACGTTCGGTATTCCATGTTGATCTGAATTCACTGGGACGAAAATAATAGATAGAGGGTATGGAGATATATATGCACCGATATATATAGAGGTGGGAGAGAGAGAGGTGGAGATAAGAGGAAGGAAACCGAAGTGGTGATCTAAGCTACCTGTTAAACAAATAGTTCTGGGAGAGGGAGACGCGTTGTCGTGGTGACACGGATATGTTTACGGGGTGCCGTGCCGTGTGTTGACGACGTGGGCCCCACCACAATAATCCATGAATGGAATCGTGACACTACATCGGCGCCAACATTGTATCACCGTGTCACTAAAAACTCTCTCATAGTTATACGGGAATACGGGATCCAAAATCGAAGTCACCGGGTATGAGAAAACTTTGATTTATACCGCTGGTGCAAAGAATGTTCTCTTTTAGATTTCTAGGCTCTGTTTTGCTTGACTTATTGTGGATGTTGGTTAATATTTTGTGTAGTTGTCCTTTATTTTTTGGGATAAATAATTGTTTTGCCGATAAAAAAAGGATTTATTTAACCAAAAAAATTAAAAATATCTTGACGGCTTGGTTGATGCAACGAAGTAACGGTGGATAAGGAGACGTGTTTGAGTTTCATCAATATTTGTCAAGGAATTATGTGGATTGTGGAGGTATACAATTGTGTTGATGGGGTTGAACAAGTCAATGGTGTGTTTGGTAGGAGTCTAACAATTTGGGACCGGTGGAGCAATTTAAAAGCAAAAATGATAGGTACACACCCATCTGAACCACTCTCTACCACACCCTCTCTCACATGTGTGGTGGGGCTCATCCGGTGGGTCCCAGTGGCACATGTGAGAGAGGGTGTGGTTGAGAGGGTGTGTAACTATCACTATTGATTTAAAAGACCCAAAATTGATAGCAGCTTAATATTTTTAATAATAATGCAATGATTATGTATTTTATGTATCTCATCTTTTTATCATTGTTTATCTATTCTTCTTGAAAATTGTGCTTTTAAACAAAAAATTGCGTTTTGCTATTCACTTTTTTATTTTTTATTTTTTACAAGACACCTATCCAGACAAATCTCTGGCCATAATAGCATCTATCTAGACCAGGCGGAATACAACTTCAAAGACATAGAAAACTCCTATTTCAAACTATTTCAGGCAATCCAGTGAGTTGCCTTAATCTCCCACGGACACACTGAGAGCTCGAGCCGTTTAAGCAATCAATAAGCACTTGGAAATCAGTTTAAAAAATGGATCTAGACACATCCATGTCAACTGCAATCCCATAAACAATACTCAAAACCCAGCCTTCAATGAAAATAGCTGAAGATGCTATGATGACAAATCTACACAATTGAGATGCTCCACCACCAAAGACAGCCAAGCTTCGGAAGGAAGAAAACGCTCCATCACAATTGAACTTATGAAGAAGGGGATTCCCCTGACCCTCCCTAATAGGAACCCAAGACCTCTCTTCTAAACCCAACAACAACGGCTACTAAACCACACGACGCGAGTCCATGAACAATGAAAGAGAATATGTTCAATCATGTCAGGTTCTTCCTCACAAATAGGGCAAAGAATTTTCAAGAACATTTTTCCCGAGCAAGATTAGCATGACAAGCAATCCAATTCCAAACAACTTTCCACATGAAAAGACGCACATAGGGGTAGTAGGGATGTTCGAGAGTCTGGACCATATTGACTTGCAAGGAGAGAAAGATGATGATGGTTGAGGAGGCTTTGATTTAGAGAATGTTTGAACATATTGACTTATTAGCAATAAGTTAGTGAAATTGGCTTAAAATTGAACTAGCATCAAAGCCTCACAACACGTCGAAAAAATTTAACTACGGATAAATACTTTCAACATGAAAAATATTTTTATTTCCATAAAAATCCAGCGTCATACTGTGATACATGATTATTTGAAATTAGATTTTACATCCTTTTTTAAACTATTCCCCTCTAGCAGTATAATTTATTAGTTTAAGTTTTTTAAGTTAATATTTAAGAAAACTAAAATATAACTTATAGTAAGTGATAACAAATAGGTTATTATTATGAACAAATTAACATATCTCAATAATACAACTGTATAATGTTGGTGCTTTCATTTGGATGCGAATCAAAAAGTTGTCATCTTTGTTATCTCCGAGGAACGGTTGATTTGAGTTTTTTCTTTTCAAATGGTTCGAAGTCACAATTAATTGGATACGCAGATGCTAGTTATTTATTTGATCCACACAAAGCCCGGTCACAGACATGATATATGTTCACTTGTGGTGGTACTGCTATTTCATGGCGTTCTGTGAAGCAAACGTTGACTGCCATTTCTTCTAATCATTCTAAAATAATCGTGATTCATGAAACAAGCCGTGAATGTGTTTGGTTGAGATATATGATACAACACATTTAGGAAAAATTTGGATGATCTTCACTCAAAGATAGCCCGACCATATTACATGAAGATAATGCCGCATGTATTACACAGATTAAAGCTGGTTATATCAAAAGAGACAGAACTAAGCATATTTCACCAAAATTCTTCTACACCCATGACCTCCAGAAAAGCAGTGATATTGATGTTCAACAAATACATTCTAGCGACAATCTGACAGATTTAGTTACCAAGACATTACCAACCGCGACAGTCAAGAAGCTGGTTAACGGTATTGCGAAGCGCCGACTCAAAGATATCATGCAAAGTTGAGGGGGAGTAATTTAAAAGATAGACAATTGTACTATTTTTCCTTCGTCTAAGATTTTATCTCATTGGATTTTCCTTAGCAAGGTTTTAATGAGGCAATCCGTAGATAATTTTTACACTGTGTACTCTTTTTCCTTCACCAAAGGTTTTTCTCATTGGGTTTTCCCGAGTAAGATTTTATTGAAGCATGTTCTTAGTATTTGGTCATCCAAGGGAGAGTGTTATAAAAGATATGTACAATGAATGACCATAATGGATGACAATTCTTGGAAGGTGTAGGAGTGTTATAAAAGATATGTACAATGAATGACCATAATGGATGACAATTCTTGGAAGGTGTAGGAGTGTTATAAAAGATATGTACAATGGATGACCATAATGGATGACAATTATTGGAAGGTGTGGTTGTATTGAATAGGTTAGCTACGAAGTCTTGAAGTCTTAAATAGGTTAGTTGCATGTAGTAGCCTTTTGGCTATATAAAGCAATTGGCTTGAAAGAAATTGTACTGAGCAAGAGAGAAAGAAAAGACAGAAAGCAAAATACCACTCTGAACAAAATTTGTGCAGTCCATAAGACTAACTTTCTTTCTATACATTTGTATTCAGTATCTCATTTACTTTTCAGCTCTTATTATCCGCCTAGTTTCATAACACAAATTAATTTGTGACTTTTTTCTTTTTTCTCACCAACCAAAAGATAAAAACAAACGGTTATTCACCATCATGTACCAACTACTAATTTAATTGAAAGCACAACTGTTAAAAATAAACAAACAAAATGAGAATAAGCAGGAGATTCAATATTTATGTATGCATACAGCATACATAAATACATCTGTGTACAATAGAAGTTCCCGAACTAGGATTGATCAAAGTTAAACAAGACAAAAATCATTCAACAGCAAGATATTAAAAGCATTACCAGGCCACATTACAAAAAACTGAAGAACCCAACCAACAAACTCGGTCCCAATCCTTAACCACCACCACAACCACCACCACCGCAACCACCACCTCCACAACCGCCGCCGCCGCCGCAACCACCTCCAAACCCGTCCGAGATTACATCACCAATCAAAAGCCCGCCCAGTGCTCCACCCAGTAACCCGGCCCCCAATCCTAACCCGAACTTCTTCTTAGGTGGTTGTTGGACGGGAGGGTATCCATAACCCGGTTGAGATGGAGGGTATCCATAACCCGGTGGCGGAGGCTGTTGCGGGTAAGCACCATACTGTGGCGGTGGAGGGTACCCGTGTCCTGCAGCCGAAGCAGAAGGATATCCACCTTGTGCCGGATACGCGTAGCCCGTTGGAGGTGGCGGGTAAGCTGAACTGGACCCAACTTGAGCTGGATAAGCCGTGACTGGCTCCTGATCCTTGTTTACTTCCATAGGGGCCTTGTTTACTTCCATAGCTGGCGGGGTAGCCCCGACGATTTTCTCCCCCCATTTGTATGAGAAATTTAGCTCACCTTTTGGCTTTCCTGATGGCTTTCGAACCTGATATATTTTTTCAAAAAATTAAAACGTAAACAAAAAATGAGACCTCATATTTTTTTGAACAATACTACAGATACAAATACAAATATCTGATCACATAATGGGACGCAGATATAGTGAAGATGATTGATGCACGTAAGAGCGGATGGCTATGGACACAGGCATCCCATTTATTTTTGAGAACCAATCAAGAAGCCCCAATAATGCTAGAACCACACCCAAATACATACCCATTAACATCCCCATACTTACAAGTGTGTGAGCTCCGCATCCACACACTTGGTGGGTGTGTAAATGGATTTGTATTTGGGTGTGGTTCTATCATTTTTGCAAAAGTCCCACAAGAATCATACCCTTACAAGAATTTGAATACATAGAATCATTGCAAAATTCACAAATTTGCTTCAAAAGAGCATCTTTAATTGTTACTCACAATTTTAGTCAATTGCTCAATTCCTCATGTGAGTTCGACTCGCACTCGATCAGCAATTGAAGGACCGATCGTTTTGGGCCAATACTGTTGCGAGACTGGTACTTGTTGGCTCACAAGTAACATATAGACTAAGGTTGCCCTTCTCTACCAATTTGTATCGGTCACGGCTGATAACCAGGAAAAGCCCTTCCCCGCCATGATCTAACAATTTGTATTTGGTTTTTTCGTATCCGCAAATAACAAGTGCTATGTTAAGCTGGGATAAAGTTTTGAGTAAACAAAAAGGATCTTTTCCAATTTTTTTGCGCAGAAAATAGTAAATAAAACTCATTTTCGCATATGAGATTGATTCAAGATTGGACATAAACCATAGAGTCTTTCTTACACAAACAATTTGACTGGATTCCAGTAAGCTTTACGCTTACTCAAAAGAAACCTTCTAAAAACTCTACGCGCTTTAACTTTAAACCTACTTATGCTTCACATCACCATATATGATATACCTTTATCTTTTTCTTTTGGGTAACAAGTCTTTAACCACACCCAAACTACACAAACACATCGGCGGTGTGGGTGAGCCCCCCACATTCATGTGTGTGTTACATTTTAGACGTGGTTCTATACTTTTTGTTTTGGAAATGCAAAATGTCCCGGGCCAGCGCGTCCCCAACTCGGACTAATCTCTACAACTCCTTCCACAACCATTTAACATGCTTACGCATAGGGAGAGGTGGCCCTAAGAGTTACAAGCAATGAGAATTGAACCTTATCTTCAAAAACCCCATGAAACTTTTAATCTGTACTTAATATTAGAGCAATAAAGAATTGGGGCCTATGTTATTTTCCATAATTCTAATGTTCCATCTTTTTTAAAGCTTGGTATTATACTTCTCCCACTCAATCAACCACCATTCATAAATCAATTTTAGTATTCAGTAATGGGCCTAAGAGACCAACATTATTTAATCTAAGGTACCATCTCTTTGCAAACCAACCAACAATTTCTCATAGGAATCGGATCCTCTCTAGTCCTACTTTTGGACTGGAGGAAACAATCCAAATCTGGACCATTCATTGCTCCAATCAACAGTTCAAATTGACAATAAACCTCTTTCCGGAAAGAGTGAAAATAAATCCAAACCATTGATTGCAACGATGGAAGAAACAGATTGCAATTGTATCCTCCGGTCCAAGTTCACGATTGGAGAGGATCCAATTCCTTTCTTCTATACGGACCAGTTTCTGAGCATGTGAGTATTTCTTGACTGGTCAATCCAAACATCTACTAACAGATGTCCTGATAAAACTAAGACAAAAATCTCGTATGGACTAACTCCACAAACTCAAGTGTTCGGGCCAGCTGACATATCCATTTGAGACCTGAGTTTTAGCACTTGAAAAATATGGGGCCGGCCGGTTGAAGGATTCTCAGAAGACTTTCAAGAGATTTTGGGTGGCTCAAATTAATGAAGGGTTTATCACGTAGCCTCCTTCATTGACCATTCCAACCACCTCGACTAAACTCTTAACATCAATCTCACCGTCAACTAACGGACCCCAATTAAAATCGAAGTAAAATTTCGTATGAACTAACCCCCAAAGGACGTTATAACACTTGAGAGGTTTCAAATCAGGATATTAGGAGAGAGCAAATTCTTTTAACTCTCAGACCGTGACCACCAGCCCGGTTTGGAATTCCAAACTTGACTATCATATTAACCCTTCGATTGCAAACCAACCAAATTACTACGAAGGCCCCTAAAATTACTATCTGAGCATAATTTTTAATTTGTTTCTCTCTCTTTATTCTCAGTGGTTAAAATTATAATTATCTCTCAATATTTATTTATTTTTTTGATCATTATATCTCTTAATTGATAATAGTTCAATAGATCTCAATCGATGCTCTCAAACAAAATTTTCAAAATCACACAGAATTTTTATAAAAAAATCTGAAATATAAACAATTTTAAGGCATGTTCAGCCAACCAGTCTATACCCTGGGGCCACATTTAAGGCCGGTTTTTTATTTTCAGGCCTCGGAATTAGTCGAGGTGGACGGAACTGCCCCGGACATCCGGTTATCAAGAAATGAAAAATGAAACGAGCTCCTCCTAATGCACAGGGTGGGATGAGAGGAGAATTACCTGATAAGTAACGAATTTCAATTTCCCATCCTCGACCGACCCAATAAGTTCCGATATAGGCACGTGCACCTCGCCGATATCCTTATCCCCGAGGGTCCGCTCGCACCTGATCCTGAACGTGATGGAGAGGCGGTTGCTTCGGGCGGCGGACTCGTCGACAGTGAACTTCACGGGGAAGTTCCAGGTGGGGCTGCCGTGTCCGCTCCGGTCAACGGCAGTCCTCTGCTGCTGGCTCGCCCTCTGGTCGCCGGAGATCGAAACGACGGCGTACGCTTGCGTCTTGCTGATTAGGTTCACTTTCTTCAGGTCTTTCGCAGATATCACGTTGATCTCCAACGTTCTGTACTCCATGTCGATCTGATTTCACTGAAACGAAATTAAGAGAGAGGCTACATGTAGAGATATATATATGCACCGAGATATATAGAGGAGAGAGAGAGAGGGGTAAAGAAAATTAAGGTAGCTGCGGGAATTTAAGAATTGAAGTCAACGGTTTAAGTTTTGGGGTAAAGAAGAAAATCATTTCAGATTTACGGGAAAGAGAAGTTGAACAGTTCATTTTTCTTTCTTTTTCCTCTCTTCCAAAAAGTCTGGCTGATTTACCTTTTTTGGCTGTCCCAAATAGGGCCAATTTAAAAAATTTAATAAAGGAATTTAGTAAATTCAATTTTTGTCATTGAAATGCTTTTAACAATTAAAATAATAAGACCAAAATAAGAATAATTGAAAATTTTAAAGCTTACAGTGCGTTTTAAAATTTAGAAAAAATCCTCTGATTATATTAGCGGCAAGATTTTCCGCTTTTCGGAAAATAATTTAAATTCAAAACTTGATTAAATCTTATTTTATTAGAGTCAACTAATGAAGGACAAACTTGAAAAATTAAAAAAAAAATTGGGTAACATTGTGTATTGAACATAAAATGTTGAAATTTAACAGTAGGCCAAACTTTTTTGAACGGAGAGAGTAGCATTTTTGAAGTTTTTAGGGTCCGTTTGGCTGTGGGTATTAGGCCCTGTTTCAATAATTGGATTATTAGAGCCTTTTTCACAACTTGTCTTTTTAGGTTCACAATTAACCAAAGGAGAACTTCTTCCACGATCTAAAATGACAATTTGTAAAGGACAGAGAAGTGAAAAAAAAAAAAAAAAAACCCCTTCATGGGACAAAGGCCTAATAATGCAAGGGATCATGCTAACGGGTGCCATAGTGCACCCGTTAAGGGTACAAAAAAAATATTTTTGTGGGTCTCACTTGTACAAAAAAATACACTTTTACGTTAAAGTACACTTAAAGATATACTTTAAAGTACAAGTGTACTTTAAAATTGTACTTTTTATACTCTTCCCTAATGCAAAAGACATTTCGTGCAACAAAGCTGTCTTTTTGTTATTGACTTTTTAGGTTTTATGAGACAAGTCATTTTCTTTACATTTATTAACTACAAAAGTTAAAAAGTCAGAGAGCTAAAAGACCAGCTGACTAAGTTAAATTTTGTTAAATGTAGTTAGTGGAAGTTTCTCAAATTGTTTAAAAGTGTTAAATAGGAATTTCAAGAGAAGTCATTCTCCTCACATACATGATTATTTTTAGCACTTTTGAAAGATCCCCCCTCAATATTAGTTACTATCTTTTAGTTATCTATGATTCTAGGTTGAGCTTCCCATAACGGGCTAAATGTGCTAAACGAGTCAAAAGTACTAAAAATAGTTAATGTTTGTGAGGAGAATGAGCTGTCTCGAAATTCACGTTTGACACTATTAACTTTTTGGAAACTAAACTTTAGTCTTTCGTCATAATTTTACATTACATCGTTTGTGTCGATGAGGGAAGTCAAAAAGTTTATATATGTATAACGATAACGAAAATTGAAAAAAGTTCATATGTGACAAACACTGCTAAAAGATTGTCTTTTCCAAATGTCTTTTATTTTTAGTGAATTTATTTTCAACTTTGTTCTGTGTTTGTATATGTTTTTTATTCCCTCGTCGGAGCGAAAAATTAAATCTAAAAAATTTAACCTAAATTTCATAAAAATTGAGAGAAAATTACAAAAAAAGAAAACGTCAAAATGACTAAAAAATTAAGCCATAGGGGCTCTTGTTATTGTTAAGTGGCAACATGGTTTATTTTTTTAATTTCTTGAGATAATTTGTTCGACGTGAATGAATTTTTCCTGAGAAATATGAACTAAGGTTGAAAACAATTTCCTATAAAATGCTACAGTGGGAAAATATCTTTTTACAAAAAAAATCTTTGTTTATGTGGATTTTTTTTTTTCTTTTTGGACTTTTAGTCGTTAGTTTTCACCCGATTTCAATCACCAAAATATAAGAGCAATCGCAATAATTGAAATTATGATTAAAATTTTATAGAATTAAACAATAAAAAAGAGGGTGACAATGGCATGTGAGTTTCAGTATTTATAAAACGCGGCTAAGGAATTCTGTGGAATACGTTTGTGTTGAAGAGTTTGAACGATTCAAAGGCGATTGTTGAATATTATATCGTCTTATTCAATATTGATCTTGACATTGACGGATGGAAATAACCAAAACATACAAGAGATTATTCATCAGTGTCTTAAGGTTACCGTCACGCGGTGAGTGACATTTCTCTATGGTTAGCAAAACCCATAGAGCGAGGGGTAATGTGAAAGTCAAAATATATTGATATCCGAAAAAAGTTTATAGATATCTGTGAAATAACCAAAACATACAAGAAAAATGCAAACATGTGCCCGTAGAGCGAGGGGTAATGTGAAAGTCAAAATATATTGATATCCGAAAAAAGTTTATAGATATCTGTAAAATGTGTTTTGATATCCAAACTTGTTTGTCATTACATATTATATGTGGGCAAAGGTTAGCAAAACCCATAAAACATATCAAAGGGTTAGTCTGGTTAGTTGGTGGGTTTTCTCTTCACACAATTGACTTAAGTTCAATTTTTTAGGTCAAGCCACAAGAAAGTAATCTCTTGTAGATCTCCTAATCCCAAACGAATGGCTGGCCTTTGACCAAACCGAATGTTAGGAGTCTGATCCGTTAGCTTCAATGGCGTTTTCCGGCGACCTCCATCTTCAACCCCGCTCTGATACCACTTGTTGGGATCGTCCCGGGTCACAAAACGCACACACGCACACCAAAGATATGAGTAAAAACTCCGTATATGTATATATTCACAATCATATACAATATACATGAAAAAACCTCTTCGAGAGCCACAAACCGGCATCCCGTGCGCTCAGCCTCACCCCTCCGCTCACCGTGTGCTCCTAACAATCTCCCCCTCATATGTAAACCATACATTGGGTCTAACTCCCCCCTAACCGTCGAACCAAAATAATAATAATAATAATATGCAACAAGCAAAATAAATATATGTGGTCCTACCTTGACTTTTCCAAAACTAATTATTAGTTGTCACACTGTCCGAAAAACTTATTGGTTGTCACCTTAATTAATTACTAATAATGTTTGGTATAGATTAATCACGTTCACATTGTCTATGACTTGGTAACTACCACGAGATTCTCAGGTACTTTTGAAGCATTATTTTAGAAATTTTCCCCACCATACATTACAGTGGAATTTACACACTTCGTGATGAGAACAAGATTTAAAATTGTCCATTTTCTGTTTATATTTTTTTGTTCTGTGATTTTCCAAATTGGGCATAAATAGTTTTATTTTAACATCGTGTTGTCTATGCGTGTGTTTCCAGAGATGCTTCCATGAATCTTATGGGAATTAGTGTAAAAAATATGAAAAAAAAATTGAAACATAATTTCTATGTATAAAGGAATTACAAAATTTTCTTTGATTATTAGCATGTGATTTGGCTTTAGAGATTTTTATTTGGTTAAATTTATTTTCGGGATTATCTAGCGAAGGGAAACCTATTAAAAAAATGCCGTCGAAATATAAAATACGAAAAGACAGAGTCAAAGTACATAGAGATTTTACAGGAAGATTCCACGGTTGATTACTAATTCAAAATATCTGCGCAAGTCTTTGTTTAAAGTCTAGGGGCACCCGCACTTCACATACCAACCACACCCACTCGTGTGGGATTACTTTGAGGTTTTATACAAGTGATCGGAGTCGCTCAAGTTAAGGGTTTTTGAAAAAACCAGCTCAATTAGATACCGATAAAGACTTGATTAGTTCGTTAAAGATTTGGTCCGTTGGATTCAGGAACTGAAGGCTCAATTGATTCATTAATGTTTCAGTTCTTGAATCTAACAGACCAAAACTTTAACAAACTTATTAAGTCTTTTCTGATATCTGATTTTTTTTCAGTAACCCCTAAAAAAATATTCTAAACAAATTGAGCGCTCCGATCATTCGTGTGAGACCTCGAAATAGGTCCCACACGAATGGATGTGAATAGTATGTGACCGAGTGGGCGTGCCTATAGTCTCTCTCTTGTTTATTTGCTTGTACCCTTGGGTCTTTAGTTGTGTTTACATCTAAAATTAACAAATCCAATAATTAATTGACACGTAATCAATTATATCAAACGTTGGCAAATATGTGTCAATGAAGATACACTGGATTACTGATATAAAGATGGATTAATACAATATCGTATTAGTTCTCATGTTTGAAAAGCAGTTATTGGCAGTTACAAGTCAAACGAATATAATAAATTGACTTCGAAGTCCTGATTTCAATTGCTAAATGCATAAACTCCACGTGTAAACATATGAAACAAGGTAATTGACGGTTAAGACATGTGGAGCATATCGTGCAAGGCAGTTATTTCCTTGACACTTAATCATTTGAGTTGGATAAGTAACCATGCAGATTCAAAGTAAAGCTTCTGAGGGAAGTTTAGAGGAATTCAAATTCAGACGTGGAGAAAGGAAGAAACTGCCACTTCGAAGTGTAAAGATGGAGTTCGTAGCAAGCCAAGTTCAAATTCTTTGAGCGGGAAGTTCAAGTCACAAGCAGTTCCTATAAATAGAAGATACTAAAGAAAGAAAAAACCCCGGACAAATCTTCAACAAACAGCTATCAAACAAATGATGCTTGGTTTGTTTATTGGCAAAGTAGAATTAAGATTTCGACTCAGTTCGAAGTAGATTTCGATTGTTCTTATAACAATCAATTGTTCGAAGTTCTTGATACATTGTATTTGAAATTGAAGGCAATTTCGAAGTAAGTTTATCTTTGATTTATTAATCGAAATATCTTGTTTCTTTGTTGTTCTATGATTTCCTAAGTATATTGGTTTGCATTTCTTCATTTTGAAGGAAAAATCCTCTTAATTGAGGTAATTGAACCAATAAAACACAATCGCCTGATTAGATTTGATTTTTCCAAAGTTAATCTGAGGGAGGAGATTTAAACTCTATCTGGCACGCTCGCACACAATTATTTTCCATTGCAAAGAAGTAAAAGAACCAAACAAGTTGCCATACCAAATCGACGAGTAGCAGGAACTAGAAAAAATTTTCTCGAAAATGTTTAGGAAGGAAAATGAACGGCTCAGATTCACTTCTTTTTCCTGAACAATTTCGGAGAAATTTTTCTTGTATCCGTAACACTTTCATACTAAATGAGCCAATTTCTCCGGAACCGAAATGGAATGATTATGGAACTTGCAGGCTGCATTCAAAAGAGTCTAGGAATATAAATTTTGATCATAACTCCCGAGAGACAGATATATTCGAAAAGAGTCTAGGCGTCAAAATGAATCATTCGGTCCCTCGAAATGAATCGACAAAACTTAAAAATGTAGATCAAATTTATAAAAGAATCGAGATCAATAAGACAATCCTAAAGCCAATGAAAAATTGTCCTTTTCAGAATATTTTTTTGGTGTGTCTGTGGTGAACTTTTTTGGATTTTAGTCATAATTTTTAATTGACATGAATTTAAAAAAATTAACCTTGGTTAAGGAGAGGCGTGTGAGTTTCAGCAACAAACCGCGGTTAAGGAATTCTGTGGAGTATTGAGCGATACAATTGGGTTGATAAGTTTAAACGATTCAGTGGTCACGTTTGGTCAACTTTCGAAAAGAAAAGAAAAAACTGGTGAAGGGAGGTTGTAAAATTAGAAAAAGCAAAAATAATTTTAGGTGGGACCACCTTGACATTCACATTCCCAAGGAATATTCCATACGAATTATTAATTTTTGTACGTCACTTTCCATCCCAAAATGGATGACAATTTCGGAATTTATCTGGAACCCTTCTATAGGGACCGACGGAATTGTACCGATGAGGTACCGACGGCGTCGGCAACGCCGTCGGTACCCCATCGGTACCATCCCATCTGTTCCCATATCTATGTATGTATGTTTGTTTATGTATGTTTTTCAATTTTGGAGTAGCTTTTATAATTGTGAAAATGTTGGCAAATAAATCTAGTTAAGAAACTATATATAGTGCATTTAAAAAAAAAAACTCAATTAAGGAAATTTTAATATTAATTTTTATGAAATCCGGATTAGTAACAACATCATCTATTTTGAGAAAGAATGAGTACTTAATTGG
Organism: Vaccinium vitis-idaea; assembly: GCA_963854785.1. Classification (NCBI taxonomy): domain Eukaryota; kingdom Viridiplantae; phylum Streptophyta; class Magnoliopsida; order Ericales; family Ericaceae; genus Vaccinium; species Vaccinium vitis-idaea. The sequence continues at coordinate 40,307,035 of OY978221.1, read as the reverse complement.
TAAATTTGAGGGCCGAGTGGATAGCGTAGTGCCGCAGTACGTGCCATATCCGGCGGGTGGATGGCTTATTAATCTAAGTTTTTATAAATATGGATCATTCACACTTTGATTAAATCTGAGCTGTCTATTGTTAAAGTGGACAGCCAGAGGAGCACTAAACCGTGTAATGCCTAGGGTCAATGTTGAGAGGAATATTCACTCGAGCATTGCCATTCTCCGCACACGTTAGAATATAATCCACCCAACTTGTCGTCGGTTTCTTTTTTGGTACGTCGGAAATGGCTTGTCGTCGGTTCACACTAATGAGTAGTGAGAAAACTTTTATAGTATTGCTCCAGAAACTCTGATTTATATTTATAAATCCTTCCCATCGCTCACTCGTGAGGAGCCCAATCAAAGCTAGAACAAAAGCTCCGTATGAACTAACCCAAAAGGAATTGATCGATTTGAGATGTTTCGAACCTGAAGCCTTATAGTATATAGTAAACTCATTTTATTTTCTAGATTTCAATGCGAAAGTATTAAAAAAATCCATTGCAAAAATATATATAGTATATAGTCACGTTAGAGAGTAGATATATATATATTTTTTAAAAGATGTTAGAGAGTAGATATTGGAACGCGGAAATTCTGTCGTTGATTAACGCGTCTACTCTAATTTTAGGTAAAAATACTACAAAGTTCAATGAATTTTCCTCTACATTTGACTTTACTTTCATTTTTTTCCTCAAGTTTCCGGCTGTAACGGTTTCATGAATAGTTACAGCAGGTCCAACTCAGATCCGGGGTCCCTGTGGCGTCCATCTTAGCCGTGCATTTCAGCAATTAATGGTCCAAATTTAAAATAAAACTCATCCATGAAAGAGATAATTCTTACTCGGAAGATTTTTATTTTAAATCTAGACCATTGAAAAACTTTTGAACGACTAGGATGGGTGTTTCACCCTTGAAACGCGGAGGACATGCTACAGGGTCCCCGAATTCGTCCCACTCACTATAAATTTTGGGTTTGGAAAATTCAAAGCTCATTTATAAAAAGTTGAAATATAGAAATTTAGGATTCCATTATAAAGCAATTAATCTGATGAATATTCAACTGACAGGTATGGATGATTTTTCAATTCTTTGTGGTCACTTTCATGCTTGGAAATGGAAAGGGAGAGAATTGTGAAATGTTTATCTCTTTTTCTCCAATGGAAATTGCATAGGAAAAAAGGGTGAAGTTCCCATTCCGGACCGCTAAAATCCGGACTCGACTCCTCATAGTTCCGGACCAAATCTCGACTATCCAAACTGTTCAATGTGTTTAAAATATGTTTTTAAGGATTCTTGCGAGAAATCAGTAAAAAAAAAAAATACCGTAAAGGGCTTGATCAGTTTTTATGAAAACTACCCCTTTCCAGTATTTTTTTTTTTTGGTTGATTTCCCGCTAGGACCCTTAAAAACACATTTTAAACATATTGGACAGTTCGGATCATAGAAATTTGATCGAGAAAGTAGGGTGTGGACAGAAGGTCCGCATTTTAAGGCGTGAATAGGAAGATTATTATTCCCTCCTGTTTCATCCATTTTGTAAATGAGTGAATTATTTTCCCCTGAAAAGAGGAGAAAATGAGCCCCTTTTTTTCGTGTTTAGGAGTGGACTTGAAGAACAAATAGCAATTGGAAATCATATCACCTAAATTCAGTTCCAAAAAAATACTCCTATCAGCTATATAAATAAATTACACTTCAAGTCCCCATAATTATAGAAGTATCTCCGTTTGGTTCTTGTAGTTTAAATTTTATCACTTTGTAGAATGCACTTTCATTTTTGTTCCAATATAGTCCCTCCATCATCTTTTGTTAGTGTGTCCAACAACAACAAAAAATAAAAACAACAGAAAATTGGTCTAAAGGCCAAGTTTGGAGCTTTAAATGGTGTTTAGTTCAGCCTAACTTATTTTAATGCTTCCAATACATTGATGTGAAATTGTTGAGGGTTCAAGGACAATACTAGACAAAAATACCCTTAATGATAAAAAAAAAATACAAAGAAAGGCTGGTACAGTAGGCAGCCCGTAACTTCTATCGTTTACTGTTGACATGTGAATAACTCTTTAAAGTGACGTGCCATTTACTGTTGACACCGACACTCTTTAAAGTGACTTTCATTTCCAGCCCGTAACTTCTCTCTCTCTCTCTCTCTCTCTCTCTCTCTCACACACACACACACACACACACACACACACACACACGTGCGCGCGCGCGCGATCATGGGACAAGTTTAATGAGTGAGACAAAATTAATTTCTCTCTTCAATTTTGGGGGTGGGTTCAATTTTTGGGGTTCAATTTTAGGGGGTTTAGGCTATTTGGGGTAGGGTATAGTGGGTTTAGGCACTTAGGGTGCACTTTCCAATTATAGGGTTTTAGTTGTTTAGGCACTTTCATAGGGTACCCTATTGTTTTAGGCACTTTCATAGGGTATCCTAGGGTTTAGGTTTAGGGTGCACTTTCCAATTATAAGGTTTTAGTGGTTTAGACACTTTCTTAGGGTACCCTAGGGTTTTAGGCACTTTCATATTACCCCCTAGGGTTTAGGTTTAGACACTTTCATTAGGTTTGGGGGTTTAGGCACTTTCATTTCATTGGCTAGTGGGGGCATTTTTGGAATGTGTAGGTGATTTGTCATTTTGGCATTAAGGAAAAAGTTGATGTCCTTATTGCAGTAAAGACCTATTTACTATGTCCTCCCAAAAAATGGACCCTTAAAACAATGGTCCAAAGTGAAGCACATGAAAAATAACGCCAACAAGTGTAACTTTTTACCCTAGGCCAGTAGGACCCGAGGTGCTATTGTGAAAAAGACTAGGGGTGTTCCACTAACAAAAAACTGTTTTTTCCAAACACCGAGACATGTCATTCTCTCACAACACATCACATAAAAAACCGTGAAAAACCAATTTTTTCAAAAAACTGAGTTAGTGGAACACCCTTAAGTAAGTGTTTTTTTGTTTCATCAATAAAGTCTTTATATTGCTGAATGTTGCATTGTTCTCCAAATCTACGTCAACATAAACTAGTAACTTGATATGAAAAAAACATTTTTCCGATGATTAAGGAAAGACCCATCTTTTTCGTTTGCTTTGGAGTTGAATGGGAAACACATAATAGCTGGATATGAAAGCAACTAATTTTTTTTTTTAGAACGGCATGAAATAAACTAATATAGTAGAGAATTAACTTCAGGCTCCGGAATTAGTTGAAATGTGCGTAAGTTGGCCCGGTTATCCGGTGATCAAAGAAAAAACGAATATACTAGTAACATTGAAAAGAGAAGCAAACTTTCCATATGTTCCCGTAAATCTTGTAAATAGCAACTTGCAAGTATCAAATTATGGGAGGCAAAGCTTAAAAAACAGATTAAACGTCCATTTATTCATAAAAAAAAATCTTTAGAAATGAATTGAATAAATATTGTTTATTACAGAGTTGTAACACCATCAATTCTTAGAATTTTCATTTCGAAGTAATGGAAATTAACTTCGAGGCTCCGGAATGAGTTGAAATGCACGTATGTTGGCCCAGTTATCCGGTGATCAAAGGAAAAACTATTCTAGTAACATGGTTGAAAAGAGAAGCAAAATCAAATGTCCTTGTATTCATAGAAAATCCTTCGAAATGAATTGAATAAATATTGTTTATCAGAGTTGTAACACTATCAATTCCTAGAAATTTCATTTCGAAGTAATGGAAACTATATATTGAGTTAGTAAAAAAAAAATGAAATAAATTGGTGACCTTACGCAAATTGGTATTCTAAAAATCCCAATGGGTTAGGCCAAGTAGGGATGAAAACATAGTAAGTGTTCCTTCTTCATGAGGTCGCATGTTTGAATTTCGTGGAGATCAAACATTTTAAACCTCGAGACGATTGGAGAATTTGTCCAGTCATTAAGTTTAAAGCTCCGGAATTAGTCGAGGTGCTCACAAACTAGTCCGGACATTCATGCAGTCTTCCCTCCCCAATCCCCACATGTACTAGGAATCTTCTTACATCTAAAGCCCGCCGAGTAATCTCAATGAGAAGTAAAGGCTAAATATTTTTAACCATTCATATCATTTTTCGTGCCGTTGACTTCTCTTTTGCAAATCATAAGTTCTATCTATCCAAATGGGATGGGAGCTCTTTCATTTGAGCTATTCAATTAAAAAGCATTCTTCATCTGCACTCATTAGCAACTTGGAACGAGTAGTTTCAATTAAGAAACTTCATCTGCACTCATTATTATATATACTGGTGTTTATTTGACCCTGAGCCATAGACCCATAACTCATGCGGTCGTGAGTAGACACTTACGTGTCAATATGTGATGTTTCAAGTTTAAGTTTAAAGAACGCCGTGAGAATCTAACTCTATGAACATCTAAAAATATAGTACCATCAAAGTGATCAATGAATGTCCTCCTGTGGAACACCCATACAGAGCTCTGGTGGAGATTCAAAAATGCTTATGGCCCGTACCGGTGCCAAGTGCCCTATTTTATGTCCCGGTAGGATCTAAACCAAACAGCAAACACCGCAAACACACACGCACACCAAACACAAGACAGTCGATTCCCCAAACAAAACGGGTATCTACATGGAGAGCTTTACTATGGAATTACGCACTCACGCTAGTGCTTTACAAATCCCTCACAACTATGCTTTACAGAGCCTTACAGATTCACAAACTCACACAGATTGCTCGCTCTCTTTTCTGATGCTTTACACTGATACAAGAGGCTTCCTTTTATGGCCTTACAAAGCAGACAATACAATTACTTCAGTGGATGCAGAAGATAGGAAAGAAGCTGGACCATTACTCCCTTCCAATCATCTAAAGGATGAGGATGCCTGGGAAGAATTAGGAGCCACATTGCTCCAATAATCAATATCACGCTCAGTCACATATACCGTCAAGCGAACCAAAGTGCAGACAATTTAGCAAGGCTGGGTGCCATGACAATTTAACAAGGTTGGGAGCCGAGCAAGGGGAGGAGCTACTCGCAGCCATCAGGGGGGACAATTTGTGTTTGGACACCTTGTGGTGCAATTTGGTGTGTATTTCGTTCAATCCTATTCTCGATTAGACTTTTGGAGCAAGAAAGTAATTTAGCACAGTTCTACAGACAAACAAGATACCACACCCCAAGACGAGGGAAAAGTAAACAAAGATAGAGATCAGAAAATGAAGTCTGATATTCTTAAAGGGACAAAGTAATTATAGCCCTGGCTCTGTTTCTACCTTTTTTTTCATTGCCAAGAAGATCATAGCAGAAATTCATCATTTCACTACAATGTGCAATTAACCAATCTCCAATGATATTTTTCCTCATGGGTGGACGTAAATGTTATACTACATCTCATTAGAAGAAAACTCATGCACTACAACTTAGCAGATTCAATGCAGAAACTTGAACAGAAAGTATAGCAACTGAAAATGATCCACCTGAAGTGTGGTCAAGAAAGGTCCATCGCCAGCAACTGAAACAGAGAATTTCCTCTATCCGATATCTTGAACCTCGCCCTTTTTCAATGGATTTTCTGATAAAATCAGCTTTCAGGAAATATCAACAGCTCCTTTCTGCATTACTGAAATCGTTTACCCTGTGGGCATATTTGCTGCAGGCTGCCATTATAAGTCCTCAAAAGCTACAACAAGAGATCAGTCACCTGTAACAATTTTAACCACTCAAAGGGAATAACTCGGTTGTTGCTACCAAAATGCTCAGAGGGTATAATTTGGTTCTTGGATTTGTGGACGGGAAAAAAAAAATGGAAATGGTAAAAAGATAGAAGAAAATTTCTCAGTGATGGAAGTACATCTTTTCCGAACACAAATCAAAGATCCAAAAACAGACGGGACAAGTTGCATAACGCGGATTTTCCTTTCTTGAAACTTTAGAAGTGTTCCCCCTAGATGAAACCTGGAATTTGCTGAACAAGTCACTTTTGCCACTATACACCATTTCCAACTTCTGCCATCATGGAAGACATGCTGCCAGTACCGAAAGTCCCATTAACCACCATTTTCCCAATGTACATTTTGGTCGTTTTAAAAAACTTGAGGTGTGGCCGTTGAGTTCTTCTTACAGAAGGATTCTTTATGCTTCCTCCTCCGATTGATGGTCAAAAACCCATTTGCAAGAGCTTCCAATGATCTCGCTGTTGGTGGCCTATTTCTCGTGCCTTGCCTTCTGAAATTACCAGTCGAATCAGCAGAGGGTACTACTGGCGCACAAGAATTTTCTGGAATTTTGGAAGTCTGGTAATCTCCACCATTCCTCGACTCCACTACGGAGCCTTTGACAGTTTCCAGAAATGGCGTAATTTGAGGTAAGTTCAGGTCAATCAATGTGGGGGATTGAGATTTCTCATGAAGACAGAAAATACCATCATGGGCCTCAGTAACACTGTCCCTTGAAGAAATGGTGGATGAGACCTTTTCTTGAGTTGAATCCAACCCATGGCTTCTCTCACTTGAACAATTCTTCTCTTGTTCCAAACTAAGGCTCGCTGAAGAACTGAGCAAGCAATGGCTTAACTCAGTCTGAGTACAAGCCAACACTTTCCTGCGCCGTTTTGTTAATGGGACTAAAAAGCTCAAACTGCTTTCTTTCACCCTCTGGCCGCACTTTAGAAGCTTCCTTGGCTTCTTGCCATCGCAGGAACTTTCGCAGTCCTTAGAGCTTTTTATGCATGCATTTACGGAATATGAAGTTTTAATCGGATTCCCTTGGTCTGAATTGCCCATTTCAAGGTATTCCTCAGTGGACAAATCACCAATAGCAGATGACATGTTCTTTACATTTGAAATATTAATCTCCTTCTGATCAAACGACATGGTATCGTGCTCCTCAGAATGACTTCTAGAGGTGGTCTTCTTTGAAACTTCCAATGGTGAGGTTTTCAATTCCCTCACCATAAACGACTTCCCATTCTTTAGGCTTGTATCCACAACAGTTAATTTCACAATATCTGAATTGAGATTTGGAGTTCGAGCCTTAAGATAAGAAGGCTGTTCCAATTTCGTCTCAGGACTTATTTCCATTGACCCATTGTCTCCATCTCTTTCATCTGCTTCAGTGTCAAGCTCAAGAAGAAAAGGTTCCGAAGCAACTTTTTTCAAAACATCAGCAACACAATCGAAATAGTGGTTTCCCTTTTCTAATCTCCTTCTTGAAAACTTCTTAACACCGGGCATAAGAAAGACCAAAGAGTCTATGTAAGCATCCTTCATATCTCTAGGTTGCTCTGAGTGCCAACCTCTTGCTAGTAAACGGGGCCAAACGGCTTCCCAAAATAAATCACTTGACCGAGCTTTACTTAACCGAACTTTTCCTGTCAGAAACTTGGTGATTTCACTAGGTGAAAGAGAAGACCATGCTTTTCTATTTGCTACCTCTGGGTGCGTAGGATTGACACGGTTGTACTTTGACGTCTCTGGGGCAATTCCTGTTAGATCTTGCTTCCCATTACCAATTCCCACTGCCTCCACAAGACTTTTCATGCCAACAGTAATTTTTAAAGTTGAGACGTATTCCTCTAGTGATACTTTTCCCTCTCCAAATTTCTTCGAAACCTGTCAATTGATACTCGATAGTTAAGCAGGATGCTATGTTTTTTGGACATCTAAGAAAGGAAAAGTCTAGCTAGATGATAATAGAAAGAGTTCCAGTAAATCTAACACGCTCTTCATTCTATTTGCAAAAAAAAAAAAAAAAATCATGAGATCAAGGTTGGAACAGATCTTAAAACTATACTAGCAAATGCCAAAACAATTAAGGGTGGTAAAGCATAAGAGCTCTCCAAATTAAACTGCTACAAAATTTGGTTAAGAGATCACAAGTTTGAAGGGGATTAACTAAGAATTTCAATCTCTATGTTAACACTTGTTATTTTATTCATCAGGAATTTTCTGATTTTCAAGTTTTCAAAACAGATACAAAGGGCTTCAATAGGAAATTCATTTCAGTGGAGTCATTCTTGCGCCATGCACGAATCTAACTTAATAAGCCGTTCACTTTTTTGGTAAGTGATATTACCAAAAAGAGAGATACAAAATGAAAATCGAAATACGGCACGAATGGCCTACAAGACCATGCTGAGAAGGCTACGACACCCTTGAGGATGAGAGACTCTTCAAGACACAACAAAGCCAAGGGCATACATCAAGATACCGAAAGTACAAAACTCAAGACATATACAAAGCCAAACAATCAACCACCATATGATCTGTCACAACACCCTCTCATTGCCTTTACATTTACAATAATCGTTTCACCTTCAACTCTATAGGAATCTCAAATATAGTCTACCTATGAACTTCTAAACATCCATTAGAGAATACGAAATAGCTGGTGAAGATAATGAAACAGCTCAATTAACCTAGGTAGATGGGAAACAACTACAATCCGCACTCTTTATCTACCAGGAGATGTTTGTGAAGTATAATTTAGGAAAGTTTAATTTTAGGAATTGTAATTTAGGGTTTCCAATTGTTAGGTTTCAATTAATTTGTTATTTATATTTTATGTAAGGGGTAACTTAGTCCTTTTATGTTATTAGGGTTTTGCTAGGGTTTTTAGGCTAAGCCTATATAACCCCTTGATTAGTCTTGCAATCTCTAAGCATTGCAATGCAATAATAGTACGTTTGTTTTGGCAGAATACGCTTGTTTATTTCTCTTCCTTTGAAAGCTAACAATGTTACCTCAAGCATCCTGAAGGGAAAAATTATCCCTAAAAAATGTTAAGAAATATGAAACTGCAACTTAATCACCATTAAAAAAACGTTAACATGCATGAAAATTGTGACCAACATAGGGTATTCAAACCACAAACTTCTTCAAAGGATTAGGACAAACTTGGAACAACAAGGAACAAGTTTCATTATGCAGTAAATGTGCATATATGAGTTTCCCTATGATCATTTATAGAAAGACTTCCTGACTTTAAACACAGGAAGAAAAAAAAACCATCAGCAGTATGTGAAAGGACTTCAGGAAGTACCTCCAATATAGTATTTTGGCATGCTTCTGGCACGTGGAGACACAATCGAGACAACAATTCTTGTTGCCTCCATCCAATGAAAATCCTTGGCCCATAAGCACACCTTTTGCTCCTCATCTTTCGGCAATCTGACCATCTACGGTATTCATCAGACTTATAAAACTTCCCATAGTAATGTGAGAGTATATCCCCCATTGTCCTAGTGTCAATAAATCTCCTCACTTGGTTGAGGTTTTTCCCAAAGATATATAAACCAAGGAGGAAACTCGCCTCTTCAATATCACTCCATGAACCACCACAGGAGCCCGGGACTAAACAGTATCCTTCACCTCTATACTTCTGATGCACTTTTCTTTTCATTTCCTGTTCCAAAGTCAAGTTATTTGAATCAGCACTATGATTGGAATCTTCAACTTTTAAGGAAACACCAGTTGCTTTACTGCTGCAAGCTTCAGAGTGCCTATTTTTGCTCGATGTGCGATTTGGGTCCCCAAGAAATTTCTTCCCTTGCTGTTTCATGTACTCTATTTCTGTATTGATCCGTGTGATTGGAATGGGCAAACCCATAAGAAAATCTCCGGGAACAACAGACACACAGCCTTTCTCAAATGGGTCTTTTGAATACAAAAGATACTCAGATTCCGTCATTAGCTGGGGAATTTCAACCTGGTAATGATCTCCAACTCTAGGAATTACCTCTCGATCTCCACAGACATTCAACTCATAAAAGGAATCTAGATGAAGTAGCTGATCCACAAATGTGTCATCAATGCATTCCCCGTTGTGAGCCAGTAGAACTGAATCCAACTGCTATATAAATCAAACACAATAAACCATTTCATCGACATGAATCTAATGAATGACTTACTACTCCATACGGAGGGAATGAATGAAGAAGCAACAAAATTCCCACTAGCACTTAAATAACTTTGACAAGTGAGTGAATGTGCATGGCAGTGATGCAATCTTTTGTAATCAGAAATACATCATCATTCAATACTTTACAGGCCTAATTGATGCATATGTTCACAGGATCGTCTTCTTCATGAGTTAATCATTTCATATGGTGGAACCTGTGATTTTTACTGTTGAAATAGATCAAAGTTACGACCTTTAACCTACTAAAAAGACCATCAAGAAAATCAACAGGCCTAGTTGATGTATTTTCTTTGAACCCTAACATTTGGCTATCTCAAATGTGTCACAGACTCACAGTGACTCGTTTTTTCCAATGAACGATTAAATAGGACGAAAGAAGCCACTTTTATTGGATTCCATGCGGGAATTCATCAATGAAAATAAGAAATCTCCTCTTTGAAATCGTGCCCAAGTCCACTGCTGACACTAGTTTTACTGTGTCCTCGAATGAAGAAGCAGCGTATGACATTCGCTAGTAGGTGCCACAGTTTACAAACATATTACCTAATACCCTTACTTCCAGAAGAGGCTCAAGCCCCGAAACCCCATCATGGGGCAGAGGGATGCTGCCCCACATAACCTCCTGCCTACTCACTGCAGAGTTAGATCTGCAAGCCATGGTGAGGTGTCCCGTACTAATCAGCTTCACGAATTCAACATGTCAAAAAAGAATCCATTTAGCCAACCACAGTGAATGGATGTTCCAGTCCGTTTCGTAGTATGGGGAACCAAGTCCTTAGTTTGGTACATCACAATGAAAAACTACAATAAAAGAAAATGAAAAAAAAAAAAGGCAGGCCTGAAAAACCCCATTTAAGCTGAGGAGATGTTGCAAACCATCACAAAACAAGGAAACCCCAGATCCTATTTTGAACTCAAGCAGAACCCAGAACAAAGCCCGACTAAAAAACCCGAAACCATAGCATAAGACTTGTTAGAATCTAACAAGCACAAAAATCCCAAAAAGCAACACAATCTCGACCATAAAAACATTCAAAGTGTCAAACTAAAACCCCCCCAAAGAATCGTGGACGAATTAGATGGAAAATAAAGAATACAGAACGAAGGAACAGCTACCCATATTAAGGCTCCCATTGTGATTCTAAAAAATTAGGGTGATAAGAACACCAGCTAACCATTGACAACAGAGAAAAAGAACACGCCAAATCTTTAACAGCGGAAACCAGTCAAACCACAATGTATAAGCAAATCGTATGTAGAGAAACACAGTGTCTTTAATCTTTATGAACAAATGTATGTCATAATAAAAGAAAATCTAACCTCCATGGAAGCACCAAAAATGTTAAAAGCCACGTGAAGAAGCAACCTGAGCAAATGGGTCTTCGTTATAACAAAATACTACTAAAAATGCAAACACAGAAGAAAAAACTCGAAAAAAATTATGTGAACATAACAAGACGTACGTGTAGTGGAGAAAGGTTTTGCCTTTAGGAGAGCTGAGGGTTCATGCCTTGCCAAGCTTCAATTGACACGGAGAGCCCAGGAGAGGAAAAAACAATGAAAGAGTCGCCCGCTTGTCGCTGCAAAGAGAGAGAGAGAGAGAGAGAGAGAGAGAGAGTTGTATAGAGAAGTATAATACATACAATACATTCATTCTCCTACTATAATTTTTATGTTTTGGAGAGAGAGAGAGAGAGAGAGGGAGGGACACGTGGAATTTAGGCTTCCTTTGGCTACACAAATTTGGATACAAATTTTTTTGAAACCGTTCTATGTACATGGGCTCTATATCTATCAAGTGGGGCTCGGCTTTACTGGCCGATTTTGAAGACAACATCTATATTCGAATTTGTACATATTTATCTGCATCTGTAGCATTGGTCGAAAAGTTTACTTGCTTGTTTCCTTTATTTTAAGCAAAGAAAAAAAATGTTACATAAGTTTATTAGGAGAAAATTAAAAACCTTTGGTGGAATTTCATGAAGATCCCCTCATTTATGTCTGTTTCTCACGGAGACTCTCTAACGTTTAAAACTACCCAAACAGACACCCTTCACCTCTACCATTTATACGAAATAAAGAATGGGTAACTCTGTTAACGGGAATTTAGGTGATTTTTATATATAGGGGAGTCAGTGTGGGTAAGGGGTAGAATTGTCATTTCTTTCATTCCGTTAGCAAAGTTAGCCATTTTGACACAACAGAATTCTCGAGAGATTAGTTAGCGTACTAATCCAAACGAGATAAATACTCGAATTTACGAGTATTTTTAAATCCACAAGAAGAGAGATAAAATTCAGAATTGTTTATTGAAAAAAGTTACTATATTTATGCACATAGGCTACATCCTTATTTATAGACTAACCCCTAACTCAACTAACAAATAATAGAATTTTGCTAACCAAGAAAAAACAATAAAGGAAAACTAAGAAACATAAAATAAAAGATTAAAATATCCTAAATCAAGCTATTACTAGATTAACGTTTTCATATGTTAAAACACTTAATATCTTGTCTTACATCAGTCTCATTTTCTTCAAAAGAACTCGTCCTCGAGTTCTCTTTAGGAATTTGTCATCTCTCATGCCAAATAAATAGATGCTTTGGAATACTTTAACCCCTTGATTTCCTTCCAAAAATCATTGATATAATATTTGCAATGATCTCTTCTTTGCATGATTCTGATTGATGAGATCCACTAGATGAATATTAAGAATCTAATCATATTGTTGCATTTCAAGAAAAATCAACAATGTTAACTTGACTTTGCAGGTTCTCTTAATTTTGTACAAGCTTGGCATTGGTTGGTAGATCAAGCACAAATGATGTCGTACGAAAAGCATTGTATTGTCTTCACTGCTAGGACAAGTCAAACCAAGTAGTTCACAAAACTCAATATTGGTATTGGTGGTGGTGGGGGTGGGGGTGGGCATTAACGTGTTGAGAAGTTATGGGCACCAATTCATGAACTTCCTCTTCCTTTGATTCTAATCTTGTTGCAATATCTTTATCCTCCCATGCGACTACCTCTTTCAAAGCACTTCCATCAAGATTTGATTGTCTCGGGACACTCAAAAATTCTTCTTTGTTATTAGCCTTGAATTTATCAACTTTGGGTACAACCTCCTCCACGTCTTCTTTATTTTTTTTCTTTGGTAAGATTATGCTTCGGCCTATATTTTTCTTCCAAAAGGAGCTCATAGTTCCATGACAGAGATCTTTTTAGTCTTGACCATGTGAGAATACAATACTTTCCCAATCATTCTCTTAAATCTTGCATATCTAACCACCATCATAACACTGGCCTGTAAGTTTTACCAGTAAATATTTTCACTTATTTCAGATGACATTCTCACATACTCCACGGAATCTTTAATATCTAAAATCCAATCTAAAACATCTTTAAAATACTCATAACCATTGAATTTAAGCAAATTATCATAATACCTGTAATCGGGTTCTTATTCCTCACTATTAGCATGGTTAGTTGGGTGTCCCCAATTACTATTTGATTATCGGGCTAGCGTTGGGCAAATCCCAACGCATGTTCCCTATTTTGGTTAAGAGTTTGGCGCAAGCGATTCTCTTCAACCCTTTCTGGTCCTTGGTTGGGTTTAAGGGTCAACAGCCCTAGCGCCTCACGGACTTTTGTCAAGATACTTGTTTCTGTTATTCTTCCGCCATCTTCCTTGGATCAACAATCCCTTAAACAACATCAACGGGTGTGTCATCTACTTTGCCGAGTGCCATCGACCTAGAAAATTCTCGCTATAATACCACTTGACACAACAAAATTCATGAGAGATTAGTTAGTGCTTTAATTCAAATGAAGATAGGCACTCGAATCAAAGTTAGTAGCCGCAGAGATTCACAGACTTCTCTTTAAGAATCTGCCATCTTCTATGCCAAATAAATAGATACTTGGAATACTTCAACCCCTTGATTTCCTTCCAAAAAGATTCATAGAGAATAATATCTAGAATGATGTATTTTTTGCATACTTTAATTGATTGATAAGATCCACTAGATGAATATTGAGAATCTAATCATATTGTTGCACTCCAAAAAAATCAACAATGTTAACTTGACTTTGTGGGTTCTCGCCATCGAGCCAGAAAAGTTCTTCCTCTGATACCACGTGACGCAGCGGAATTCACGAAAGATTAGTTAGCGTACTAATTCAAACGAGATAGACACTTGAATCCACAGTATTCTTGAATCCACAAGAAAAGAGATAAAACTCAATGTTGTTTATTGAATAAAAGTTAAAAAGATACTCATGTCCATAGGCTACATCCTTATTTATAGGCTAAACCCTAACTCAACTAGGAAATACGGGCGTTGTTTGTAGGTCAAGATCTGCAGAGGCGTTGTTTGTAAGTCAAGATCTGTAGGTGCCTATGCATACGAACATCTCACATTTTCTATCTTCATAGCTTTGACACAATGAATCTTGGGAAAAGATTTCAACGAAGAGAGAGAGAGAGAGAGCAGAGGAAGGAGAGAGTAAAGAAGGAGACATTGGATGTGCCCTAATTTGTTGTTCAACGTACATCATAGAGGAGAGAGAGGAAAAGGAGACACGACAACTCTCTAGGAGAGAGAGGAAAAGGAGACACGACATCTCTTTGTTTTCTTCGTTTATATGGATGAGTGGGCCCCACCACGTGAGGGCTGAGCCTTCTGACATCTTAAAACTAGGGTAAAGTTCCCTCCACCAACCGAACAGAAGTTTGGAAATCATGTTTGCCAAAACTGGACTAAAATGGGTAACCGAACAAAGCCAATAGAATTTTGCTAACCAAGTAAAAACAATAAAGGAAACTAAGAAAAATAAAATAAAAAGACTAATACCTAATAATATGCCAAAACAAGTGGCAAAAAATTAAAATATCATAAATCAAGCTATTACTAAAATAACGTTTCCATATGTTAAAACACTTAATATCTTGTTCTACATCACATTATTTTCATTTTATATGAATGAGGGGTTTGTTTGGGTAGTTTTAAACGTTATGGGGTCTCCATGGAAAACAAGTATAGATGAAGGGATCTCCATGGAATTTCACCAAAACCTTTGCTTAGACATTTCAAATAGTTTAGCTTTTTTTTCTCTATTTTTTGTTATATATATAAAAAAAAAAACTAAATACGAGTCATTTTTAAACCTGCCAAATGAAGCTTAACAGAAAGACTATGAAAAGCCTCAATCTGGATTGTGAGCCATTTTTACATGGATCACATGCTTAAGGTCATCCTTCATGTAGAATATCTACTGCGTAAAACTTGTTTGGCGAACAAATTTTGAAACCTGCTCTCTGGAGAAAGGAGAAATTTTGACGATCATATATTTAGCTAAATGCTAAAGAAATGTCTTTGGACATCGAAAGCTAATCCCAAACAACAATGGATACGGTAAGAGAATGATGAATTTCTTTGTTTCGATATGTGATACTATAATGTTCATAAAACTTTATTTCAAATTGGACACCAGAAAGTTAACAGCTTATCATTGTTCGATACTTGCATCTAGCATAAGCTATTGGAGCTACATACTTGTAGCTTCAAAAACTTCTTCTCATATATTTAGCTAAATGCTAAAGAAATGTCTTTGGACATTGAAAGCTAATCCCAAACAACAATGGATACGGTAAGAGAATGATGGATTTTTTTTGTTTCGATATGTGATACTATAATGTTCTTAAAACTTTATTTCAAATTGGACACCAAAAAGTTAACAACTTATCATTGTTCGATACTTGCAAAGCGGAAGCCAGCATAAGCTATTGGAGCTACATACTTGTAGCTTCAAAAACTTCTTCAAGAAATACTACTCCCTCCGTCCCTTAAAGTTTGTCACTTTCACTATTCCAGCCCTATGAAAAAATTGATTATTTCTTTTAATCTGTAATATTTTATATAAGCAATATGGATCTTGTTTGATAGATTTCAATTAGATCTTTCGAACAAAGTTTTGAAAATCACATAAAACGTTATGAATTGAAAGATATAGGCAATTTAAAAATGGCACGCACTCCCGAAAGTGTCAAACTTTACGGGACGGAGGGAGTAGCATTAATGGTTTGGTTCTGTATTGATTTCTACCTCAGCCTCTCGATTTTTAAAAAAAATAAAAAACACAATACAAAAAGGCATAAAAAAAACTTAAAAATGGCTGATAAGATAGCAATCACACAACGGTTGAGTTTTCCAATTGATTTTATGAGATAAAATGTAATTTTTCTAAAATCATTTTATCAAAACTAGATTTTATCTCATAAAATCATTTGGAAAACACCCCTTGGTGGAGTTTATCAAAACTAGATTTTATCATTTGAGAAGATAATTTGATTTTATCACACCTCCAAGCAAAACTAGATTTATCTCATAAAATCAATTGGAAAACTCAGCCAACAAAAGAAAAGAAAAGTAAAATGTTTGAACCCAACAAAACATAAAACTAGGGATGGCCATCTTGGGCGATCTGCCCCGATCCAACCCGTCCCCTCTCTGAATGGGAAGGGATTCAGGGATTTTTTCGAGGATCGGATAGGGTATGAGGATTTTTTTAAAAAAAATTCTGGGATCGGGTAGGGGATGGTATAGTCAGTCCCCTCCTCGATCCCTACTCCTCCCCATTCCCCTCCCTTCCCTGCATTCCCGTTCACATATATAGGTATATTATATTATAAGTTTATAAGTTTTTTTTTTCTCTAGATAAGTTTATAACTTGTTAGTTGGTTGTATAAGGAAGGTTCTCTCCTTCACCTTTGCTTTATGTGACACTTTTGAGTGAAATTTTAAGGGGCGCTTAAATAATCATCCTTTTATTCACTTGAAATTAGAAAATCATCCTAAGCATTTTTAGGAGTTATGTTTCCATCCCGAGATTTAAATAAACCCTAAAATGCCCTTTATATATAAATATATAATATATAACAAATTAGGAGATTGAGGACTAAATTAAATGTTGCTTATAGGAGGCGGTAGAAAGTGGACTAAATTAAATGTTGCTTGTAGGAGATTTGGGACTAAATTCAAACTTTTAAGGATTGAATTATGGGTATATTAATATAGGCCGGGATATAAGGATTGAATTCAAACTTGAGGAACTGAGTTGTAATTTAGGGATTTGGTGATAAAATCCAATCCCCCAAATTATGCATCAATCTTCCTCCCCATTTAAACTTTGGAAAACAAATCTGAAAAAACTTTACCCAAGCAGCCCCAAATCGCCGTCCCAAACCTTCACCCCTTTCGATCCCAAGTCGTCAGCAACAATCTTCTCTTCCGGCGAACTCGGCGTCAACTAATAGGCTGCCCAAATCTCCGCCCTTGCCGTCGCAAATCTTCGCCCCAAATCTTCACCCATCGACGTTCCAATTCGACGCTTTTCATCACCGTCCTCCATCACTGTTTTCCATTCCTGTCGGTCACCACCATCCTCTATCGTCGTCGACAATCCGGCACAATTGACTGTGATACTCGCAAGGCAGAAGAAAAAGCAACTACCAATTGGTTTTTTATTTTGGTCTTCCGTTTGGTTCTCTGTATGTTTGTTGCTTTACATGTGACATAGGTTTTGTGATTTTGGTAATTAAGGTCTGATTATGTTGAGATTTTGTTTGCCCATTTTTTGATCACATGAAGATGAGATCAACTTTGTCGAAACTGTTTTTTTTTTTTTTATCATGATTACTGAAAGATATGGTGGATATACAATTTTTACCATGATCATGAAACTTTGGTCATCTATTTTATTTTTTTTCTTACCATGATTATTGAAAGATGTTGTGGATCAAACTTTGGTGGCCTATTTTTTTATTTTGTTTACCATGATGGAATAAGTAAACGGCAAAGAACATAGTAGAGTTTTAAAGTCAAACAATCAATGTGATCCACCACCCAAAAATTATGGTAAAAAATAAATTACATGCCAGTAAACATAGTAAATTAAAAAATAAATGGATTAATTTGACTTACATATCTCATCCAATAATCATGGTAAAAATAAACATCAAATATGGTTAAATTTAGTTCTTCAAAAGTTGATACATCACTAAGAAAAGATGGTAAAAATAAGTAAACACCAAAAAACATAGTAGAGTTTTAAAGTCAAACAATCAATGTGATCCACCACCCAAAAATTATGGTAAAAAATAAATTACATGCCAATAAACATGGTAAATTAAAAAATAAATGGATTAATTTGAATTACATATCTCATCCAATAATCATGGTAAAACTAAACAACAAATATGGTTAAATTAGTTCTTCAAAAGTTTACCATGATTATCAATGGAAGTTTCAATGGTAAATTAAACAAAAAGAATTTTGCGTTAGTTTCAAGAAAAAGATAATAGAGATTATTATTATTTTTATCCGAGATAACAAAGATTTGAACTTCTTCCCTTTTTCATTTTCAAATAATCAACAAAATCCCACCTAATTAGGAAAACTATATCCCACCTAATTAGGCAACAATATATGCATAATTCATATTTATCACTAAATAAGGGTAGATAAGGTATTTTACAATTGAAAATGATGAAAACATAACTTCGTAAAACAAGGGGATGAAAATCTAAATAGTGTCCAAAAAACGGATGATTATTTAATTACCTCAAATTTGAATCTACCGAGAAATCAAAAGAAAAAAAAGAAAAAGACCAAGAATAATAGCACTTTTGAATGACTTGATACGTTTTAATTATTTTTAGGAATCACTTTTGTCATTAGCTTTGAATTTTAATACAACTTCTTTGGTATTCATTCGGATAATTTGAATGAAATTTTGAATTTCAGATTTCCCGTAAATCCTCGTTCCCAGCACTGGGGTGGGAACGGAAGATAAAAAAAAATCTCCAGTAAAAATTGGGGAGAGGATGGGAATTGGCGTGGGTTTGGGAATTGAGAATGGAGGCAGTGTTATCCAGTCGACGCCCATCCGGCCATCCCTACATAAAACCCATCTTGTTCTTGAATAACAACACCTTTCAATGGCCCCTTGAATCCTACAGTAAAACCCATCTTCTTCTGGTCAATCTTCGTGGCCACTTGAATCCCAACTTGGAATTTCCAAAAAAAAAAAAAAAATGTTTCCAGAAAAGTCTTTGTTCCTGAAAAAATACCAAGAAAATTCGTTACGCCTTCAAAATTTCGCAGAAAAACCCATCACCCACCCATTGAATACTAGTCTTCTGCATAGCAAAAAGTTTCCTCCCCTCGAAAACTACCTTGATCTCATTTGCTAGATTTCTGAGCATCCAAACATGGTCGCTGGTGAAACTACCCACAAGCCCCTCAAGTTTGAAGAAGGATGGCCGATGATGCAAGAAGGAATCAAGAAACTCGAAGAGCTTGTAGAAGGAGTTCGTAGTGATCAATTCACCTCTGAAGAGTACATGAGATATTACACGTATCGTCTCAATCTTTTTCCAATTGGGTTTCTATGATTTTGACTGTTTAGTTCTTCAGAATGACAAAATAGTTGAATTTACGAATTCTAGTGGTTTATCTCAGAGTCTTGGTTGATACAAGGATTTTCAGTGTTATTTGGGATAAGGTCATTCTCTATTGACTATTCATTGTGTTCATTTTCGGGGAAATTATTCATTGTGTTCCTTGGTACTGTAATGTTATATTTATGCGCAATCATTCGAGATAGCTCTCGCATCCTCTGTCGTAACCTATGAAGCATAGATATTGATACGCGATACGGACATGACAGAATAGAAAATCCAAAAAAATAGGACACGGATACGGCTAGGATAGGTTAGATTAAAAGACATTTTCATAGGTTTCGGGCATTATATTACCCATAATAACAAGAGCAGTGCTACAACTATTGATGCAATGTGGTTGTGTGGTTACTTGCTCAATTATTGAAGTATTATTTTACCAAACACGTGTATGATCCAATAAAATGTTCAAAAAACATTAAGAAAGGGGATACTTCTTATAATCTCAGTACATCTCTCCTTCTGGAATATAAGTTAAGTGCAACAAAACTATGTCATGTTTAGTATTCCTAACAATTTTACTCTACGATTACACAATAATGTCACAAACTTAATTTCATAAAAGCTTGGATACGTGACTTAAAGTATCCGAAAAGCATCCGATACTTCGAGAATTAAAAAAATAATTTTTACAATTATTGATACTTTTGGGATACGTATTCACGAGTATCGGTATCAGATACGGATACGATACAGACACCTCTCCCATCTAGAAGTATCTGTGCTTCATAGGTTGTAACGCAGCTGTAGGCACAGAGTTGGTCAATGCTTATTCCCCAGTTACCCGTCATTGCATATTCTCCATGAAACATTTAAAATGGGAGTGCCTTCTACCTCCACGTGACATTACTCTGTCAGGCTTTTGCCTATTGCTGATAATTTCCCACTTGCTGTCTCCCGTATGAGTCTCGGCCATAGATCAGTTCCTCTATGGCTGATCATCCTAACCACTAATCATCACCTCAGTAAGCTATTGCCCTACGACTAGCTAATCAAATTTGGGGCGGCTCCAGAAAAATGTTTCAACGGGTTCAAATATCTTGGTTGATCTTTATTAGGAATTACAGTAATTGTCAAACTGCATTTTTGGGTTTAGTCATTTTGTGACAATAGGTGAAACCAACTTTGCTTTGTTACAGTAATTTAAATTATTTTCATTAAGTTTGTTTTTATACAAGTCATTTTGTGACTACCTTCTTTTAGTTGATTTTCATACATATTGTCAAGGAGTACAAAATTACAAACTCTAGTAATTTGTGATAGTGATTCAGATATGAGCTTCTCACCGGGAAAATTCCTTAAGTAACTCTTAGTCCATGGAGGGATTTGAATGAAAAAGGGCCTAAATTGACTTTGCAAGCTCTAGAACAAACGCAATGCGATAAAATAGAATGCTAATTCAATTAGGTGTTTGTCAAATTAGAATGTCTGACTATATGATTCTGTGGTATGCTCCTACAAAATCTTAACTTGTACTGAATCAGAATTGTATACGAAATTTGTAAACCATGCCCTGGTGGCCCTGAATGTCAAAAGTTATATGACGAATACAAGAAGATATTTGAAGATTATATCCCAGCAAAGGTCAGATGGATATTAATGAGGTTTCTATGCACATATTCCTCATGTGGAAGTATACAACATTGAATTTTTTCTGTTCTATTCTCTTCAGGTGTTGCCATTTTTTAGGGAAAAGAAAGATGAGAATTTGTTGGAAGAACTGGTCACAAGATGGAATAAGTATAAAGTTTTGACCAGATGGCTTGTAAGATTTTTTCATTATCTCGATAGATACTTTATCAGAATTCGCAAACTGGCAACGCTGAATGCAACTAGCCTTTTGACCTTCTATGAAATGGTTCGTATGCCAATCCCATTTCTTGAATGAAGCAATGTCGATGTTTTTAATATTGCTTGGTTTTCTATTTATATTATGCTAACAAATTTTGATATGATTCGTCTATAGGTTTATGGCGAACTGAATGATCAAGTGAGGGATATTGTTATTTCTATGGTATGTTTTTGCGAATTCTCTCAACTGATTTGAACTGGAAGTTCATTTTAGAGTATCGCTTATAAGTTTACAACTACGCCACGGTGATGTTTGGTTTATGATGCTGCCTATTTATTTGTGGAGGTACTTCTGAAAGGAAATGACCAGGAAACCAAAGAAATATTTAGCTCGTTGGGGTCATGTTATTCTTTTGTTTTTTCCTTCCGCTCCCTAAATTCCTCAACAAATCCATGATCCGAACAGAGCCAATAGGTTTCCTTGATCAGAAAATTTATTCTTTCTTTATTAGAACCTGTGAAACTGTCCGTAAAAGAATTTTTTGAATTTCATTTCATTTCTCTCTTTAACTTTCTTCCAATCACTTAGAAAAACTAAACCTGGGTAATTTTGCTTCTAATGTTGAAGTTGATGGCGGTTTGTATCTTGTTATGAAAATCAAAATCGTATTCTAATGTCCATTTTGTTGTCCTACAACCCAAATACTTGCTGAATGTTTACTCAGATATGACATTTGATATTTTTAGATTGGGTGAGAACGTGAAGGAGAACAGATTAACCAAGCCCTAGTAAAGAATGTTTTGGATATCTATGTTGAGATTGGAGAGGGATCAACGAAATATTATGCAATGGACTTCGAAGAAGCTATGCTTAACGACGCCACATCATTTTACTCCAAGAAAGCCTCAATCTGGATTGCGAGCCTTTCTTACAAGGATTACACGCTCAAGGTCATTCTCTTGTTTAGATATCTACTGGTTAGAACTTACATGACGAGCAATTTTTAAAACCTGTTTTCCGAAGAAATTTTAGTGGCTACATATGCAGCTAAATGCTAAAGAGATGTATTTGGATATCGAAAACTAATTTCAAAACGTGATAAGTGTTCTCCGATTTATTTTCTTTTGACAAAGGACACCAAATAGGCGGCATCTTGTTTGTTTGTTGGACATTTAGGTTGAAGAATGCATCAATCAGGAGAAAGACAGAGTTTCAAGTTACTTGCAAAGCAGAAGCCGGCATAAGTTATTGGAGGTATTTGTACATCTACTCTTTTTCTTTTTTCTGTTAACCACATGAGGATGAAACCGCTGCATATTATTCCATACCATTTGATTAAGGCTCCCCGTTTTTCATGTAACGCTTTGTCATTGCGATGGAATCATAGAAAGCTCAAAATTTACCTTCGGGGTTTCAGTATGCAACATATCATTTTTCATACTCCTGATTAGCCTAGTTGTCAACCAACTGTTTTATTTTTGTTATCGGTTTTTCCACTTTCCCTCCTATGTATAAATTGTTTTCTGGTTTTTGTCCGACATAGTAAGATTGACCTTCGCGGTTTCTTTCTATATGGCGAGTTATTGAAACCAAAAAATAGTCGAATCAAATGAAATTTACTTGAGATGTTCTAGTTTTGGATCTCATGCCCATACTAATTATATAGAGTCAATATGAGAATGCTAAATCTCACCTATGACTTCTTATGAAAGACACTCTTCCCTTCTCAACTTGTGTCATGTAAAATCCTAAACAAGCGAAGCGACATTTTGTTTTTCTCGATTGTGCAGTATCGAACAGAGTTTTCAAAAACCTGCTATTTAAACAAATACATTGCCTAAACTACTTTATACACTAGCTTGATACAAATTGGCTAAACAAAACACATTGAATTAGTTACTGAACAAAGTTTTCATGTGGCCTCGTTCCGCCTTGATACACTAGCTTCTACCGATTTCAACTTTATAACCGGTTTCTGAACACTATCAGACAATTATTTTTTCCAACAGCATATTTTCTCGTGTTCTCAATGATTGTTTTGCACACAGGTTGTGGAACATGAATTGCGCGACGTATATGCAACAAAACTCGAAGAGAAAAAACAGCTAGAGGGTGAAGCTGCGTCAATGAATGAATGAGCATTTTTGCATCTGCCATCTTGTTCTTTCTTTTTTACCATGTAATAAGTGAGTGAGAACTGTCAGTGTGAGTGAAGGATGCTTCCATTCAAAATAATTGTACTAATGACTGCAACATTGTGCTGTGTTATATACACATTGTAATTTCTGTCATTTTGGTTGCCTCCTGTTTCTTACTTTTTGTGGTTTAGTTGATTGAAGAGAGGAAGTTTTATATTCATTCAACCTAAAAAACCGCAAGTGGTGGCTAGCTCATGCGGTAGAGCTCTTAGATACCCCATACTGCATCTCGGGATCCAATCCCTTTTCCCCTTCCCCATGTAATAGATTAGGAATGACGAATGACAAAAAAAAAAAAATTTGAAAAACCATCCCAACCTACAACTGGCAAAGAAATTGAAGCACTTCAGCAAGTGCCTCATCTTCAATTTCTGAATAAACATGGAACTAAATTAGTCAAAGTTGATTAAAAAAGCATTGATGAAAATGAAATATCCGTCGTGAATTACTTTCTGAATTAAATTTGTCTACTGAGTCATTATAAATGAAATATCTATCATTAATGATTTCCTGAGTTAAATTTTTCTACTACGTGTTCCGCTAAAGAGTGTTTTTAGAATAAACTGGTTTTTCACAGTTTTTTATGTGAAATATATCGAGAGAATGACATGTCTTAATTTTTGAAAAAAATTATTTTTTGTTAGTGGAACACCCAAAAAAAGGCAAACTATTGGTTGTGACTTGTCATGGATGACTCTCTGACTTAAATTTGTCTACTTAGTCATTGTTAATGAAATATCTGTCATGAATGACTTCCTGGCTTAAAAATTTTCAACAAAGTCAAAGTGAAAAAACTATTGGTTATGAATGGTATTGAAACAATACACAGTGTTAATTCAAAACTACTCTTAAAAAGTTGACACTTTTTTACATCGTAAGCCTTTGAGACTACAATAGTCACATACCATAAATAGTTTTGATTTGAGGTAGTCATAAACAAATAACAACTTACGTGCTACACTAAACCTAAGCTAACATAAACTTGGGGCATTTTTAAGAAATTTTACAAAAAGCACAACAGAAGGCCGAAAAGAGGAGGAGAAAGAGTGGTTCACATCTCACCCCATCTCTCTCTCCACCCGGCCATCATAAAGTAGCAAGGTTTATCGTTGGGTCAATAATGCTAATCCCTCATTTTATGGTACTCCTACTCTTAGGGCAGGAAGAAGATAAGAAAATGCAATGCATTCTCTTGCTTTCCCAAGCTGTTGTTTCTAAAGGCTGCCCTCTATGGGGAGGCTCCTATCAAAGGATAATTTACATCAAGATCACCAATCAACCAAGCGTTTAACCGTCAAGCTACTCTACGTCTCATGTGCAATGAGAGGAGGATGACATCGTCAATCAATGCATGGATGATTATCAGACACAATAGATGGTGCATTAGTCTTGTTAGTGCATGAGGCTCGCTAGCGGTGCAAAAAAGAGCTCAAGAAAAAGAAAAAAAAATATTGAGTAACAAATGATGAAAGTAGATGATATAGTTAGATGAGGTCCGAGCTCCCCTTGAAGAAACCATTCAAAGTTCAGATCTCGACTTCTAGGTTTTGAAGATTGGTTCATTGTACATGTGATTCATTTTTGAAAAATCCATCACGAATGATCCCGGACTCAAGTTTGTCTAATAAGTCAATATCAATGAAATATTTGTTGCGAATAATACCTTGAGTTAACTTTGTCTACTAAACTAATGAAACATCAATCACGAATGACTTCTCTGACCTAAACTGGGCTGCTAAGTCAGTATGGAAAATTTTATTGGTTGTAAATGGAGTTGAGACACTACGTGACGATGATTCAAAACTATTACTAGTAAAAAATTGGTATTGTTATACATATCAAGCCCTAGACTAAAATGGTCACATCCCATGAATAGTTTTGGTTTGAGGTAGCCTTATGTAACAAACTACAACGCTAGACGCCTAGACCTAAGATAGACGTAAATTCGGGGCATTTTTTAGAAATACTACAAAAATAAGAAAGCACAATAGAAGGCCCGAAAAGAGAAAGAGGAGAGAGAGTGATTCACATCTCACCCCATCTCTCTCTCTCTCTCTCTCTCTCTCTACACTCGGCCATCAAAGCTTTGTCAGAGCTCGTTCTTCTACACCAATCAATTCTGGTGCCTCCAAATTAAGGAAGCTTCATTTGCCCAATCAGGTGCCTCACTTTCTCTCTCTTCGCACCTATTTCCACATAAACATACACATCTGTAATTGTGTTCTTTCCATGTATGTATAACTATTCTCGATTTGCTTTACTGTCTGTTAGTTCGTGTACTTGATTGGCTTATCGTTAGCTCTGATCGGGTTTCTGTGTTTATCTGAGGTCGTTTTTCAGAATTGGGATTTTTTTGGTTGGCGATCGTTCGAAATTGCAACAGTGAGCCCTTGTTTTGCATCGTTTGGTCAATAAGTTCGATTCAAGAGTTTGTGAACTTGGGTTGAGGGTTTTTGGTTTTTAAGTTTTGAGTTCATCATTTGTTAGGGTTATGCTGCAATTTGATGATATATTTATTGGGATTGTTTATGGTTTGTTGTTTGTGGTTTTTTAGTTGGGAAGAGTTATGGCCCATTCCTTTTGTCAAGACGGTGACATTTTAGATGGGCCTGAGCGTTTTCTGAGTATTGTTTACACCAAAAAATTATAATCTAGCGGTTATGTGAAATTTCTCAGCCTGAGATTCTTTTCTTAATGGTCGTTATTAGATGGAAACCCTAATTTGAGAGGGAAACTAGTTCCAAGAAGAGGACTGGCCCGCCATTGTTTTGATTCTATTTTAGTATTAGGTTTGTGCTGGCAGTTGATAAGGCTTTCCTTTGGTTTTTGTAGGGTTTGGTTATGAGTTATTGGCTACAGAATTAGAATGGTATTTCAGGGGTTAAATTTTGGAATATAAACGTGATTTGTAGATTTAGTTGAAGCTGGAGATTAGAGTGTGGCAAGATGACGATGAATGAACGGAAGACTATAGACTTGGACCAGGGATGGGAGTTTATGCAGAAAGGGATTACCAAGCTGAAGAACATTCTAGAAGGACTGCCCGAGCCACAGTTCAGTTCGGAGGACTACATGATGCTCTATACGTATCCTTTTAGTCTCCTGTTTTATTTTGATTTTATGACCAATGACTTTTGTTACTGCATGTTGGTCTTCTCCTTAACTGTTTATACAGAACCATCTACAATATGTGCACTCAAAAGCCCCCTCATGATTACTCTCAGCAGCTGTATGACAAGTACCGAGAGTCTTTCGAAGAATACATTACTTCTACGGTAAGATAGATTTCATTTATCGGATCTATAGTTGCTGCAAATGGAAGACACAGACAACAGAGGCATGCATACACAACTGTTTTTAGCATGAAATTTTAAGGAGTGATTCCTTGGTCTAACCTATCTAAGCCTTGATTAGGCAGATAGTTGTCACTATAGCATTTATTGTGCATGCGCGACCTGTATTTTTCACAGAAGTTGATTCTGTGTAAGACAATTGAACCTTCTTATCTACTGCCTCCGTCCCCATTTATTGGTCTCTCTTTGGGATTCCAACTTATTTAGGAAACATCAACATTGCAGTGCACTTTTCATATTTTTGTTTTTCTCTTTTTCCCTTCAAAACATCATTTGTCTCATTTCAAAAAGGAAGGGTGAAAGAGTAAACTCATCAATTTTTGTCAATTAATTTCAAACAGGGACAATCTTTTTGGGACAACATAAAGTGTCAAGTGGGACAAAAAAATTGAGGACGGAGGGAGTTTCAAATTTTGCAGTTTGTGTTTGTTTATTTGTCCATACATGGGTTAATAGCTGCCCATGATGCATTAGAAAAGCTGTTAAGGATGGCCATAATAACTGCCACGTGCATTTAGGTTATGATTCAGATCCACCTTTTGCCTTTACGATAGCCGCGTTAGATTTCTAAGCTCACACAGAATAGAAGTTTTGTCCATCTTAAACTTTGAAGGTAGTGTTTTGTAAGCTCTCTGCTTATTAATTCATTTGTCGGCTGTCTGGTTTAGGTATTGCCTTCTTTAAGAGAGAAGCATGATGAGTTCATGTTGAGAGAACTCGTGAAGAGGTGGTCGAATCATAAAGTGATGGTCAGGTGGCTTTCACGATTCTTTCATTATCTTGATCGCTACTTCATCGCTCGGAGGTCACTTCCAGCACTTCACGAAGTTGGACTGACTTGCTTCCGTGATCTGGTATATTATTTATATTACACAACTGTTATATTGTTATATTTGTTTCCCATACTTCTTTCATGGAACCTTCAGTAGTTCCCTTTTTATTCTTATTCTCGTTTCAGGTCTACCTTGAGTTAAATGGGAAAGGAAGAGATGCTGTAATATCTCTGGTATGTCAGAGGCTCCGAGTCATTGTTTCAATTGTTAATTCTTTTACGTTTCCTAGTCAAAGGTTTATCAATGTTATCTTCTAACCAGATTGATCAAGAGCGAGAGGGAGAGCAGATTGACCGGGGTTTATTAAAGAATGTATTGGATATTTTTGTTGAGATTGGAATGGGGCAAATGGATTCTTATGAGAACGACTTTGAAGCTGCTATGCTCAAAGATACAGCTGCTTATTATTCTCGGAAGGCTTCAAACTGGATCTTGGAGGATTCCTGTCCTGACTATATGTTGAAAGTAAACATTAACATTTTTTTTCTTTGTTAGGTTCAGAATGTTTGTTTGATAATCCTATTCAATTTCTAAACATCCTTTTGGAACTCCAGGCCGAGGAGTGTTTGAAACGAGAGAAGGACAGGGTATCTCATTACCTACATTCAAGTAGCGAGTCAAAGTTGCTCGAGGTTTGTTCTTTCTCCTGGTAAATGTAATTAGTATGAGTGTGCCTTCATTTTTGGAAGATTGGGTGATATTTTGTTAACTTCCTGAATTGCTTATCATCAAACAAATGATATTCTTTTCTTCCTTTCTTGTTTCAAGTCTAATTTTTAAGATATAACTTCTTGTTATTTTTTGGTCTTTCCCTAGAAAGTTCAACATGAGTTGTTGTCCGTTTATGCAACCCAATTGCTTGAGAAGGAGCACTCAGGATGTCATGCTTTGCTTAGGGATGACAAGGTAGTCACTTGGATTATGTTGTTGTTGTTCCAGACCTTTTACTGTTTAGTTTAATAAAAATTAACAATTGAACTATTTACCTTGTTCTCATCTCTTTCTAGGTGGAGGATTTGTCGAGGATGTATAGGCTCTTTTCTAAAATACCTAAAGGCTTGGATCCTGTTTCTAGTATTTTTAAACAGGTATGTTGTGCCTTATTTGCACTCTTTTGTTCATTTTTCTGAAAATCCTGTTGCCCAGAACCTCAGTTACTGGAATGTTTCCTTCCTCTTTAAATTTTGAAGTGTTTCCTGGTGGTTCTTAATGCAGCATGTTACTGCTGAAGGTACAGCCTTAGTTAAACAAGCAGAAGATGCCGCTAGCAACAAGAAGGTTGGTGTTCTTGATTGTTGATTAGTCTTTTTGAAAATTTCTTCTTCTGAGGTGCATTTCAGAAAGCTAATAGTTGGCCTCACAATTTTGTGTTAAAACTGTCTATGACACTCTACCTATACCATTGTGCAGAAGCAAGTTAATATGAAAGTTACCAACGTTACTTCATCTTAGGTGTATAAATGATCGTGGGTGTCACTGATTCGAAATCTAGTTATCTATTTTTATCCATCTCTTCACATCTAGTTATTTTTATTCATCTTAGGTGTATAATTGCATGACAGTTGTTTTACCTCACATGCATCATCGAAGAAGCATGATCTTATATATCCTCCTTTTTTCTTGCCAACTCATGTAAATTGTTTGCACTTCCCTTTTATGAAAGTGTCTTTATGCCCTTGCAATTTGTGATGGATAGAATGTTTATTTCCTATGTTACGTGGATCCTTTGAAATGTGTAAAGTACCCGTGTTGGATACTCGACACTCGGATAAGGGTGTGGGATCCTCGTCCGACATGTTTAGTTGGACATTCACCTACCAAGAACTTATTGAAATACAAAGTTACTATGAGCTATGCACAGAACTCCTATATTATGCGTGAATCGGCCAAAGGCAACTTGTAAACATCATTTATCTCAAAAAGTAAAGAAATATGCTAAAGGAGATGAATATTTTGGCGTGTCCCCATGTCCTAGACATATAAGTTGGATGAATCCGACACTTAGATACGTACTCACACCCGACACTAGTACCCAAGTCCGTGCAACTTGGTTTATTTCTATTTTGGTAAAGTCAATTTAATGATACTGATCATGCGAAACCTCGGTGACTGCTCGACAAAGTTTTGATTTCCCCCCTTTTCTTCGCTTTGCCTTATCTGGATGGAAAGGGTGAGCGTTGTTTCTACTCACTCATGCCTTCAGGATCATCTCTTTGATAATAGTCACTAAGTCTGATGCTAAGAAACACTTTTGTACAGGCAGACAAGAAAGATGTGGTCGGTCTGCAGGAACAGGTAATGTCTTATTCTGGAAATGTTTCTAGAACTTGACAGTGGATTCTTGGATTGAGAACTGAGTAAGATGTCTGGATTCCAGGTTTTCGTTAGAAAAGTGATTGAGCTTCATGACAAGTACCTGGCATACGTAAACGACTGTTTTATGAACCATACACTTTTCCACAAGGTTTGTTATAAAAGCGCTCCACCTTGATCATGCTTTCATCCTATTATTCCTGCATCAACTTCTCCCCTTTTCGCCTTAGGCACTCAAAGAGGCTTTTGAAGTCTTCTGCAATAAAGGTGTTGGTGGCAGCTCAAGTGCAGAACTTCTGGCTACATTTTGCGATAATATTCTGAAGAAAGGTGGTAGTGAGAAATTGAGTGATGAAGCGATTGAAGAAACACTGGAGAAGGTATGCTGCTTCCGTTATAGCATGTGTTTTGACTTATGGTTGAGTACAGAAGGTTTCAAATTGAATCTTTTGTTATTTTATAGGTAGTAAAGCTGCTTGCTTACATAAGCGATAAGGATCTGTTCGCTGAATTCTACAGGTAAAATTATGTTTTCCGTAATATTTTAGGTGGTCTGTTAAGGTCCGTTACAGAATAGAATAGTTGAGAATGGAATCATATGATGGTTTTGTGTTGCAACTCCTGGCAGAAAAAAGCTTGCTCGGCGCTTACTTTTCGACAAGAGTGCCAATGATGAGCATGAGAGAAGTATTCTCACAAAACTGAAGCAGCAGTGTGGTGGTCAGTTCACCTCAAAGATGGAGGGGATGGTGAGTTGTCTGCAACCTCTAGGCCCCCTTTTTTTGTTTGAGTAATGACCTTGGATTGTGCTATAGATAGTAGGGACCGCATGTCCCACATTTGGCTGACACTTTTGCTGCTGGGATTAAATCTGTATGATAAGATATCCAATGAAGCATAACATTATTAGTAATCGACTCGCATGAGTCTGATCTGCTTACTTATGTATTGGAGTGTATAACGCTTCACTATTACTGCAATTTTTGTCCAGTAAAAACAGGGCCCTAGTCACTTGCATGTTGCGCGCCTACGTTGGGATTCTGATTGAGAACTTTTTCTTGCTTCTGTTTTTCATCAGGTCACAGATTTGACGTTGGCTAGGGAAAATCAAACCAACTTTGAGGAGTATCTTGGCAATAATCCAAATGCAAGTCCAGGGATAGACTTGACTGTAACTGTCCTGACTACTGGCTTTTGGCCAAGTTATAAATCTTTTGATCTCAACCTCCCAGCAGAAATGGTATTCTGTTAGATTCTTTTCTCATGGCAGTTAAAATGTAGAATCCTTCTGCTAACATGGATTTGTTATACTGTGTGGGAGAATATTTTCATGGACATCCTATTCTATACTTATTTTCAGGTTAAGTGTGTTGAAGTTTTCAGAGAATTCTATCAAACGAAAACAAAGCACAGGAAACTTACATGGATATACTCATTGGGCACTTGTAACATTAATGGAAAATTTGAACCTAAAACCATGGAGCTTATTGTCACAACCTACCAGGTATTTTGTTGGAAAAGTAACTTGTAATTTGATGCATGGTCTTTAGAAACTTAGTGCGGAAGTTTGAGATTGAGCATGTCATTTGTACAGGCTTCTGCTCTGCTGCTCTTCAATTCCTCAGATAGATTGAGTTACCAGGAAATCATGACTCAGCTAAACTTGACGGATGATGATGTTGTTAGACTGCTCCATTCCCTGTCATGTGCAAAATATAAAATTCTTAATAAAGAGCCAAACACCAAGACAATCTCTCCTACTGATTACTTCGAGTTCAACTCCAAGTTCACCGACAAGATGAGACGTATCAAGGTATAAAGACGATTGTCTCCATTTTCACTCAGTATCTCATGTCGGTATCTTTTTCCGTTCACTGATTTTATAATTGGATGTGAAACTGTTTTGGAATGCAGATTCCTCTCCCTCCTGTGGATGAGAAGAAAAAGGTTATTGAAGATGTCGATAAGGACAGAAGGTATGCTATTGATGCTTCAATTGTCCGTATCATGAAGAGTCGGAAAGTTTTGGGCCACCAGCAATTGGTTATGGAGTGTGTTGAACAATTGGGACGCATGTTCAAGGTATACCTTAGAGCAGTTATTTTGTTTACACTAATATTCTACTTAGCCCATTTGTTCCTTTAGTTACAACATAATGATGAGCATAAAATGATCACAGCCGGACTTCAAAGCTATTAAGAAGAGGATTGAAGATTTGATCACTCGGGACTATCTGGAAAGAGACAAGGACAACCCTAATCTGTTTAGGTACCTAGCATGATTTGGCTACTCGATAGTCTGAAGAGGATCGATGCTTCAAATGGCACCAAATGTTCTGGGAATCAAGTCATGGTGGTGAAGGTGAGCACAAATTGCTGTAAAAATGTTGCCAATCTCAAGAGCCTAATTTGATGACTGCCGTAGCCCAGGAACTTAAAGAATTCTTGTACCTTTTGTCCTCAACTTACAAGTCGTGCAAGGAGAGGAGGACAAAATTGCCTGTCGGTCGGAAAAATTGTACCTTATGTAATTTGTTTAGTGCACCAATGAGACCATCGGCTTTTTACCGTCTGTATACTGCAATCACCTCTTCTGACTCTGTTGATGCTCTTGTTCTTTACTGATTTCAGATTGCATGCCTATGTTTGGAGAGATTGTTTTTTAATCTGTTAAGGTTTCAAGTTTGTAATGTTGCAGTTCCCTTTCACGGCTCCGTAGATGCTTGTTTCTCCCACTTTCGCGACATCAATAATTGGTACCGTTGCTTTCTACTGTGTCTTGTGGTTTCTCATGGCGGTTGCCGAGTTCAGTGAAATTTCATTATATTGTTTCACTACTCTGGGCCGACTCATGCTTGTCTATTACCATGGATAACTGCTTGAGGGTAGATGTGGTTGACATTAGTAAGCGGCTTCTTGAATCTAATCAACCTGTGGCAGGCGATTTTTATTACAATTTCGAATAACTTGTGTTTTTTGCTTGTGCTGTGATTGACAAAAATTGCGGGACCCATGACTTTTGTGTTGGTAAATTGTTAAGGAATAAAATAATGTGGAGCATTGCTCCAAGAGCAGTAAATGGCCTCTTGTGGTAGTGCATCTGCTTTGACTCACTCCCTAGCCTATCACCTACGCCCTCACCTTACACAGCTTCGTTTACATAACTATTGAGAAGGTGTTGTGGTTTGGTGGTCGCGGTGAGAAATGTAATTATCAAACCTACTTACTTATTATTAGTACTACTTATATATTCAACTTTTAAGTGCTGAATTGAATTTGAGCAAGTGAATGTATTAGTTACTCAATATGACGAAAATTTCAATTGTGATTTCCCAATTCAGAAGAGAAGTTGAATGGGAGGTTAAGATCGCGGTTTGGGGTGGATTTGTAATCAACTAGAGTTGTTAATGACTCTAGGATTATTTGGTCTTAGAGATAATATAAGTATTCTGGTTTGAAAGCTTTTGGTTGAGTTTAGGGTTTGTTTGGAACCTAAGGAAAAAAAAATATATGGAATTGTTTGGTTTGGAAGTAATGAGAGTAACATATAAAGAATCAAGCACAGTGAAAACTTCCTCTACATTTTCCTCAAACAAAAATGCCAAGTACCCCGAAAAAGTGTCTTGAAAATTACTTGATAGTGAAATCAATGATTCGGATAATTCTCCAGGTGAATCTGAGTAATTTTTGGAGCATATTTTCGGAGCACGAAACATTCTTGTTCCTGAAAGTATTTTTTTCTTTTCTTTGCCTTTATTTTCCTGAAGTTTCAAACATGCTGTAAATAAAGAGGGAGCAATTTCCATGAAAAATTAACCCCGTGGAGTCATATTAACACAAGGGGAAACTTTAATGAGCAATGCTACAAGCACTAACCAACTATTACACTAATTAGGCCTCGTTTGATTCGGGGATTAGGAGGGTGGGATGAGACTATTTTTACCTAATCTCGCGTTGTCCCTTGTTTGGTTTCCGGAAAATGGCATGGGATTAACAATCCCAGGACAATTTTAGTCCAATATGTATGGGACTGTGTAATACTTAAGGGGGTGTGGGACTAATTAGTCCAGGATAAAAAAAGACACGAAAGGATGCCATTCTTCTTCCTCCTCCTCTCCCACCTACTCTCTCTCTCTCTCTCTCTCTCTCTCTACCAGAACACCACCTTCACTTTCTTTTTCACGTATATCTTCAACTGGGTTTTTTTTTCTTCTGCAGCCGATTCAATTTTATGTTTCTCACAGATTAAAAGAACCATTTTAACACATGGCATTCACGAGGCTTGGTTCTAAATCCGAAGCATTTCATCGTGAAGGCTTGATTCTAAATTTGAAGCATTTCATCGTGAAAATTGAAGGGCAAGTGTTCGATCTTTCTTGGTGTTCGATCTTTCTGGGTAGACTTGAAGATATACATGGAAATCGTTTCTGGGTAGACTTGAAGATTTTCGGTTTGTTCAAAGATATACATGGATCTTGATTTCTCTGTTGCTAGAATTAATCCCAATTTCTCTTGATTTCTCTGTCCTAAAATTAATCCCAAAATTTAGTTTGGGGAACCAAACATGGGATTGACCGAAACACGGAATATCCCGATGTTAATCCTACACGAATCAAACAAAGGATTGAGTGCGATTTAGTACTAAATTAGTCACATGACAAATAATCCCAGACTATCAATCCCACCTATTTTAGTCCGCGAATCAAACGAGGCCTAAATGCACACATGACATTAACACATCAATGCATTATTCAATACATGGATAGATTCATCCACTAAAAGAGTGTCACATGGACAGTTAGTGTAATAGTTGGTAAACTAGTTAGTGCATGTAGCATTTCCCAACTTTGATATTGTCAGCAAAAATAAGGAAGATAATCGTCATTTAGAAAACCTTAGGGGAGATTTCTACGTTTATCTAAAACCTCAGGGAGGTAAGAGAAATTTAAACCCATAAAAACCTGTTTACTGTACAGAGGCGTGCAATCATATGTGAATGTCACGAGTTGCGGAGCAGACAACGATAGAGAGAGAAATCTAGAGAGAGAGAGAGAGAGGATGGAGGAACTAACAGAGGATGAACGAAGGGCTCTTCGTGGAAGCAAATTCGCGCCACTTCCTTCTGCTCCTCCTCCTTCTCGACCAAATCCCAGGTCAGTATCTGCATTTTATATTCAATCGATTGGTTCTATGAACGAACATATAATAAGTGGTATGTAAGGAGTATTTTGTTGATTGGTAGAACGAGGAGAGATAGGAAGTAATTTTAGCTTTTTGGCAATGTGTCTTTATGCCATTATGTGTAGAAAAGAAGCCTTTTGCAGTTGAAGCGATAGGGTTTTTCTTGTTTTGCTTTTTTCCTGATGGGTTTTGAAATATTAGATTGAATTACCCCTCTTGCGGTAGACTAATGGTCCGTAGTGTATGTTTTGATAATTCTGGTATCTGGTTCAGCTCACGCGTACCTCAATTAATCCCGGTGACCAATCTCATCGTCTATTAGCGGGGACCCAATTAAAGCAAGAGCAAAGTTCTTTATGGACTGGCGCTATAGGAGTTGATAGTATCTAAGATGTTCCAAACATAAGACCTAAGGAGGGAGCAAACCCTAAGTCCTATGCCTTGACCGGCAAACCCCCAAGGTCCATTGCTGTTATGGTCATATGCAGTATAGATGTGATTTCTCAATCTTGAAATGTGAATTCAAACTTACCACAATGAGATGGAATATAAGGTTTAGCTTTGTATCTCTTTCTCATTTTCAAATCTATCTCAATAGAATTCGGTTCTCCAAATCAATTATCATGGTACACGGTTAAATGAATTTGGCGCAACCCAACTATTTTTCTGTAAATCCTTTTTCCCTCCACTCGAAGTGCCCGAATGACCTAAAGAAGAAGAAATTTTCTCTTATTTATGTGTAACATTTCTGAATATATCAACTGAGAGTATATATTAGATGACTTTTCATGAATCCATAAGGCCTTCGATCACAATCTGTTACTTAGTATTGAAGTTTGTGGTCTGGTGTTTTTTGTATTAGGTTAGCTCACCCTGGTGGGCCATTGACAACAAACAAGGCTGCTGCTTTGGCGAAATTCCTTGAAAGAAAACTCCAGGATCCTAATGGATTGGCTTCTTTAAAACCTGAACTTCTTGAACTGGCTGTCAAAAATGCCAAAGATACTGTAAATGCAAGTAATTACTAGTCACTTCTGGCAGTTTCTTTTGGTTTTCATTTCCTTTTGTCTCCGAGTGTGCAGTGGACTAGCTAAACCTAGTTAACTTGTGGACACAGCTTTTGTTTCATTTCAATATTCAATGCAGTAATGCACATCATTTCATGGCTTTCAAGCCTTACATTAACAATACTCCGCAGGTTCTCATCATCTATATTTTCGTTCTTTGTCTAAACTATGGTCTTTCATCTTAGGTAATATGGTTTGGGCATTGTTTATGTGGACTTAGCTCATCTGACATTTTGATATGGACTCTTGTTTATTGCGATCCATTTCCAGTAGATTCTATTTTCAGTATGCAAAAGAATAGGTGCATGGATAATTTTCTTCCATATGGATGATTACAATGAAAGGTTGGGCGTTTTGACTTGCTCATCGATCTAGCGTTTGGTCATGTTAAACTTGTGAATCTCTTGCTTTCATCATTTATAATCACCATAGATGAAGGCTTATCCTAACCTTTCAATCACTTCACTAGATTTTGCTTGCCTGTGAAACATAGTGTTCAGGAAGCTGAAAGGCCAAATTACTGATCCGCAGGAGGAAATGGCTCAGTTATGTAGAAAGTAAATACCTATTCCTACCCTAGATCGATCTATTAGTTATCACCTCAATGTTTTGTTAATATTATATTGGTAACATTCGCTTCATCACTTGTCTAATGATATGATTTGGATGGAGATCTTTGCGAACACAATGGCCATTTAGGTTTGTTTGAAATAGTACACCTGCTAATAGATGGGTACTGTATTTTGAGAGAGGTATCTCATTGGTATAAGAGCAATACCAGTTTGTTTAGGATCTGTCTACCTTTGTAGTTGTGGTAAGAAATTTGTCGAACTCTAACACAGATCTAGGGGATACAAATGCAGAAAATGTAGAGGTCAAAAGCTCAAGTACCCAAGAACACCAGATTTACAAGGTTCACCTAATGTGGGCTATGTTCACTGGCACGGTTGTGGTTTTTTTATGATGGAGAAGAATACATTATATAACGGAGATGACCTATCGCTACAATAAATAGCTCAGTAGCTCGTGTTACAATTCTATTGAAGATACCAGAAGTTTTCTTATGTAATTTGCTGAACACACATGACTTAGTGTATGTTGCACAATACTATCGGGCTCTGCAGTCCATGACAATTGCAACCTCTGCATTCTTTTCGATTTGCTCAATATAGAAGCTTTTCTGAGTTCTTTGCTGCTTCAATTTTTTCGGCTTTCTACCTGCTGGTTTCATTGTTACATTGACCTTTGCTGAGGCGGTTTTGGTGGACTGTATTTTCTACTAGTGTATTTATTCTGCTGTTTTTCTTTTTGGTTGAGTTTGATTTGTTGGTGGGATACTTGATCTTCTACTTTCTTGTCATTTGGTATTTCTTTCTGTAATGGAAGTTGGCAGTGTGGCAGCTGGATTTTCTGTGTACTCTGGGTGTTTTGGGAATATTCAAGGATCTATCTAATCAATCACAGACAAAATTCTTGATGAAGAAGTGTTTTGTAATTTAGATGAACTCATAATTTCATTCGCTGAACTGAGTCACATTGAATTAATGGTGGCCTTCTCTTTTTCTTCTTTTTTGTGTTCCTTTTTGTGGTTTGGTATTCTTGAATTGGCGACTAATCAACAATCGAATTTATACAACAGGTGGGACTTCACATTCAGGAAGAGTTATTCGACATGTAGACTCCTTCGGTGACTCTGAGGTTGTTTGATTTTTTGTTCTTGTTTAGGGAAAAGCTTTGAACATGCATTTGCGTTTCTTCTTCTATGACTATTTTTACCCTATTGGTGGTTAACTGGCTATATTGACAGGAACTGGAAGATGAAGGAGAAAAAATCGAGACAAAGAAACAAAAAAGGAAGAAAAAGAAAAAGAATGCTATTGGAAAAAACAAGAAACAAAAGGTTCGAGTATTTTCATTGTTTTTCTTGGTTCCCCTCTTTATATTAAAAATACTGTGGCTTTTGCTTAGTAATTTGGGTTTTTTCTGTTAAAGCCATTGAAGGACCGTGGAGACACTGTACTCAAAAAGCCTAAAACAAAGCTGAAATTGTGATTGTTGGCCGAAGATGTACTGAAGGCTCTTTACAAATTACAAGTTATAGAAAAGCAGATGTTTTTGCGTCGATTTTTGGGAAATTGGTCAGGCGATGGCTAACTTGAGCTAGGCACAATTCCCTTGTGTTTTGCTATATTTTCTTCATATTTCTTTTGTAAGTTTTTTTGTGATGCAATTCGGCTCACAAGCTCAATGATAGATCCAAAGTAGCACGTCTAGTATAGTTCTGGATTTTTGTGAGGGGGCATTCTTACTAACAAACTTACTGCAATGTTGTTTCTAGTTGGATTGTTGTTTAAATTAAACTTCCTTTTATTTTGAAAACATGATGTTTCTGAGTTACCCCAACGCTATAACTTCTGGACAATTGTCCCATGTGTTTATTGTGGCTACTTCCCTACTCCTGCTGTCTGCATTTGTTTGGCCCAATTTTCTTAATTTGTGTTTTTTTTTTTATTGTTGATAACTTCAAATATGAATCTCAAAAAATATTCGATATGGATCTTGTTTAATAGATCTCAATTAGTTTTATTATACAAAATTTGCAAAATCATGAAAATCATTATAAATTGAAAGATATAAACAATTAAAAATAACACGGATTTTAAAAATGGACCAACAAAGATGGACAGTGTGTACTTTAACCTGTTATATTCATGAGTTAACGAATATGTGAGTGATTTTCAGTTAGAGAGAAGGAATTGTCATCGTTATTCTTTCTATTTACAGATAAAAGTGAAGTGATCAAGTCATATAAACTATGAAGAACAAATTTGCTTCATAACCGTCCTCAAGAAGTAGGAGCATTGCTTTGTTTAGGATGATGTTAGAATATCTTTATTGTTGACTTAGAATATTTTGACAATATGATGGATTCTAAGGGTTTGCGACAAGATGCAGGTTGGAGATATGCTCCAGGAGGTAGGGTCATTTGGAGATTCTCAGCAAGGTTCTAAAACTTGTTAGGCATTTCCAGGGCGGCCGGGTACCTTCAAGTTTCCAGGACCGAGTACTCTGCGCCTAGTCCGGCTAGTCGGTGAGGGGCCTTGTAGCGTCTAGGCGACGAGTACTCGGCCTTCCAGACCTTCTTTTAGAACATTGATTCTCAGGCTCTCTCCCTGCTAGGGTCCCTTCCTTTCCACCAAGTTCTCAGCCTCTGAGTGTTCCCCTCTCATTGGTAAGATCAGATTACCTACCTACTGTAGCCTTGGACCCACCTGCAAAAGTTATATCCCTATAATCTCTCTCTCCTTTCAAAGTTATTCGAGGCGCCTCTTTTGAAATATTGGATGGGTAGGCTTTGTACATGGACCCATAAATGACAGTGAGTACTTCAATTTTGTGTGTGCGCTATTGTGTTTGTGGGTTTAAATGTGTCTCTCTTAAATTATATTGATGTCCTGGAACTAGAAGGTTCGTGTACATTCAGACATACAAATTCCACATTCATCTACTATCCCATAGATTTCAACTTTGAATGGAGAGAGATTATAGGGATATAACTTCTGCAGGTGGATCCGAGGCTACAATGGAGAGAAAATCTGACATTATCCTAAGTCAACGATGAAGATATCCTTAAATCCTCTATTTGACATGTATCAGAGGTTGAGAACTTGGTGGAAATGAAGGGGACCCTAGCAAGGAGAAAGCCTGAGAATCTCCAGTTGACCCTACCCTACCGTCTTGTCGCAAACCCTCAGAATCCATCATTTTGTCAAAATATTCTAACATTATCCCAAGTCAACGATAAAGATATCCTTAAATCCTCTATTTGACATGTATCAGAAAAAGATTTCATAAATTACTCTCAAATGTGCATGATTTTAATCCTTATCGAAATTGAAGGAAACAAAATGAAAAAGAAAGCATTCTTCGCTAGCTGCTGGCGCCTTTCTTCCATATAATGGTGGCAACACAGTTAGTTTAATAAAATTTTCTCTCTATTGGCACACAAAAAAAAAAAATTCGAATGCATCTCGGCTCAATTCTTGCTGTAATTATCAAACGGCAATTTGCCAAGATCAATTGTCACCGTAGGCATTCGTAGCATAGAAGCTCAATTGTTTTGATGATCGGAAAAGTTCATCTTATAGAGCACTTTGAAAATATTAGTCACGCCGACATTTATGTTTCTTTGATTTCGGTAAGTGCATGATAAAAACACATTTATCTTCTGTGTGTGAGATTTTTTTCTGTTCTGATTATGCAACTATCGATATTTTATAAACAAGAATTTTGGTGTTATTATTAATTTCAACGTGCTTTAAAAGGTGCATACTTCCGATCATCAAAATAATTGAGCTTATAAGCGAACTAGGTATTGCCCATGCCTAAAAGCACGAAGTGACACGTTCTGACCACAACACGTCTGAATGTATTAATGTAATAACTTCACAAAATTAAACTTACAATCTTGTTCTAAGTGACAAATACAGTAGAATTAAAGTTTAGTGAAAGGACTTCTTTTTATATACTAATGTGAAAATTTCAAACCCTAAATTCTAAGTATGGTATACTACTACTTTTGCAAATGTATTAGGGTATAATATAGACAATTGAATAAAGAAGGACGAATAGCAAATTTTTTTTCCTTGAAGCATCAAAATGTTCACGATCAATCAACTCAGAAAATTCTAGCGATAAGACCAATGTGGAAAACTGTAATTACGTTATACTATAAGCAAATTTAATTAGGAAATGTTTTAAAATGCATAAGTCATGGATTTAGGCAACTTTTTTTTCCCCCAAAACATTGCCTAATTATAAATGTGATTTATGAAAGATGTACAATAACAGATTATACCTATTATACTTGGCTTAATTTTTTCCCAATATGATTATTAACTATGAGACTGGAAAGGTTCGTGTGTGTGTGAGAGAGAGGACACACACATGCATATAAAATAGCGAGTTTGAAATTAGATTAACTTTGTGTCAATTTTAGCCCTAGAAGAGAAATTCTTAGCATCTGGGTTTAAATTTTGAACTTGAATAATAAAAGCCTTTGGATCAATTGGAGCTCAACTTTAAAATTCAATCTCAACCCTCTATTGGTACCAAAAAAAAAAAAATCTCAACCCTCTATTATGCCACAGAGGACAGTTGTGAGAGGGACAAAATATAAAATCGCTTTGTATGGTAATATAGATAGATAGATAGATAGAAGATTGACCTGTAAGATAAGATTTGTGCCTTACTATAAATATTGTTAGAAGAGAAATGAGAGATCTTTGAAACATGGAAACGCCACATAGGACATTTTGAAAAACCGTTGTGTAATATAATATAGATATAGATATGACAAATTGATTGTAATAAGTTTAGTTATAAAAATGGGACCTAACCCAAATATTAAACATGGCCAATATGACATTTAGACAATACTACGGGGTGTAAAGCGTATTTAAGGTTTAATGTCCTCAAAAAGGAAATTGCTTTGCGCAGGCACCTGACGTGCGCCCCGCTCTGGCCCCATGCGCCTGACACAGTATAATTACCGTTTTACCCCTCCTCTTGTCCTTTAATTACCATATAATATATTATTTATATTAATTCATTTATATTACTTTATTTATATTACTTTGTTTCCTTTAATTACTTTATTTATATTAATTCATTTCTTTATATAAATTAATTTAATTATTTAATTCATTTAATTATTTATTTAATTCAGTTCTTTAATTTAATTCATTTTTTATTTAATTATTTATTTATGGCTTTTATTAATATCTTTTTTCTAGGGGTGCACACGGTCCGGATTGGACCGGTTCTCTACAAATCCAGTAACCGGACCATTCCGACCGGTCCTAGAAAATTAAGAACCAAAACCTAACCAATACACATGAAGAACCTGTCCAGATCCAAACCGCAAAACCGGACCGGTTTTGGTTCGGTTCCGGTTCTACCCGATTAAGGAAAACTTTATCACAACACGTGAGTTCAAAAGATTATTTAAAATTTAGAGCATCAAAACAACTCATAAAATAAATAAATAATTATAGGATTTTATAAGATTCATAATTTTGTACATGTATAATGCGCACGCACGCTCGCGCACACACACACACACACACACACACATATTAATATCATACGGTCCGGTTCGGTTCTAACCATGGTTCTTAAATTGAGAACCAGTAACCGACCCATAATTACCGGTTCTTAGATTTTTAGAACCATAACCAAACCAATGAACCATAGAACCTAACCAAATTGACCGGTTCGGTCCGGATCGGATCGGTTTGGCGGTTATATCGGTTTTCTTGTGCACCCCTACTTTTTTCTCTTTTATCTTTTTAATATGCTCTAATATGTTGTTTCTCTTATTTAATTATTTAATTATTTAATATCTTTTTTCTCTAATATGTTTTAATTCTCTTTCTTTATATATTTTTTATATGCTCTAATATCTTTTTTTTCTTTTTTCTTTTTCTCTTTTATTTATTTAATATTTTTTATTTACTTCTTTTTTTAATTACTTAATCTTATTTATTTAATTTGTATATTTAGATTATTTCTTATCTTTTTATCTTCAATCACAACCACTCATTCAAATTTTATTGCCCGTATTAACAATCACTTTGTGCAATTTTTTTTTGCGCCCTCATCACCCTGTACCACCCATCCCAATGTGGTGGTGGCAGAATGTGTCGGATGAAGCTAAGGAATGGGCTTTTACTTATAATGTACGTGCTCAATTGTGGTTCAACATACTGGGTGTCGAGTCAAAACCACAATTTGGAGGCAATATTAATTAGGGCTGAACATACTGAATTGAGTGGGGGAGTGGATGAGAAAGTATTAATGATCAGCTAAGGAAGTGACTACACCTTAATATCTTGCACTCACGGTGGCTAAATACATCATGCAATGCTTTAATGATATCAGTGAAAGGCTGTGTTTGGAAGTTGTGGAAGAGAAGAGAAAGAGAAGAGAAAATAAAAAAGGAGAAATGGGAAAGAAATGGGGAAGAAACTTGTTATTTTCTTTTGTTTGGTTTGTGAAAGATTAGAGGAAAATTTGCACTCATGGGAGAGAGGAGAGAAAAAAAGTAGTTAATTTTCTCTTCTTTTTCCTTTCTCTTCCTTTTCCTTTCTCTTTCTATTTGGAAACCAAACAAATGAGAGGAAATTTTTTTAATTTTCTCTTCTTTTCCACTTCTTTCCTCAACTTCCAAACATAGCCAAAATAATGTATTACTTTTGTGAATTCGTTAATGGAGTTGACCTCTTTGTGGGTATTGGATTGTCCAATGAAGAAAACGAGTTGCGAACTCATATATTTAGAATTAGAACCACTGATTTGAGCTGCACAAATGGGAACAAATACTTAAGTCAAATGGGTGAAACAGGTTTCTTGCTTCATGGGATTTGCAGCTCGGGGATTTCCTTTAAGTGTGTGAGCTAAAACTGGTTTCATTTCTTCCCCGTCGTAAGTGGAAGGAGCTCTCTGGCTGTACATGGGTACTTATATCAATCATTTAGTTCATTTGTTTACGTATCTGTGTGGAACTTAAATCCTAAATAGGCTGTGATTCTTGTTTTCACCTTCACAATTCAGTTCATATCAGCAACATTCTCATCCAAATGTCTAGCATTATCTGGTGCATATGGAAGGCTAGATATGAACTGGATTTGACTTGGAGTTTAGTTGCTTTTTTCCAAGTCATAGTTCAAGGCTTCAAGCCAGTGCTCCTATATAGCCGCAACTAATATCAGTAACTACTAACTAGTAGCAGTTGCGCTCTTCTCTCCAACAGCTGGAGGACAAAGGTAAGGAGATCAATGCCATTTCAAAACCATGGTATTTTGACTTTGCATCTTAGCTCAGTCTCTCTCCATTTTTGCAGAATAACTCTGGGTGACGGAAAATCTACTTCTTAAAGCTCTATCTTTTGCAAATTTGCAGCTTTATTACAGAATACACTAATTTGGAGCGTTTTATTTTCTTTTTGTGCTTTCCTTTTGGACACTGGATGAAACTTGGAGTTATTCCATGGAGCAGATTTGTATTTTTAAAAAAATCTGTTGTTAGTTCACTGTCAATACTTCTTTCGGCAATGTAATGCAATAGCTCCTTTCTTGAGTTTGCAGATCATCTATTTTAGAGTTGATTCATTTTGAAATTTTTTCTAATCCTTAATCCTTGTCTATTGTATATTAAGGAAGTTCTCTTTGTGGTAAAAACTCTCTGCAAAAGAATCTCGTCCAGAATGATGTGCTGCTAAATATACATACCTGGAGGAATCAATTCCAATGAAACAGTAGGAATATGGAAAGGAAGTTTTGGCTGTGATCAGCTTGGAGAGAATAAAACCAGCAATTTACCCGATGGTCCCGATTTCTCAAAAATTGAGCTTCTCGGTAAAGTGCTGTGGTTGATTGAAAATCTTTTCTCATTTCTGATTAGCGTTTTACTGTTCTGGGTTATTTGTATTTCAGAAATCCTTTTGCTGCCATATGCACTGGAGCTAATGGGCATAGCTTTTATCCTTTATTTAGTGTAAATAATTGTAGAGCAACAGAATTTAGCTCCTCAAGTTGCTTTTACACTATAATTACCATATTTTTATAGGCATTTCTTGCTCCATAAAAATGCAAAAATGGCTTTCGACACCTTTTTGGCAAAACTTTGAGGGACAACAAACACTGAGGTATGGATAAGTACGTTTGA
This sequence comes from Vaccinium vitis-idaea, assembly GCA_963854785.1. Lineage (NCBI taxonomy): Eukaryota > Viridiplantae > Streptophyta > Magnoliopsida > Ericales > Ericaceae > Vaccinium > Vaccinium vitis-idaea. Next base: position 40,262,137 of record OY978221.1, on the reverse strand, counting down.
ATGCTCATCTGAACTCGCCATTATTGTGCAGGGATGACCTCAATCATTTGACCGAGATATTAAATTCTAGGGTTGTGGATCTTTCTGATGTCAATTCAGAGGGGAAGAAACAAAGTATGGCCATTAAAAGAGAAGGCAAAGAGGCTGTGCTGGCCATGAGAACCCTAGGATGTCTATAGGAGAAAAGCAAGAAGTTTTGGATGGAGCTAGAGTGGAAACCTCAACGCCTTTGCTCCGATTAGCTGTGAGTATATTCTTAAGGCAACCCTGTCCTCTCTTATTGATGCATTCTTATTGAACTAGCTTCTTAATGAAAATTCAGGTTCCTATAATTTTTCCAAGTCCCATGTGTATCACAAAACATTCTGCATTTCCATACACGTTAAGTAAATTAAGATGCTTCTTTTAATGACTGTAATTGCTGTAGAATATGTGCAAAGGACTCTCATACTTCAAAAGCGCAGTGCAGAACACCTTGCATCCATTCTATTTGAAGTTCGAATGGCAAAAATACTGTTCTATTATGTGTAACATGAAAAACTCTGGTTTTTTACACTACTTTTCGTGCATTGTTGTCGCAATTGACATGAAATTCTTCTTGGTTGCAGGGCCCCTTCCAACTTCGGTGGACAATCTTTGGCTGGACAGTTGTGGTCCTAGATTGACCTGCCAACTTGGTCAATTATCAAGTTCCACGTTGCAGTTTGTCCCTTTCTTGGCTCCTGGATCAGATGTGAATGACCGTGAGAAATTTGGCAGCAATCTAAATATGCCAAATATGGTTGGAGACCCAGAAACAATTTCTTCAAAACCAGATTGAGGTGTTGTTTGTCATCTCCCGGTCTTGTACCATTTGGCTTCTTTTGCTACACATATGTTAGAATGAGTATATTCTATTATCCTTTATTTAGCTGGTTAAGAACTTCACATCATCATTTATTTCATAGTAGTTCATAGTTCCCACTAGCATCTTTCACTTAAATAGTGAACCTTCAAATGGGAGAGTAGATTTCTCGTAGAAAATAATAATATTTGAGGAACAAAGAAGACAAGAATTGATGCCTTGGAATTGAAAAACTCGGAAATTAGGCCATTGGGGTTGGAATTACACTGTAATTAGAACATTAATCAAGTTTTGCTTATTATGAGGTTGGAATGAGATATCTTGTTAGAGCAGTTTCAGTTCATTGGAAAAACACATATCCTTTTGCGCATAACACTTTGTGGATTGAGCCTGCACAATTATGTGAGCAAACTTAACATTGTAAAAATTACCTGTTTGGTTGTGCTATTATGCATGGTCATTCCCTCCACTACTACAATAAGGGATAAAGATCACACTAAGAATTTTAAAAAGATCACGCTTTTGTCAAAAGCGTGATAAAGAAACTGAGGGAAAATTTTTAATCTCACTTTTCCTAAACAGTGAGATGGTATCTCTGTTTTATCAGAGTTATTAAAATACGGAGTATGGATTCCTCTATTCAATCACGCTTTTTTGTTAATTGTGATTGAAAGAGGGGTAAGATTTTTATAAACCAAGAAGACTCCCGACCCATCCCATTCCGACACATTTGCCAAAAGGAATATACATTTGCCAACTATTAATGAGATTCTTTTGTAGGAGCCTTTAATTGAGGATCTCAACCACATAGCGAGATTTTCCATTAACTTTTTCATTCTGCACAAAATTCATGAATTTTGTCATAGTGCACGATATCAAAAAGAGGTAGAATCCTTCCAAAATCCTCATTAAAGGGACATAAATTAATTAAATAACCAGTACGCTGTTAATGAGATTCTCGTGTTGGTGCGTTTAATTTAGAATCGTAACTGAATTTGTCCGGAAGTTTCTTTCTAGTACGTGGCATAATGCATGTTAAAGTGTCTCGAAAATGAATATACATTTGCCAACTATTAATGAGATTCTTTTGTAGGAGCCTTTAATTGAGGATCTGAACGGCATATCGAGATTTTCTATTAACTAGTTCGTTTTCCCCAAAATACATGAATTTTGTCGTAGTACACGATATTTGAAAGAGGTAGAATCCTTCCAAAATCATCATTAAAGGGACATAAATTAAATAACCACTACGTTGTTAATAAGATGCTCGTGTTGGTGTGTTTAATTAAGAATCGTAATTGTCCTGAAGTTACTTTGCAGTACGTGGCATAATGCATGTTTTTTTTTTTTGATCGGCAAAGGAGAAATTTTATTAACCATTGAAACCAATTACAAAGATTAAAAGGAACCAAGCAAAGGCGAGAAACACAACGGACATCCCAACAAGGTTGGCACCCCCGAAAATGAATCTACACCAAGCAAGGACCAAAAGGGGAATAACCAAAGTTAGCAAGGAGCCAACTAAAGAACAAACAAGATTACACAGATTACGGCAAGAATCAGACACACTCCCCAAAATCATCTGCAATCTTCCCAAAGCTGCTACCAAACTTCAAGACTTCAAAAGCAAAACAGCACGCCAAACGAAACTATGGATCCGACTTGACATATGCTTCCAAAAACTAGCACAGCAACTTCCAAACTAAACTTCCATCAATCAAAATATGAACAGCAGATAAGCAAAGCTGAAGGATCAAACCTTAGGACCAACCTATGCAAAACAGCATCAGAAGGAGAATCAACCCTCTATTATACAATCAAACGCTCAAAATGCGAGAAGCAAAACTACTCGGTGTTAGCAGATATTGAGTAATCTCCCACGAAGCACAAAAACCCAGGACATTCACCGGCCCTAACAAAACAGCAGCAGAATTCTCATTAGATCAACACCAACAGTAGAAATTCATCATCGAATGACACCATTTAAATAGATAAATGAGACCAATGAATAACAACATCCAGAAAAAGAATACAGACACCCAAACTTCTATATTGATCCCCCTTCTCATAGAGAGCATCATGTTCCGAAGCTAATTTTCAGATTCAATTATTCCATCCATCAAGACATCCCTGCTCCACATGGAGATCAAACCGCCAGATTCTCCTTCTGCTTATGAGACCACAATTAACTCTAAAACATACCCCCACTTATTCCTGGAAGTCATCCAAATGCTCTATCTTTTTTGTTGCAGAAAAAGAATATCTGGTTTCCTGTCTAGTACTAGGATACTGACATTCCTCTTCTTAATATAACTTGACATGCCCCACATATTCTAAGTTATAAACTTCATCCTTACATATATTCTCTGGCTCTTCAGGGGAAGTCAAGACTGTATCATTCTGTTAATTATTGCTTTCATGAAAGTCATGAAGGCATAATGCATGTTAAAGTGTCTCCAAAAGTAATATATATTTGCCAACTAGTAATGAGATTCTTTTGTAGGAGCATTTAATTGAGGATCTCAACCGCATTGCGAGATTTTCCGTTAACTTGTTCGTTTTGCCAAAATACATGAATTTTGTCGCAGTGCTAGATATCAGAAAGAGGTAGAATCTTTCCAAAATCATCATTAAAGGGACATAAATTAAATAACCACTACGCTGTTAATGAGATTCATGTGTTGGTGCGTTTAATTAAGAATCGTAACTGAATTTGTCCGGAAATTTCTTTCCAGTACGTGGCATAATGCATGTTAAAGTGTCTCCAGATGTAATATACTCTCTCTTTTTTGTTCTTAAACAGATTTTGAAAAAATAGCTCCACCTTGTACAGAAGGCGAGGGCTGAGAAGGGAGTGGACAGGACTAGTGTCCCATAGTCGGGGTATATTGCTGCATAAGCAGCCCCGCGAAACTACTTTCTTTGAATGAGAAGCAATAGTTTTCCAAAATTAATAATAAGAAGAACTAAGTAGAAGACTATTGATTGGAAGAGTCGAAGAAACCCGATCCCTGGATGCATTATGTGGAATTTAATAATATTGAAGGATTTCGGAAATAGCTAATGCTCGGACGGTGGGTACGTACTATAGCTTCTTTTTTTACTATAAAAGGGATATTTATTGTCCATTCTTGTGCAACTGGATATTTTCACTTTCTGTTTCTACGTAGTAGTACTCTATGAGATCTTAATCAAAGAAAGATGTGCATCAAACAATGCCTGTGTTTCTATTGGGACAATGAATTTGGCATGAAGGATATCACCAAGTGCATTTGCTGTTTTATTTCCCTTTATTGCAAGTTCTGGACTTCGGGCAAATAACCACTTACATCTTCTCTTCAACAACTTCCTAAACTTGAAACCAATGGCATGACTTTTCAGGATGCTTTGCCGCAGGTGTTGGAGGATGCTTCAAATATATTTCAGAGGCTGAAATAAATCCGGACAAGCTTTGCGTTGGTCGATGGTAGATCTCATGGGCTTTTTGGTGCTCAGCAGCAAGAGTCTTGGAAGGCAGTTGCAGCTTGGTGTCTTGTGAATAAAAGGGGATATATTCAAGGTCAAGGTTTGGAGAGGGTTTCGCTCGTTCTGCTCTATTGGCCGAATCGCTTGTTGTGCTTAAGGCCTTGAGTTTGGGTGAAGTCGAAGGGTTGGCGTCAGGTCGGAGCTCTTATGGACAGCTTGCTCTTGGTTGTAGGTCTCAGGAATAATGTTGAGAGTGAATGCCGTCATTAGGCTTATTTTTTTGGATATTGTTTGTATTTCCAAATGCTTTGACTTTGTCCATGCAAAACTCCCTCTCTAGAACTGACTTCCTCACATATTGTTCCATGACCTTGCAACAAATAGTAGACGTGTATCATAACAATTTTATAGATCGCAAATAACAAAAAATACACCATAAATTTTAAGTCAAAGGGTGTCACTGAACGTGCGAAGCACGTAGGGGCCACCTAGTATTTCAAAATGGCTGTAACATGCATGACACTGCTTTCTCCACTACTTAAACCATTTCAATCTGAATCTCCCTAAGTAGCATCAAGTTTAAAGGTCATCAGTTTATAATTCAACAATTGCAAGATCAACCTTGATAACAATAACCATTTTTCATCATCTATGGCAATCCAAGTCTAATAAAAAAACTTAATTGTATTACCAGAGGTGTAAGGTAGAATAGAGAACGCAGAGACAAGAGAATAGTGCAGTGCAAAAACACAAGACAATCAGAAAGCGTTCGAGCTGTCATTGTGAGATTACAAAAACTTAGTATGAATGAAATGAGAAGTCAAGGTAGTTGCTTATTCTCAATTCACATGCTTAACAAGTACCAATGTACCGTTAGCCATGATCATCAGTGGACAAAATTACAAGACACAAGTTAAGTGAATAAACAACCAAGGACTTAAGTGTTCAGGGCTGGCCCTGAGATTTCCGGGGCCCTAAGTATAATTATCAAAAAAAATTGAAGAAACAAGTGTTTTTTCGTTCAATTGAGAAAGAAAGTTAATCTCGAAAAAGATATCCTTATAAAGAATATAAGTATGCAATACGTAAAATTTGGCTTAAATTTTGGTATCAAAAAGGTTAACTAAAGTAAATTTGCTAAATTTATTATAGTAACTGAGGTCATAGGACAAAATATATTTTCAATTAAGTATTCATCTGTAGTCTGTACTCAAGCACGGTTACAAAATGCAAATCACATTAGCAAATAAGCCCACTAAAATCAAAATTTCTTGTGTATGATTAATCTATTAACTATTTTATTGTCATAATTCATAAATATATGAAAAGTAAAATGTTAACAAAGATAAGAAACTGAAAAAGTAAAAAAATCATGCACTCTATCTAGAAACAAAAGAATAAGAAGAAACTTTGTGAGCTATATTTGTAACCAGGAAAAAGAAAAAGAAGAAAGCAATTTAAAGGAGGGGAATCTCATAGGGAGATTCGAACCATGCTTCTCATGGTCAAAGACTTAAATTGGGGCCCAAAACAAAACCGTTGAGCTATGACAGCCACACTTGTTATATTATATGCCAGAAAATATATGTACTTACCTACGAATTGGGGGCCCTAATTTTGGACCCAAAATTGGAGGCCCTAAGCGGCCGCCCGGTGGGCTTGCCCCCAGGCCGGCCCTGTAAGTGTTCTTGTTGAATCAGGGTCCACCTTTAAACCAACCCACATAAACACTACTTAATGCCGTCATTGGAACCCACAACTATACCGATCATTTTATTTTCCCATGCTATGAACAACTCCAATCCTTTGTGAATGTTATGTGCATACGTGGTTCCATAGGGTACGAGGATGAGAGTTGATTAGTTAAGGATGTCTCTCTTTGATACCAACTTGACACAATCTACCTGTTATTTTGCTTCTCATAATCTACCAGTATTCGGGCACAGGTGCCCCACTTAATCTAAGTCATTAGATCCAAAATAGATTAATCTGAGCCATTAGATGAAAACCACTGCAAGGAGGGTGGTTTTGCTTTTTTTTCCCGCGCAATCGAACCTTAAGGGTACAGACTTTACTTACCACAAACACAAAATCTATTTACTACATGTACATACCATAAATTGTGGTAAGAAAATCTTGTGTTTATGGTAAATGTAATTTGTTTTTAGAACCACTATTTGTGATAAATATAAAGCTGGGATACCGACGCCCCAATACCACATCGGGCACCACAGCCCGACCCCTTGTTAAATCATCACAAACTTGTGATACGGCGTGACGGCGTCCTCGCAACTTTGGAAAGCCTCTTTTTCTTTTTCTATATGCGAAAAACCTTTCACATTCAAACTTTTCTTTGAGATGGCCACGACATACTGGGTTTATAGGGTTCTTGGAAAAAGAGGGTTTTGAGGAAAATCTTCGAGAACACGTCAAGATCTCCTCTGAATAACAGGTAAGTTTGTAGGCAAATCAATTGAAATTTCTTCAAATGTTCAAGTTTATTAGCAAATCTGTTGCAAAAGCTTCACCATCTCGCATTCTCCATTTCCATCAAACCCGCCCCTTTTCATCCTCTCTTAAATCCGTCCCAAATTCTCAAAATCAACCCTCGTTCACTGTCAATTACCTCGTAAAATCATTTGGGTTTTCTCCAGAAAAAGCTCTATCGGCATCGAAGCTTGTAAAATTTGAAGATCCCCACAAGCCAGACTTGGTCGTGGAATTCTTTAAGAACAATGGTTTCACCCAAACCCAGATCTCAAGCCTTGTTAGAAAGTTCCCCCAGGTACTGTCATGCAATACCCAGAAAACCCTCTCACCCAAACTTGAATTTCTCAAATCTAAAGGCGTTTCTAGCACAGATGTTGCCAGAATGGTATCTAACTCTTCCCGTTTTTTGAGGAGCAGCTTGGAAAATACAATCATCCCATTATTTGATTTCCTTAGTAATTTGCTTCAATCCGAAGAGAAAGCTATGGTTTTTATCCAACGCTTCTTCTTAGCTTATCATTTGGGTCGTCTTAATCAGTTGCACCCCAATATTGCAAGCCTGCGAGAAATCGGTGTTCCGGATTCCAATATTAGGTTTTTGATGACGCATGAACCTCAAGCTTTCATTCAGAGCAATGATAGATTTAGACAGGTTGTTAAGGAGGTAGGGGCAATGGGTTTTAGTCCTTCAAAAGTAAGTTTCGTCGTGGCTATGAAAGTATTACGGGGGATGACAAAATCTAGATGGAACAAAACGGTGGACGTTTATCAGAAATGGGGTTTGACTGAGGATGAGATTTTTGTAGCTTTTAAGCAGCAACCATGTTTTATGACGAAATCCGAGGACAAGATCAATCGGGTGATGGATTTTTTTGTCAATAAAATGGGTTTGGAGTCTTCTTTCATTGCAAGAAATCCAACATTTATTTCAATGAGCTTGGAGAAGAGGATTGTCCCAAGGTGTGCAGTTTATCAAGCCTTGTTGTCGAAAGGTTTAATTAAGACCAATGAGATTAGTGTGGCAACATTTCTAACTATAAGTGAAACGGCAGTCGTAAAGAAGGTTTTGAGCTATCATGAGGAAGAAGGTCCTAAGCTATTGAATTTGTACAAGGAAAAGTTGGATCTTGCAAAGTTATTTGGATATCTGGATGAGGATAAGGGTGGACAGGTTAAGGATGTGCCCCTTGGATACCAATGTGACATTTGCGGATGCAATTAAATTTTTTTTTCTTCTTTTGTTGTGTTGGGAATCAAATTCCGAATTTGGAGGCCAATGAAGTTTGTAACGTAGCGTGCCTATGCTCCTGATCATGATCAATTGAAGTTGTGTATAGAGAAGCATGAATGTTCCAGGTTTGGTACTTTTTTTTATGTGAAGAAGCTCTTAATTTTTGGTATCAGTGTTTCTGCTCATTTTTCCATCAAATTTTGCGAACTAATCGCCATAGCAAAATTAATCTAAATGGCAAAAATCAGGATTAATTGGGTGATGGATTTTTTGGTCAACAAAATGGGTTGGAAGCCTTCTATATTACTAGAAATCCTCACATTATTTCCTTGAGTTTGGAGAAGAGGATTGTTCCAAGGTGTGCAGTTTATCAAGCCTTGTTGTTGAAAGGTTCTAATAAGACCAATAATATGACTTGATGTCTTTTCTAATTATAAGGGAGACGAAATTCATAAAGAAGGTTTTGAGCTATCACGAGGAAGAAGGTCCTAAGTTATTGAATTTGTACAAGGATAAGTTGGATCTTGCGTAGTAATTAGGACATGGAGATGAGGATAAGGGTTGACAGGTTAAGGATGTCCCCCTCGGATAGCATTGCTAATTTGCTATACTCGGCAATGCAGTTGACTTGGAGTTTTTCTTTTTTACCAGTGAAGGGGTAAAATTCCTAATCGAGAGGCTAATGAAGTTTGTTAACGTAATGATGCGCTAGGCGGTTCCAAATGAAGTTGGTTAAGTATTATGGGCGATGACTAAATCTACATGGAACAAGAAGGTTGAGGTTTATCGGAAATGGGGTTTGACCGAGGATGATATTTTGGTAGCATTTAAGGAGCAACTGGGGTTTATGCCAAAATCCGAGAATCTCTGTTATGTTAACTAGCTTTTTTTCATGATCTTCATTGTCAAATAGGAAGTCCAATTAGTCCTGTTTCTGCTATTGCATTTTTCATTTTTCCGTGATAATACTAGATTCTAGATTAGTGAATGTGTTGCCAACAACTTTAGTGGATTCTGATTATGGTTTTCTTTCTCTCCCGAGTCCCCATACATCGTATCTAGTTGAATACTGAATGTAACTGTTACTTGCATTTGTCGACTGAATCTCTGATGACTTTGATTTTGCGGCCTGCATCTCTGCCATTTGGAAGGTGATAATATTTTGGCCTTGTTGCTATGGATCATACAATGTGGCTTCAGTATTTCCGGTGAGCTCTTGTTTGAGCATGCTCCTCATTGGGGATCAGTACTGTCAGGACAAACCAAAGATTGTATCAAGTCTTATTAAGAAAATCCTAACCGACTGACAATAGTCTTCTGTTGGCTTTTGGAGTTTCGCCTCTATGTCGTTGATGGATCTCTTGCAAGGAAGAATACTGGATCTTGTTCTATTTGTCCCCATTGATAGGCAGTGCTTATGGAATTTTTTGGGATTTCTCTCACTACGTTAACCATGTTGATTTGTATTGTCGTCGTGTTATTGCTGCTGTTCTCAGATTTCTCCCGTTGCTGAAATTCATTGCGTTCCCTTGGGTTGATGATTTCTTGTATTTCAAAGGTTTCTCAAGCTGATGTGAGAGATTTCTATGCTCTGCGCTCCCTCTTAGAGCCAATGTAACATGATGGCTTTGATTGTTTTTGTGCAGTGTTCTCGTTAGCCCTGTGTTTGGTGGTTGTTTTTTAAAACAATCTTGTATAACTGAGTTGATGAATCAAAGAAGTTGCCCAGATCGCTTTCGGTTTCTGAGACCTCGCACAAGAGACAAAGGAAATGCCCAATATAAATCAGAAGCAAAAAAATTCACCAAAGACCAAAAAGAATTGGAAAAATTCCCCTATATATGTAGTAAAATCAAAATCATCAATTGACTAAAGCAAGATCAACATTAATAACAAAGACCATTTTTCACCATTCCGTAGCAAACTAAGAGTAAGAATGCCCCAAGAGCTCAGTACAATCTTGATTTTTGTATTTTTGCTGAGGCAGTGTTTAAATTTAAACAAACTAACTCTGATTTACATATATAGATAACTTTTTTTCTTTTTTCTTTTTTTTTTATAACTTGAAGTCAATTTCATTAATAAAGGTCCAAAAGCCAAGCCGTCTGCCACATACAAGATTTCAAAACAAAAACGGGAAAGAGCCAATACTACTAAGACTCGGGCACAAGCACTGAAGCACGCCACAAAAAACTACGACGGGCATGGGCTCTAAGACACGTATTGCAAAGCAGACGTAGATCCATAAGAGGGTCGATGCATAGGATCCTACCCAAAGCTTAGTAATAACTACCCCACGGCTCGATACAAACGCTAAAAGCCCATATGAAATCTGCACTATTGATAACTAGTATATCAAAAAAATTGAACAAAATCAGTGTGGTGTAACAATGTCATTCGATTGATCAATCGTGAATTAGCATAAGAATAAGTGAAAAAGCTAGAGGACCAAATGGGCAATGGATCCCCCACCACTCCTTTCTCTGTTGCGATGAAAGCTTATTTAGGGGTAAGGTGAGAACGAGCAAAGCCGAGTTTTAGAGTGGTCATTTAAATTGAGTGAGCTTGAGACTGAATCAAGCCTAAATCTTCGAGTGAAAAGTCGATTAGTATTTGAGAGATCGAACCGAATACTAGACGAGTCTCTACAAACAACCGAGCCCATATATATGAGTCGAGCTACGGTTAACGCGAGCTCAACTAATTTACTAAACAAGCCAAGAAATACTAAGCCAAGCCAAACCATTGTCAACCTGAGCCTCTAACTACTCGGGCCTAGAGATGGAAATAAGCAAAATTGAGCCGAGCTTTAGGATGTTCAGGTTTGTTCATTAAATTTTTACGAGAATTCGAGCATAACTCGAACTCAATGGATAATTGATGGCCGAGCTCAAGCTAAGCTTGCCTAGGTTTAAGTCAAAATCGAACTCATTTACAAGCCTTAAAAATATTAGATATTTACGCTCTCATACAAAATTATAAAAACCTATTACAATTTAAGTTTATTGTAGTACTTTTAAATGATTAACAGGTAACAGTTATAGAACATTTACTATTATGTACATGTAGAATTTTATACATATTCAAGGTTTTATATGAAATTGTTGTGACATATACATATATACTCCAAGTTCGGGAGACTAATCGATGAGCCAAATACTATCAAGTTTATGTACGACTTATTTATTAAACGAGTCTAAAATTAAGGGTCAGGTTCGGTTCGTTTCATACACGAATCGAATTCGAATGAGCCTTCAACCGAGTTGACCCTCGAATAGTTTATGAAACAACTTGGTTCGTTCGCGGCCTTACTTGGGCTCCGGTTCTTCCGATTCACTCACTACAGGCCCCGCTTCTGGTTTTTTTTTTATCAGTCCCGCTTCTGGTTCATTTGCGTTCTTTTTAGGGTTAGGGTTAAACTGTACCTGTATTTATCTAGTGAACTTAGAGCCGCAACACGCCAACACAGATAATAAATTGACAAATTTGCCATACGGCGTCGTCTCACTTTGAAAAGCCTCGCTCTTTTCCAGACCTTCGTATTCTAGCCATCCTCGAGATGGCCACGCCCTACTGGGTTTATCGGGTTCTTGGAAGAAGAGGGTTTTGCGGAAAATGTTCGAACTTTTGAAGATCTCCTCCAGCTAACAGGTAAGTTTATTTGCAAATCTGCTGAAAATTTCTTCAAATGTTCAAGTTTATTTGCAAGTCTGCTGCTAAAGCTTCGCCATTCCGCATTCTCTATTTCCATCAAACCCACCCCTTTTCATCATCTCTTAAATCGGTCCCAAATTCACAAAATCAACCCTCGTTCACTGTCAATTACCTCGTAAAATCATTTGGGTTTTCTCCAGAAAAAGCTCTATCGGCATCGAAGCTTGTAAAATTTGAAGATCCCCACAAGCCAGACTTGGTCGTGGAATTCTTTAAGAACAATGGTTTCACCCAAACCCAGATCTCAAGCCTTGTTAGAAAGTTCCCCCAGGTACTGTCATGCAATACCCAGAAAACCCTTTCACCGAAACTTGAATTTCTCAAATCTAAAGGCGTTTCTAGCACAGATGTTGCCAGAATAGTATCTAACTCTTCCCGGTTTTTGAGGAGCAGCTTGGAAAATACAATCATCCCATTATTTGATTTCCTTAGTAATTTGCTTCAATCCGAAGAGAAAGCTATTGTTTTTATCCAACGCTTCTTCTTCACTTATCATTTGGGTCATCTTAATCGGTTGAACCCCAATATTGCAAGCCTGCAAGAAATTGGTGTTCCGGATTCCAATATTAGGTTTTTGATGGCACATGAACCTCGAGCATTCCTGCTGAGCGATGATAGATTTAAGGAGGTAGGGGCAATGGGTTTTAGTCCTTCAAAAGTAAGTTTCGTCATGGCTATTAAAGTATTACGGGGGATGACAAAATCTAGATGGAACAAAACGGTGGAGGTTTATCAGAAGTGGGGTTTGTCCGAGGATGAGATTTTTGCAGCCTTTAAGGATCAACCATGTTTTATGACAAAATCCGAGGATAAGATCAATCGGGTGATGGATTTTTTGGCCAATAAAATGGGTTTGGAGTCTTCTTTCATTGCAAGAAATCCAACAATTATTTCAATGAGCTTGGAGAAGAGGATTGTCCCAAGGTGTGCAGTTTATCAGGTCTTGTTGTTGAAAGGTTTGATTAAGACCAACGATATTAGCGTGGCAACATTTATAAAAATAGGTGAAACGAAGTTTGCAAAGAAGGTTTTGAGCTATCACGAGGAAGAAGGTCCTGAGCTATTGAATTTGTACAAGGAAAAGTTGGATCTTGCTAAGTGATTGGGATATATGGATGAGAATAAGGGTGGACAGGTTAAAGATGTGCCCCTTCGTTACCAATACGAGATACGGCGATGCAGTTGACCACTTCTTCTTGTTTTCTTGTTTAGGGGCGAAATTCCTAATTCAGAGGCTAATGAAGTTTGTTAACGTAATTTGCCTACACGGTTCCAAATGTAGTTGCTCAACTGTTCTATTTTTTTATCAGCAAAGTTGGTTAACTGTAATGAGGAAGAAGCTCCTGGCTAGAACTTGCAAAGTAGCTTGGGTATAGGTACGAGGTTAAGAGTTGATTAGTTAAGGATGTCGTCTCTCTGTGATACCAACTTGACACAATTTACCTGTTGTTTTGCTTCTCCTGATTCAATTCTTGGTTATGTATATCTCCAATTTCAAACTAGAGTGAAGTGGATACAAATTTTATCTTTAGTAAGCATGTTTCCCTTAATTTCACTCTGGAAAAATGCAGTTTGAAGATTCACATTGCAGTGCATCAAATTCTGTCATTTTGTAGTGGTGGTGCCTTAGTATATTACGTTACCCTCGTTCGTTTGGACTTTGGTAAAATATGTTTCTTCACTCTTTGCTATTCGATCTTTATTATTACAGAGGGTTTTAGTTAACATAGTTCGATATGTTTAATTAGTCAGTTTTCTAGTAGTTTGATTTTTTTATCTCATTGCAGCAACACAAGCATGAAGTGATTCTTTGCCTTTTGATTCAGAGCATATTCAAAGTTAACAGAGGAGTCCCCCTTGGATACCAATGTGACATTGGCCGATGGAGTTGACTTGTCGTTTTTCTTTTCCTGTTTAGGGGAAAAATTCTTAGTTTACAGGCTAATGAAGTTTGTTAATGTAATGTGCATACGCGGTTCCAAATGAAGTTTGTAAACTGTTGTGAGGAAGAAGCACCTGATCTATTGAAGTTTTATACAGAGAAGCTAGAACTTGCAAAGCAGTAAGAATATGGGTATCTACCTGTTGTTTTGCTTCTCATGATTCAACACCCTCCTTTGGGTAAAAAACTTAATCCAGTTTTTTGGTTTTTTGGGGTACAAAAAACCAGAGTGCTTTGGGTAATAATCTTAATCCAAAAAATCAGAGTGCTTTGGGTAATAATCCAATAATCCAGATTATTCGTTTGTCCTTATTCAAATTTTTTTTGCATTCGTTAGTTTTGCATCAAGATTTTGTGGTTTCTGGATTCCTCTCGACGAGACGAATCTAACAAGTATAAATTTATGGTCAGAACTCAAAATTTTTTGAATAAGGACAAACGAATAATCCAATAATCCATAATCTGGATTATTAGCCAAAGGAGGGAATAATTTGGATTAAGTTCAAGAAAAAACCAAACCGGTTTTTTGGATTATTTGACCTGTGTATTTCCAATTCCAAGCTACAAAATATAAATTTTATCTTTAGTGAGCATGTTTGAATCCTTTGATTTCACTCTGGAAAAATGCAATTTGAAACTGCACATTACGTCATCCATCGTCCGTTAGATCAAATATTTTTCTTCACTCTTTGATATTGAATCTTGATCATTACAAAGGTGTTTAGTTGACATAATTCTATTCGTTTAATTAGTAAGCTTTTGAGTAATTTTTTTTTTAATCTCATCGTGGCAAACAGAAGCATGGTTTAGCTCAGTAAATATTCCTTTCCAGCAACCGGAGTTTATTCTTTGCCTTTGATTCAGAGCATAATCAAGCGACATTTTCTTTTTGTCCAACTGAGATTGCTTCAGGTTTCGGCGTATTCTCGATTAATATTTGAGAGATCGAACCGAATACTAGACGTCTCTATAAACAACCAAGCCCATATATATGAGTCCAGCTACGGTTAACTCGAGCTCGATTGGTTTACTAAATTTCTGCTCAAGCCAAGCCAAACAATTATGAAGCCAAGCCTCGAACCACTCGGGCTTATAAGGCAAATCGAGCTGAGTTTTAGAATGTTCAAATTCATTCATTAAGTTTTTACGAAAACTCGAGCATAAACATTTGATGAGCCGAGCTCGAGCAGAGCTTGCCAGGGTTTGAGTCAAACTCGAAATTATTCACTTAAATATTTATGCTCTAATACGTATACAAAATTATAAAAACCTATTACTCCAATTTTAAGTTTATCGTGGTACTTTTAAAAGATTAATATGTAAACAATTGTAAACCGTTACTCCCTCCGTTCCTTTGTCTCTACTCTCTCTCTCTCCCCCACTAGTTTCTTGTGAATTGGAGGAGGAAGGAGGAAGGAGTTTTTTTTTATAAAAGAAAAAGAAAAAGAAAAAAAGGCCCAAAACAACGTCGTTTTGGGTCACTTTAACGGTTTTTTGGGTCCGTTAACTTCCACCTCAGCATTTTCCGTTAGTTTGGTAACAGATCCAGATGATGGAAGTATTTTTTAATAACGGAAGTGAAGTTTGAGAGTACGATTGAAGAATTTGAGGCCATGTTCGATTGGGTTTTTAGAAACCCGGTTCCCTACTTTTTGGCCGTGGGGCCACTGACCTGAGGCAGACAACTTTTGCAACTCCCCTGTCATACTCCTTTTGGGAGATGTAATTGTTGTGCACAAATGAGTCGGTGGGGCCCATTTTGGAGTCTCATACAAATGATCTAAGTCGTTCATCAACTTTAAAATAATTTTTCGATTGGTCTACAAAAAAAATCAGCTCAATTTAAAAACTTTAAATATTTGATCTAATCTTTCAATTTTCATTCAAAATTTAGAATTCTAAGGTCTGTAGAAATTTTAAATGAAAGTTAACTAATCGGATCAAGTAGTTATAAAAATCTAATCGCGCTAATTTTTTTTGAGGTGACTAAAAAAATTATTTTAAAGTTAATGATCGGTTTAGATCATTTATATGAGACTCCGAAATTGGCCCCACCGACTTATTTATGCACAATTTGTACACTACAATTACATCTCCTAAAACAGGATGGCAGAGAAGATGCAAAAGTTGACTGCACCAGTCCTGGGTCAGTGGCCCCACGGCCAAAAAGTGGGGAACTGGGTTCCAAGAACCCCATTCGAACAAGGTGTGAAAGTTAGCAGTTCAAAAAAAAAAACAAGGTGTGAAAGTTTGAGAGGTTTTTTGATATTTGGGTCAAAGTTTGGGGGGTTTTATGAAATTTTCCTGAGTATTTATTAGTGCACTAGACTCTCAAATTTGTGGGGCGGCGTTGTCCCAATTTGAAAGCCATTTTCTTTTCTAGAGAAGATAAGGTTTGGTTCTTGAAAGAAAAGGGTCTTGAGGAAAATCTTGGAGAACTCGTTGCGAAGATCTCCTCTGAATAACAGGTAATTTTATAAGCAAATCTATTGAAATTTCTTCAAATGTTCAAGTTTACTGCTGCTAAAGCTTCGCCATCCTGCATTCTCTATTGCCATCAAACCCACCCCTTTTCATCATCTCTTAAATCCGTCCCAAATTCACAAAATCAACCCTCGTTCACTGTCAATTACCTCGTAAAATCAATTGGGTTTTCTCCAGAAAAAGCTCTATCGGCATCGAAGTATGTAAAATTTGAAGATCCCCACAAGCCAGACTTGGTCGTGGAATTCTTCAAGAACAATGGTTTAACCCAAACCCAGATCTCAAGCCTTATTAGAAAGTTCCCCCGGGTACTGGTTTGCGATACCCAGAAAACCCTCTCACCCAAACTCGAATTTCTCAAATCTAAAGGCTTTTCTAGCACAGATGTTGCGAAAATAGTATGTTTCTGTCCCCGTTTTTTGGTCAGCAGCTTGGAAAATACAATCATCCCATCATTTGATTTCCTTAGTAAGTTGCTTCAATCCAAAGAGAAAGCTATAGTTTTTATCCAACGCTGCTTCTTCGGTTGTCATTTTGGTCAGCATACTCGGTTAAACGCCAATATTGCAGTACTGCGAGAAATCGGTGTTTCGGATGCCAATATTAGGTTTTTGTTGACGCATGGACCTGGAGCATTGATGCAGAGCAATGATAGATTTAGACAGCTTGTTAAGGAGGTAGGGGAAATGGGTTTTAGTCCTTCGAAAGTGAGTTTCGTCATGGCTATTAAAGTATTGTGCCGGATGACTAAATCTAAATGGAACAAAACTTTTGAGGTTTATCAGAAGTGGGGTTTGACTGAGGATGAGATTTTTGTAGCTTTTAAGCAGCAACCATGTTTTATGACGAAATCCGAGGACAAGATCAATGGGGTGATGGATTTTTTGGTTAATGAAATGGGTTTGGAGTCTTCTTTAATTGCAAGATATCCAACATTTACTTCAATGAGCTTGGAAAAGAGGATTGTCCCAAGGTGTGCAGTTTATCGAGCCTTGTTGTCGAAAGGTTTAATTAAGACCAACGAGATTAGCGTGGCAAAATTTCTAATTATAAGTGAAACGGCGTTCGTAAAGAAGGTTTTGAGCTATCACGAGGAAGAAGGTCCTAAGCTATTGAATTTGTACAAGGAAAACTTGGATCTTGCAAAGTAATTGGGATATCTGGACAGGTTAAAGATGTGCCCCTTGGATACCAATGTGACATTCAAAGATGCAGTTTACTTCTTTTGCCCCTTGTGTTCAATTTTGATTTTGTACTTCATGGAAACAAAAAAAGAAGTTTATCTTCAGTTGCGTTTCCCCTAAGTTTTGGTATCAGTGTTTCTGCTCATGTTTTGTCATCAAAGTTTGTGAATCGATCATTCGTCTTCGCGAAGTGAATGGAAAAAGTAAAAACTATGACTATAAAAAGTTTTTCAAGACCGATTAAGTTTTAAAAATACAAGTTACCAGTATCTTTTTGTTTGTCTGTTTTGGGCATTTTTCAACTTTGATCTATGTTTTCATACTTTTTTCAACTCCTCTCACACGAATGATTAAGTCTCCGAAATTTTGATGAGAAATTAATACTAGAAGATTCACCCAATATAAAAATTTCCAATTGCCTTTAAGAATATTGGTTAAGGGGAAATGCCCCTTGGTACACATAAAAATGATTGCAACATGTATGACCCGGTTTTCTCAACTACTTACACCATTTCAATTTGAATCTCCCTAAGTAGTATCAAGTTTAAAGTTCATAAGTTTATAATTCAACAATTGGAAGATCACAAATAGCATCGCATATGCATCCTGTAATTGAGGTTTATAGTCAATATATGAAGTTCGTGTGATGTTCACCACTTTCAGAATGAATCTAATCCACAAATTTCACTTTTTTGTACTTCTGGTTATAACAATTTCTTAGCGAAAGAAGGCGAAAGCGACAATCCAAGAGGTGTAGGGGCATGTAACTTACTGAATAGTATATCGGATCAAAAAGTTCTTTTCTCATCAAAAGTTCACCAAAATTTATTCCACATTTCCGCATACAAAACTGATGCAGAATAAGTAGCAGCCCAATTCTATGATCAGTTAAATCGGTCGAAGCCCTAGAGGCCCAAACAACTTTTAATTGAAAATTACTGACGAGTTTGGATTCGGCCCAAACTTAATAGACTGAAGCATATCCAATTGAGCTGATGTTTTTCCCAAGGCAGTCAAAAAATTCTTTAAAAATTATTAAACAATTCGTATTATTCTTATAGAATCCAAAAGTAAGCCTTGCGGGCCACTATATAGATTCTCGACACACCTCTCTTTTGTACTCCATCCGTCCCAATTTCTTGGTCCTTCTTTCCATTTTGGGATGTCCCAAAATATTTGTCCCACTTCTAAAAACATCCATCAAAACTGGGTCACTTTCCAATTTTACCCTTAAAAAGTACTTTTCTCATCTTAATTGGCTAGTCTATTATCTTTTATTTTATAACGGTTTTTATGATTTTGAAATTTTTGTATAATAAAACTAATTGATATTTATCAAACAAGATCCATATTGAATATGTTTTGACTTTCATATAATAAATTAGTTTCACAAATTTGATCACAGTAATATTGACTGGATTTAGGGGCAAAATAGAAAAGTCAATACAACGTTTTCACACCCCTTAAAAACCCATTTCCCCAAAAGGTGCAAACAAATTGGGACGGAGGGAGTACTATCTGTGTTTATCGTTTGTTAAATCATACAGTAGTAACAAACTTATGATACGGCGTCCTCACCCTTTGGAAAAGCCTCTTTTTCTTTTTCTTGGTGCAGAAAACCTTTCACATTCAAACTGTAGGAAGGGTTCTTTGTTTAATTCTCGAAGATAAAATCAACCTGGAGAGGCAAACAATAGCTGACGATTGAACAGAAATGAGAGGGTGTGTGTAGGGGTGAAGGATTAAGCCAGGTACACAGAAAGAGAAGGCAGCAGGATTCAATCCATTCCCCTTAAGATCATCATCGTCTTTGAAATCACAGTTCTAGATGAAGTGTGGGCTCGCGAGCACTAGCAAGAGCAATGCTCTTGTTTCTAGAGCTCAGAGGCACTTTCTCTCTCTAGAATTTCCTTGCTCCAAGGACGAATCTGAAGATCTCTCTGAATTTGTGAAGGAATGTCCCATATTTATAGGAATCTGCACCCAATCATTGGGCTGCAGGTATTTCCCCAATAATATGATGACACGTGCTCTTTCCGCATACCTAGGCGACGTGGGTGATGTCACTGGCCGTTAGGAAGATTCCATTAGGTCATTCCAGTGCATCGTTTTCCCTCGCAGCGACCCTTAATCCCTTAAAGCCACCAAGCCACTTGTATCTCCCCTATTCCCGCTGTGCTAGTCGTGGTCGCGAGCCCTTTGGATCGCGCCAAGACTTAACTCGAGCTCGTATCGACTTCCCTTCCCCTGCCTTTTGGTCAGGTGCCGTCGCGAGCCTACTTCGCGTGTTCGCGTAAGCGTTCGTTCTTCCCCGTCGCGTCAATCATCCTTGCTGAGGGTCTCGCGAGGGGTGAGCTTTTCCTAAAGTAATATTTCCTCTGTAGAGGGCATCCCTTTCTGAAAGCAATAGCAGTTTGGATATGTAATACCGCGAGGGCCGTTCTTCGCGGTGTCTTATTCGCGGGTTCTTAAATTTAACCGACGTCTGACGTGTCTCCTGCAACTTTGTTCGAGCCACGTGGCTATTCATTCATAGGCTGGTCAACTGCCACATCACCCGACGCGCTGACCTATCCTACACAAACTTTCTTTGAGATGGCCACACCGCACTGGGTTTATAGGGGTCTTGGAAGAAGAGGGTTTTAAGGAAAATCTTCGAGAACTCGTGAAGATCTCCTCTGAATAACAGGTAAGTTTGTAAGCAAATCTGCTGAAAATTTCTTCAAATGTTCAAGTTTATCTGCAAATCTGTTGCAAAAGCTTCACCATCTCGCATTCTCCATTTCCTTCAAACCCACCCCTTTTCATCCTCTGTTAACTCGGTCCCAATTTCCCAAAATCAACCCTCGTTCACTGTCAATTACCTCGTAAAATCATTTGGGTTTTCTCCAGAAAAAGCTCTATCGGCATCGAAGCGTGTAAAATTTGAAGATCCACACAAGCCAGACTTGGTCGTGGAATTCTTCAAGAACAATGGTTTCACCCAAACCCAGATTTCAACCACTATTAGAAAGTTCCCCCAGGTACTGTCATACGATACCCAGAAAACCCTCTCACCCAAACTAGAATTTCTCAAATCCAAAGGCGTTTCAAGAATAGATATTGCCAAAATAATATCTACCTATCCATTTTTTTTGAGCTGCAGCTTGGAAAATAAAATCATCCCATCATTTGATTTCCTTAGTAATTTGTTTCAATCCAAAGAGAAAGCTATAGTTTTCATCCAACGCTACTGTGCTCCTCGTTTTGGTCAGCATACTCTTATGAACTCAAATATTACAAGCCTACGAGAAATCGGTGTTTCAGATTCCAATATTAGGTTTTTGTTAGCGCATGGACCTGGAGCATTCATGCAGAGCCATGATAGGTTTAGACAGGTTGTCAAGGAGGTAGAGGCAATGGGTTTTAGTCCTTCGAAATTGAGTTTCGTCATGGCGATTAAAGTATTTCTGGGGATGACTAAATCTAGATGGAACAAAACGGTGGAGGTTTATCAGAAGTGGGGTTTGACTGAGGATGAGATTTTTGTAGCTTTTAAGTAGCAACCATTTTTTTTGACGAAATCCGAGGACAAGATCAATCGGGCGATAGATTTTTTGGTCAATAAAATGGGTTTGGAGTCTTCTTTCATTGCAAGAAATCCAACATTTATTTCAATGAGCTTGGAAAAGAGGATTGTCCCAAGGTGTGCAGTTTATCAAGCCTTGTTGTCAAAAGGTTTAATTAAGTCCAACGAGATTAGCATGGCAAAATTTCTGACTATAAGTGAAGCAACATTCGTAAAGAAGGTTTTGAGCTATCACGAGGAAGAAGGTCCTAAGCTATTGAATTTGTACAAGGAAAACTTGGATCTTGCAAAGTAATTGGGATATCTGGATGAGGATAAGGGTGGACACTGGACAGGTTAAGGATGTCCCCCTGCTATACCAATGCGACATTCGCCCGACGCAGTTGACCATTTTTTTTTTTTTTTTTTCCCGTGTTTGGGCCCAAATTCCGAATTTTGAGACCAATGGAGTTTGTAAGATGTAGTTTGTTAACTGGTGTTTGTTAACTATTCATGAGTAAGAAGAAGCTCCAGATCTATTGAAGTTACATATAGAGAGTAGCATGAATGCTCCAGTTTGGTACTTTTGTTTATGTGAACAAGCTCCTAAGTTCTGGTATCACTGTTTTTGCTCATATTTTTCCATTAAATTTTGGGAACAGATCTGTCATCATAGCAAAATGAATCTAAATGGTAAAAACATGACTAGAAAAAGATGGGCCAATAATAAGTGGAGAGAGATAGAGAGAAAAGTGATGATGTAAGCAAAACAGAAATGGCCCAAAACTGGGCCAAAACTGTGAAACGAACACAGCCGTTGTCTTTTGTATTTTTCAACTTTGATAAGTGTTTTTATGCTTTGTTGTCCATCTCTCATTGAAGGTATACACAAACTTATTTCACATTTCCGCGTATAAAACAGCAAAGCTCAAACAAGAAATACGGAAAATCACATTAACACTCCATAAAATGAGAGAAATTATTATTACACAAACTCAAGTTTTTCCATCGTTCCTTTTCCGTATTTTGGTAATAAAATTGATCAATTTCAGTTGTCACAACACAAGCAGTGTAACCTCGTAAAAACAAAGGCAAGTGCTGAATGCCTTCCTTGGGATCTCTGTAGTGCCTCTTTTTTGCCACGATAAAGCCCTGGACAAAGAGGGGAAACAGGAACCCCTTCCCAATTTCATTCCTAAGTTTAGTTCGAAGCTCATTCCAAGATTCAGAGTGGTACAAACAAACAGACAGCAAACGAGTAAGGAAGACTGATCTTTTTGGTTTCGAATATAGATTACAGTATAAATATAATCACAACAAACTCCAGAAATTGGAGAGAAGGTGTTTGCCGATCAAAAGAAGCCATTTCCTTCTTGGTTATTTGGTAGCGACATGGGAAAGGTATAAAGGGTTTTGAAGATATTCGAAGCTGGGTATGGCTCATTCAAGATGAAAGAGGAGGCCATGAAGAGGATCATATAAACACAGATGCAGAGAAAGAGAGCCAAATCGTAGGATTGTGATAACTAAAAAAAAAAAAAAAATTTGGTTCATGAATTGTGAAGATGGACAACTAGGATTTGCTAAACCCACCTCCGTGACTTGTGCTACTGCTAGTAGTAGCCAAAGGGGCAGAAACTTGAGAAGTGGCGGGCACACTGTCGGAGAAAATGGAACCAACAGAACTACTGGATATGATCATAGAAGAAGAAGAAGAAGAAGAAGACATCCTGGTTGACAGGGCTTCCTTGTTGGACCCTGAAATAAGTTCCTGTCTCAAATCTGATGACGAGGATGATGGGGCCAGGGTACCCTTTATTGACCCCACAGGATAAGGAGCAACAGGCATGTCGGCTAGAGAAGATGCAGATGAACTGTAACTCAATGTTTCCATTGGATGATCAAATTTGCACGAAGCCCCAAATTTGCATTCCCTGTTTAGAGCATAGTGAGTGCAAACTGGTGCACCCTGGTTTTAGGGGGAAAAAAAATCAGTATCAGATCAACTACCAAAGCGTAATAAACAAATCAGATGCAGAATAAACCATAAAAGCATCAAATTTAGCGTCAATACAGTAGATGGCTAGCCAAAGACATGTGACCAAGAAAATATACATGTTTACAGAGAACTAAGAATGGATGGATGAAATACCAAACCACAATTAGGTACAGAGTCTACAGACCAAAATACTACATTTGCGTTGCCTTGTCAAGCACACGAATTGCACTGCACAAAGATGAACATGGCACGCAGTTCAGTGAGCAGGAACATGGGATGCAGTTCAGTGAGCAGAAACATGCCCTCTCGTAGTTTTGTAATTACATAACATATCAACATAAGCTATAAAATGAACTAACTGAACAAATCTGCTTCGGCTCTGTTTGGAACTTGGGGATGGAAAGGGACAGGAAGAGAAAATCATGAAGAGGAAAGTTAAGAAGAAATTAGAGAGAAAATTGAACTTAGTTGAACATCCCCTTTCTCTAGTAAACAAACAATGGATGGAAATTTATTAAAAACTCTCTCTTCTTTTACATTTCTTTCCCCAAGTTCCAAACAATGTCTACAAGTTGAGTACATGATGGATATTCTAGACGAAAGAAAAAACCAAATCGTATTACCAGAGGTGTAAGGTAGAATAGAAAATGCAGAGACAAGAGAATAGTGGAGTGCAAAAACACAAGACAATCAGAAAAGCGTACGGGGTGTCATTGTGAGAAAACAGAAACTCAGTATGAATGAAATTAGAAGTCAAGGTAGTTGCTTGTTAACAAGTCTATTAGCCAAGACGATCAGTGGACAAAATTACAAGACACAAGTTACAGTGAATCCAAAACCAAGGACTTAAAGTGTTCTTGTTGAATCATAGTCCACCTTTTCTCAGTGCTTAAAACAACCCACATATCCACTCCTTGATACTTAACGCTGGCATTGGAATCCACCAGGAGAAACAGAACCATGAATAAATAGTGAAGAATGCTCAATTGCTCATAGAATGATCAATGAAGAGCCTGATACCATATGGCTTCAACTTAAGATCTCCAAGCTTTTCAGGTCTTTCTGTAACCTTGTACGAACAACTCCAGTCCTCTTCTAAACAAGTATAGATTTTTTTTTCTTTGGACTAGTAAACAACTCTTGGAACTTTTCAATTAGAACATTACAGCTCATTTGATTTGTCAATGGATTCCCGAACTATATACTTCTACTCAAAAAGAAAAAAGAAAAAAGACAACATAACGCAATTACCAGTGGCAAAAACCCCGACCGTCAACGACTCAACCCTATTACCATCATGATTTTTTAGTCTTCTACCCATGGTTTGGAAGCTATCAAAGACTAATAGTCAGCACGAAATAAGCATAATTCAGTTTCAATTCCGTTCCACGGATAACCCACAAGGACAACTGATTTTAATTAGGATTTTCCAGCACTTCTGTATGGTCTTAATACAGAAGCCAGAAACATGACAGAAAATACCCAATATCCATTAATTTGCTCCCAAGCCCCAACGAAAAAGGGATACGCGCAAACTATAAAGAAGTCTCTCATTCAATCTAAGAGAATACAAGAGTACACAGTAAATGTGACCTCTTTTTTAAAAAAGATTGATACATAATGACCTAACCAAGCTGTCTCAACTATTTTTCTCAGAGTAATCTGCTTAACCAAAAAGACAGTTGGCGTAGGTTGCATTGGGCAAGCAATTACCCAATGCACCCAAAATTAGTTACTACCATAAGTTGGTTTGGGTCACATTGGGTAACTGGAGACTTATTGACACCCTCTGTGCTTAACGAAAGAAGAAGAAGAAGAAAGATCACATCACCTTATATCTAAGCAATTACAGCTCTAGTCTATTTTTGTATCCAATAAACCAAGAAGAGCCTCACCAAGTACGCATAACATTTCCATGTTCTAGGAAATTAGAAACTAGAGGTAAACCATCAGAGATCCAAAGAAACTTTTTTCATGAAATCTAGAGTCTAGACTAACTTCAAAGTTTATTTTACAAATAAAGGTAATGTAACAACCAAGATCAAGACTCCTGGTATTAATAAATGACATTTAAAACCTCATTTCCTGCCATACCTAGTTCCTTGCCACTCCCATGAGGTTGGGGAATTGACAATGGGTAACTATAACCTTAGATGCTCTTTTAAAGCAGAACTTCAAAACAAACCCCCCAAGAAAAAAAAAAATCTCTTAGGGCTCAACTCTCGAACTGATAAAAGAGATAGGGAGTCCATAAACGATTTGTTTATTGCTTGGCGATGACTTCATGTATTGGCGCATATCAACTTAAACTCGAAAACAAGGCATTTGACACTCGGTAAATTGGGTCACATCGTCAAAAACTACATTTCTTTCCATAACAAGTGTTTTCCATCATATTAGTAAAGTAAATTCTCACCACTAACACAACCAACTTTAATATTTCAAAAGTGGACTCTAGCACCATTCGCTATAGATGAAGAATTCGCGCCAACAGAATGGTAGGAAAACACAACACCATTCCCAGCAAAGATCCATTAGCTAAACTTGCATCAATGCAAATATTGGCACCCACAAAGTATGCAATCCATTAAGTTTCTAATCTAAATGACATGTTGAAATTAGATAATCTAAACAAACTCAAGTTGTGCAATATCAACTCTCATCTTAGGCACTTAGTCTTCTCAAGGAATTAAATATTAAACAAATGTGAACTTTTTCAGAATGACAAGGCAAATTAAGAATCATACTCTGATAGAGGTTCAAACCAAGATGCTTACCGGACGTAGGGGAAGACCTATGGGGCTAAGGGCAAAATTCCTTTTCGGTGGACTCCAGTCTGGTGGATGATGGTACCTACACGATGATCCATACTTACACTCCCCAGTTTTCAGGTAATGTTGGCATTCAGGTTGGCCAGGTCTTTCTGGAAACATGTGTTCATTCTGGGAAGAAGAAGGCAAGGGTGTATAAGGTCCCGTGTATGAAGGTGCTGAAGGAGATAATTGTGTTATCCCATAAACAGGTGCTCCTCCCACCATGGATAGAGTACTGGGAGAGGGGGCTGAACTTACAGGTGCCTCCACCTGGTGGATAAGCAACTTAGTAGAAAATGGAACACTACTTCAACAATAAGACTTTCCAGAACCAGTTTCGCAGAAGACTTGCCACAAACTGCCTTAAAAAATACACGAACATTCATCATTTCCAAATTGTGATCATATCTCACCGGAAATGGTTTTGAGAATTTATGTTTTTATAAAAAACAGACTATTTTTTCAGAACAAAATCTATATCTAGTTCTTTGTTTTAAAAAACAGACAACCGAACAAGTTTCTGCAAAACCTTCTCCCAAATCAATTCTGAAACTGCAACCAAACAGAGCTAACACAATTCATCAAGTGAGACTGTGCACCAACCTGGTAAGGATTCCAACCAGCGAAGGGAACCATTCCTGGATGAATCAGCATGGGACCGTAAGCCCCTTGAAGATATGAACCCGGAACCAGAGCAGGCCCTGAAAATGGCCAATTTCCAGCCACCAGTCCATATTGTTGAGATGATTGAACTGAAGGAGACTGCATTGAAGGATGAATCGCTGGAGTAGGAACAGGCAAAGGTCCACCCGTTGGAGCCGACACTTGTATGCCAGCTGGTTGTGGATGATGGAATTTACAGGTTACACCGAACTTGCACTGCCCTGTCCTCACATAGTACGAACACTCCTTTTCACCCTGGCATAATAACTCTCCAATATGAGCCAACTTGGTAACATGCGCCAAGGGCATCTCCAAGGATTTTAAACATCCCTTGCCATTGCCAAAATTTGGCAGAAATGAGCAAAAATGCTGCTCTATTGATTAGACTAATACCTGCAGAAATTTCCTTAAGCCATTTCTTGTGCCAAATTTCACACGAGAAATGGCTTTGGCAAAATTCCCACGTCACCATCCATGCTCTTGATCTACATTGCTTTTGACTACGCATACTTTGGTTGTGCCAAAATAAAATTGGAGCAATGGAGCAACATTACTAAAAAAATCTTACACTGACACTGTAAGAAGCCAATTTTTGGCAATGGCATCGCGAAAGTGGCACAAACCAAGAGGAGATGCTCTAAGAGAGAAAATCAAAAAATAGCAAGGGGAAGACAAACAAGTGCAAAATTCAAACCAGTCGCAGTGGGTATCCAGAAATATTTAGCGACACAGGGATGACTGATCCACCTCCCTGTCTTGGATGGTGATACTTGCAGGATGCACCAAATTTACACGTTCCCGTCCTCATATAATACTACCAATTGTAAAAGAAAAGCAAATTGTTTAAGAAACAATCATAGTCAGAGTATTGGAGCACATAGTACAAAATAAAGTTCCTATTTTCATCAAATACAGAACAAGTTACGAAAAAGGACTTCCTTTTTCCATCACGTATAGAACCTAACAAATGAACAGATAATTTAGAAATAACAGTACAGGAACTCATTCTGTTTGCGGAACAGCAAATGAACAGAATAAAAGTCAAACCAGTAAACATTGTAAATGTACGTTGCCCAATACCGAGCATCTAGTATCTATCTTTTTTGAGGCTCAAAAGTTTCCAAAAGTAATTTACACCACATACCTGGCACTCAGGTTGGTCTGCTCGTTCTGGGTACTCCCCTCCCCCAGCTCTCAAAGCTACGACAACCTGACAGTTTATTGCCATCAAACCCATCAAATCCAGGTAAAGAACACCGATTTCTCAGTCCGTGTTTATAGATTGGGAAATGCTAACCGCTGCCCAATAACATAAGTATACTAACAAACAGTGGACTGAGAAAAGGTTGAAAATGTCAAACATCAATGGCAACATGTATTTAAATTTGTACAAAGTGCATGGTTCTTAGATTCATCAAAACCTATTCTTTCTGGCATTACTAACACTTTAACCCGTAACACCTACTGGGCAGTAGTTAGCATAACCCATTCAATATTTCCCAAGTAGGAGTAATACTTAAAATAACTTCTTCCCACTATAACAGCACTCCACTACACAGCAATCTGACAAGCCAAAAAAGTATAAAGTACGTGCAATCAGTGTCAAATTACCCAAATTACGGACACAGACCAAAATGATGAACCAGAACATGTGATGCAAGACCTAAACAACAAACAGATGTCACTAAAACTCAAAAAGAAGATATTAATAGAAACGGGCCAAAAGAATGTGCGAATTCTTGCTAGAAAAAGAAGACTTCCCGTTAAAGGAGAATTCCTAAAATTTTGTCCTACAATAAATTCCATCAAAACCCCAAATTAAACCTCAACACACACATCAAAACAGAACAATTGGGACTTGGAACGATTACAAAACTATGATCCCGTAGAAACTTAAGAATAAAGAGTTTCCATAAAGGAAAGTTCCCAAAATGCTGGTCAACATTAACATTCATCAAAACCCCTAATTAAGCCCTAATACACACAAATTCAGAACAGAACAATGAGGAATCCGAACAATTACCCCACTACGTTAGTGTGGAACTTCTAAAAAGAGAATAGTTTGCATAAACAATAATACCTAAAATATTGGTCTACATTCACCCTTCATCAAAACCCCAAATTAAACCCTAATACACACAAATTCAGAACAGAACAACGAGGAATCCGAACAATTACCGAACTACGATCGCGAGGATGATTGAACCGACACCTCGAACCGTACCCACAAAACCCCGTCCTCAAATAATAGATACAATTGGCCTCATCGGGCCGCTCGGGGTACGACTCCACGCCACTGCTCTGTCCCAATTGCCACGCAGGCTCTGCATTTTGCAAAATCAACAGTCCAACAAACACTCCGCATTACGAATTCAAGCAAATGCACATGAAATTGAATCCCAATTAACGAAATTCCAATGATTTTCAGAGTGACAGTAGACTGACCTTCGAGCACTTGCGAGTTCCACTCCGTGTTCGAATCCGACTGTAGACCGTATCTCTCCATTATATGTGTATATATATACTCTACTTACAGAATCAAAACCTATATAGATATGTATATATGGTATAGATTACATACGTATAAATAAATACATAACAGTATATGTATACAGAAACGTATACAATTGCGGATTCCTTGTAGCAGTACAATGTGAATGGGATGGTACGATCAAATGGGTCTCATGCTTTAGAGAGAGGAGAAAGAAATTCAGCAATGGAGTTTTGGAAAACTTTTAAGTACTCTTTCCTTTCTCTCTCTCTCTCTGATCACTTTCTCTGTCTATAAAAAGCGATGGTGGTGTCGTTGGTGCTTCTTTCTTCGCACGTTTCCAAAGGGCGTTTGATATTTGTGGGGAAGGGGGTGCTTTTTGTAATTCCCTTTTTGGACTTGTCTGATTCCTCCTTTTTCGGGCTCATAACGGGTTCACACTGATGATCCAAATCGTACATTGCGTAAATTTCATCAAGTTCTTTAACCATGAAAACATTTGTGTTAATCGGTTATCGTTTAATATCTAATCGAATAACATTAGTTTTGGGAAAATGTAACATTTTTTAGATAAATGTTTTCGAAACAAGTGTCCAAAAGTATTCGATCAACATGAATTTTTGCATGAGTGAACTACTCATCAATGAGATTTACGTAATGTACGATTATGATCATCAATTTAGTCCCGGTATGAGTCTAAAAAAAGAGGAACTGGACAGGAAGCTCATTTCCTGTTATTGGAGAGGAGCTAGGCTTTATGTATTATTTTTTGTCCGGTTGTTAATATACGCGCCAAACATAGCAGTTAGCTGAAATAATAAATCTTTTTAAGTACATGTAACTCTTCCGGAGGGAAAAAGATTTGGTGCGGTCGTCATCGTTGAGCTCGTCTTGTTCGAAATTGTATTACGTGTCGGTGTAGATATTCTGTCGCCACCAAAGTTGTTGGTTCAATACGCAGTAGTACATTTTTTTCTTTTCGAGCCCTCTGCTTACATACACCGCGACTATAAGTTCTCTCATCGGTCACGCTAAAGACAGGCCATCTTTTTTTTTTTGAACATGTCAAGTCATTTCATAAGAAACGACATCTGGCAACGATTACATCAATAAACAAGAATGAAACCAAAACTACTAACAATTGAAATGAGCACGGTTTGACAAGGCTTTTAAGGGCCACCGACTCGTAGACACACCTGCCTAAGCAGACCTGACACCTTCGGGACAGGATGATGAATCCTATCAAAGGTTAGCAATAGAGAATCCAACAGATACCCGGCTCAAACCATTGAACAATAATGCGCAGATGTAATCAACAATAAAGCAGAAAATAAAAAAATAAAAAAACTGAAAAAGAACAGCTAGACGAAACCCAACAAGACACTAAGCTGCCACACTGATTCTACCCACTGAGTCACCCCACTGAGTTGCACCATTGAGTCACCGAGTGTTATGGAGTTCATAATCCAGCCGCTTCCCCGGAAGAAGCCCAAGCTCCATGGTCGGCCGCCTGCGGATCTGGAGCTTTATTGCATCGGGGGGGGGGGGGGGCAAACCACCCGAGTTTCAACCCTCCGTCAAATCTACCGAAAAAGCCCCGAGACAGATGGTGAAGGAAGGGTCAAAGATGGAGGTGGAGATGGAGAATGATGGTGGGTTGGTGGCGGCTGGTGGAGATGGAGAACGGTGAAGTAGGTAGATGTAGGACAGTGGAGTGTGGTGGCGGCTGGTGGGCATGGAGGACAGTGGGGTTAGGTAGCGATAGGCCAATGGAGGGTGGTGGCGGCTGGTGGGCATGGACAGTGGGGGTAGGTGGCGGATGGAGGTAGACTAGCAGGGGGTTGAAGACCGGTGGCCAGCAAAAGAGCCAGGCGGGGGTAGGGTGCGAGGGCGGCAACCCCACCCCTAAAGACAGAGATCAGAAGGAGGAAGGAGGAGAGGGGAAAAGATGGATGAGATCTGTGGTGTGAATAATGGAGGAAAGGGGCGGCGGCTAAAGGATGGAGATAAAAACCCTAGAGGTAACAAAGGAGACTGGGCTCCTGACAGAGGAGACCCGGCTCCACTTAAAAGACAGGCCATCTACGCTAGGGAATTTACAATAAATTATTTTTTTGCAACGTGATTTTAAGAATTGAACTCTGATCAATTGTATGGAGAGTAAATCCACCAATCGACCGAACTAACTCTTAGTGCGTAATGTGGTAGACTTTTAACTTCAACCTCGACATATGTGTGACTATGTTGTGCTTTATACAATTTCGTTTGAGTTTATTGCTAAATTCAACTGTTGATTTTCGCAAATGTTGATTTTAGCAAATTTTATTAAATGGAAAACTCACCACCAAATTCGATACTTAAAACTGTAATTTAATTTCAGCTACAAAACACTCGGTATCGCTCCATAGCGGTCAATACTCTGAGAAAAACAACATTAATAATGCCAAATTCGAAATGATACATAATATCTCATGGTTACCAATACGTACGGGACCCGACTAGGGGTACATATATTTAGGAC
The DNA here is from genome assembly GCA_963854785.1 of Vaccinium vitis-idaea. Lineage (NCBI taxonomy): Eukaryota > Viridiplantae > Streptophyta > Magnoliopsida > Ericales > Ericaceae > Vaccinium > Vaccinium vitis-idaea. The sequence continues at coordinate 40,230,749 of OY978221.1, read as the reverse complement.
CAGAAAATGTACAAAATGCAACGGGGGACCCACTTTCGGGTCCCACACGAGTGATCCGAACCGTTCATTATTCTTAGAATATTTTTCCGAAGGGCCCCACAAAATTTCAGCTCAATTGGACGGTTAAAAGTGTTTGAACCAAACTTCCACCGTTTCAATGAAAAAAAATGTTCTAAGAATAATGAACGGTTCGGATCATTCGTGTGGGACCCAAAAGTGGGTCCCCCAACATGCTTGGTACATTTTCTGTACACCATGATTCTGTATGCATAGGTTTTCTGATACGTAAGGTACTAGTAGAAAATCGGTGCCAATACGTAGGGTACTAATACAAACTATTCAGACCCTTGCGAAAAAAGAAGAAGAAGATTAATCGGGTATTTGCCGTAGCAACTTTAATGAGAACTTTATATGTACCAAAAAAAATTAATGAGAACTTTATGCTTAGAAAACGTACAGACGTGCCATTTTAAAGCTACACCTTCCATTTATTTCACAACCAAATGCGACCCGGCACAGTTTCACTGCTGGATTATTGGGTTTTTTTTTTAACTTTTCACACTTTAGAAGACAAATTATTTTTTTCACATAACTCAATTCAAAAAATTAAAAAACTAAAAACCAAAAACTTAGTAGAACGGCCCTCAATCATACATACACCAAATGTCACGTTAGTCTGACTTTGCTTAAAAAGTCTGATTAGTGGGCTCTGCAATGTGAACGATTTTCATTTTCAATGAGATCCCAAGGTGGAGCCCATATCTTAAATAGGGCGGAACGCTATAGGAGATAAATTAGCCCATTAAAGCAAATAAGCACAATGGGTACCCACAAACTTAGGGGGTGTTCCATTAACAAAAAACAGTTTTTTTCAAAAATTGACACAGATCATTCTCTCACTATACATCACATAAAAAATCGTGAAAAGTCAGTTTATTCAAAAAACCAACTTATTGATGGCTCTTTCAATGGGGACAATGGGAGGGAATCCACGGGTGGCCTCATACTTAGAGAAGCTTTTGGGTGCTCGGGAGGGCACTACGTGGCCCCAAGCACCCATCTCAGTCGTCCAAAACACTTTTGAACGATTCAGATTTTAAAGAGAAATAGAGGGAGAGGAAAGAAATCTAAATCGCTCAACACTTTTCGACGGCAGGGATGGGTGCTTGGGCACACCCACATGGTGCCCGCCCCGGCACCCAAAAAAAGAGGGAACAAATGAGTTTACAGTGCCAAGCAGGTACCGCGTGCTACCCACACGCGCACATCTGGCCGTCTATTTTGGTTTTGAACGGTTCAGATTTGGTGAGAGAAAAAAGATTACAAAAAAGAAAGAGAAGGTTTCGATATGGGCCGTCCAATATACTTTTTGAGAGTCCGAATTCAGCGTTTGAATACCACTAGACTCAGCTCCGAGGTAGCCGTTTGGTACCCAAAAAAATTTCACAGTTAAGAGTCAT